>QODF01000061.1:981512-1008446 GCA_024372805.1 Oostethus manadensis
GAAGACCTAGTACACGCTGGAGGGACTATGTCTGACAGTTGGCCTGGTAACGCCTTGGTGTCCTCCCGGTGGAGCTGGAAGAGGTCGCCGGAGACCGGGAAGTCTGGACTTCTCTACTGAGACTGCTGTCCCCATGACCCAGACCCGGATAAGCGGAAGAGAATGGAATGGAATTATTGCTTTTTATGGTATTTTTTATTAACAGTTGTAGATTTTTTCAACTTTTCGACTATCCGTATTTGATTGTTCTGAATGCAAATGAGCTTCCAATGTACAGTAAAAGATGTATCTATGAGGGTTTCACATCCGGTGTATTTGTTTGTTTATGTTTTAATCCAGGGTATACAATGTGCGGCCTGGGGGCCAGTTGCACCGAACGGTTGTTTTTTTATTGGCCCAGATAAGATTGTAAAAAGAAAATACATTAAAAAACAGCAGCAAACATTGAAAATTTGCAGATTGAAGTCAAAATACAGTATGAAGGGAAATAAGTTAATCTAACAAGAAAAAGTTATTATTTTATGAGAATAACATTGGAATATTATGAAGAAAAATAATGTTGTAAGCATAATGTTGAAATATTAAAGAAAATAATATTTTATAACGCCATAATATAATGACAAACAAGACAGTGAAAAAAGTTGTCATTTTTTGAAAAATACGTTAAGGAAAAAGTTACAACATTATGAGAATATTGAGGACAAAAAAGTTGTAATTCGCAAAAGTTTTATTGTGAAAAAATAAAAATAACATAATTTTAGTAGCATATATTTGAAATATTAAAGAAAAAATAAGTTATTTAAGAGGATCACAAGTCTCAGCCTCCCTGGGAAATTCTCCTCCAGGTTGGTCAAGAGAAGGGTACAGGAAGTGCAATATGGTTTTTGTCCCAGTCGTGGAACACTGGACCAGCTCTACACTCTTGCAAGGTTACTGATTACTACCCAAACAGTGTGCATGTGCTTTGTAGACTTGGAAAAGGCATTCACCATGTCCCTTGCTGTGTCCTGTGGGGGGTGCTCTGGAAGTACTGGATTGGTGGAGCGCCACTATGTGCCATTCAGTCCTTGTACGACCAAAGCAAAAGCCAGGTTCACATCACATGAGCAGTAATGCGGTCGGTGTACCCGACCATCGTTGTGAAGAGGGAGCTCAGTTGGCTTGGTGTCCTCCCAGTGGAAATAGAATAGGTGGCCAGAGACTGGGAAGTCTTGACCTCCCTACTGAAACTGCTGCCCCGCGACCATATCCAGAAGTGGAACAAAATGGAATGGAATGGAAAGTTTTATGGGGAAAAAGCAAACTATTAGGAGAATAAAGTCATAGTATTACAAAAAGAACATTTATGAATGTTTTTTAAGAAGAAAGTTAAAATATGTGGGCAACTTAAAAAAACAAACAGCATGAATGGAAGAAATAGCAAAGTCAGATGTTCATACTAATAGACTTTTTCACTTATATCACAAAGCTGAGATCCATTAATTCCTGAAACTATAAACTTATTATCAACCTGTGTTTGTTTACAAAATATCAAAGTGACCCTTGAATCTTTTCATTTTTCGTATGTGAAATTCTTGACAGTCACAAGTCACTTTGAGTCTTTATTTACTCAACTGTTCCAGAGTGAATGTCACAGATTCTTACTTCATGTATAGTGTCCAAACTTTTGAATGGCACTGAATAAAAGGTATTCATGTTAATATTAGTCACATTGTTAATTTGTTGAAAAATGTGACATGTCAAACCAATTAAACATCACGTACAACTCTCTTTTGTTTTGGAAAGTCTCTATCACAACAACATGGAACAGAATTAACCAGTTGACACTGAGCAATGCTGTCAAGGCGAGTGCATCTTTGGGCATTTGATTTTTACCAAAGAGAACAGGATACAGTGTGTCACCGGTATGAAATAGTCTGCACTGTCCTTGGACTGGTGTTATCTTGTAAATACTCTGCTCCAAGTCTATAAAAGCGAGGGTCCTTTTTGACAACCAAGGCCAGGCATTCAGAACAGTATTAAAAAAAGCACTCAGTGTCTGGGGAGGCAGGAGGGACGGATGTAGGAAGGGAGGGGGGCAAATATAGTGAACTAGACTACTTTCTTCAAGGTTATGTGTTCACTACCAGTGCAGCTTTCATGAAATTTGGTTAAAGGGTGCACTCTTTTTCCTGGAAACAGAATACGGCGGAACCTCGGTTATCGTTATTAATCCATTCGAAAAGGTCTGGTCGAAACTAAACATTGCTGTAGCCAAGAATGCACGGTCAACGACTGTGTCCTCATACAACTTTTACATCAACGGAAGCAATCACATGAATTTATGGCTGGCAAAACATTGCTTTGTTTGGTGTCCTTCCTCATCACTCAGACAACCTTTTTTCCAAATACAAAACATATTTCCATATTGCTTAATATTCAGGTTAATTGTATTTATATAGGGCTAATTCACAAGAGAAGTGATCTCAAGGCACTTTACATACATAGCAGGGTAAGGACAACTCTCCTTGTTTAAGAGAACCGACTGAACTCCACATGAGCAAGTATTGACGATGGAGGCAAGGAAAAACATTGAACAAAATCCTGACACTGTGTGGCGGCCGTCTGTCTTGGGCAGTTGGGTTCAAATGACAAGACAGATTAGAGGGACAGAGGGTATATAGAAAATAGGACAGAGGGGTTGAGCTTCTGTGTCGGCACGACAACAGCCGACACAGTCCAGAATGATTTGAGAGAGAAAAAAATGTTGATTCAATGCATCTCTTTAGATACATGGTGGCAACCCGCCAGCAAACCAAAAAAAGAAGAACTTTCAGTGCATTTTTTGACTCCTGTCTCACTGACAACACGTCTCCACACTACTTTAGAATAGAACTTATTTTACCGTGCATCCTGGCAACATCATTCATGCGTACGGCATCTTCTCATTTTGCTGTGAGTTTTTCTTGAATTCTTGAACGTGTTTTTTCTTGCCATTTTTATCAAATTTAACTTTTTTGGCTTTTAGCAATAAAAAAAACATGAACAATGAGTCACCAACTCATAGGGAACTTTTTGGGTGGACTGTATTTCCATAGTTTGTTTTATTTTACACATTGTCGTACGGTAACTGAGACAATGTATAAAACCTGTTCAAATTTTTGCCAAACAAATCTAATCATACAATTGCTGCGATTTTTGAAAACTGATTTTCCATTGTTTCTGTTTCCACTGTTTAATGACATTCTCCAAACTCTCGATTTCTCTGTCTCAATTGTTTTTTGGCCCTTTTTATTCTAAGTGAGTCCCCTCAGCGGCCCCTGTAGCTATACTGAGTCAGGTTCCTCATCTCTGGATGTTTAATGAGTTCTGTCTTGTTTTTGTCTGACAACAGCACACAGTAATAAGTAAAGTAATTAAAAGCAGTACACAAGGGGGAAACGCAGAGCCGACTTAACTGTCTAGCATTAAAATGATATGCATTCAATAGGAAGTTCCCATACTGTTGTTTTGAGTAGTTGTCTTGTTTGTCTTCATTTTTTCATGCTTATGTGTCTTTCATGCTACTGTAAAGGTGTTTGACCTTAATGTAGATCTTATTAAAAACTTACTGGAGTTTAATGTAAAATTAGATTAAGAGTCTATGTTGTGGGTGTCTTCACGCAAAATGGAAATTGAGTGTTGGCAAGAGGGAGGGGGTTGTAGATTTACATTTAACTATTTTTTGGAGCAAGGACAAGGTTTCTGTAAGGTGTTTTTTCCAAGAGGACAGAGTTTCCATGGCATGTGGCTATGCCTGCCTGGGCTCCTTTTGACCACATCTCAGGGCCAAACTCCATTCTTGACCTTTCTTCAGGTCTGTGAAGAAAAGGAAAACACGCATAATGACACTACACACACATACTGTATGTATTCCCAATGAACACACACACAAACCACGACAGATCGTCTAATATCAGACAGCGTCAGTGGCGGAAATCCGAGCGTCTGACAACCAGGATACAGATAGCGATTCCCCTCCGCTGATCCATGCAACAGATAGTTTCCACAAACAGCGGCTCGGCTAAGGTTACATCCAGTGAGGGCCTGCTTGACAATGCGCCGCTCGGCCCCACACCAAGATTAAACAAAAGCTTAGGTTACCGTTGTTAGGAAATTGATAACAAAATGCTTTGTTTGTGTTCCATTTTGATCAAAAAGGAAATGAGAAAACATTTGCTTTTGCATACTTTAATATAGCGTGCATCTGTGTTGTTAGGTGCTCTTTTTTGTCATTTTTAGTGTGTGATTAAATCCTTCTTCTTCTTCTTCTTTTTAAATTAAAATCCGTTAAATGTTTAGCCCCAATGTCAGTCTCCTTAATTCATTGTTTAAAGCAATTCAATTCACAGAGAAAAGTGCCATGCCTCTACATCCCCTATGTCCCTAAATCCTTTTAATAAATGTAGTAAAGATAAATGCCTCCTCCCCCCTTGATGTGTAATTACCAATCACCAAAAAAGAGTTTGATTCAAACAAAATGGGCCATTTGTACACAAGCAATTAACTGTTGCAACTTTAAATAATGTCGCCCAGATGGAACCTAATTATAGTCGGCACGCTTTGATTCAGGCTTTCTGTCGGAGTATCACTCGGGGCGTCACTTTGGCTTCTCAGTCACCTAGCATTTGTTTTGAAATTGGTGACAATCAGAGCAGATTACCATTTGTAACGGCATGCAGTGTTTGGTGCGCTGGGAAGAAAGCATGGCCCATAGCTATGGAGGAGTTGCTGCGCGTCCTTTTTAACAGCTACACTCACTCTTGTTCCCTTTCCCCCTGCACACAAATGTTAACAATTGTGTGGGTTTTTTTGTAGGGAGGGTTTACATGTGTGTGTGTGCGTGCCATCCATGAGGACATGCCTACAAGTGGCAAATCTCTGTGTAGCAGTATAGTCAAAGAGGGTTCAAACCGCCAGTCATTACCGTGAGAGGTCCTCAGTGGGTGTGATGGAGGAACAGGGTAGATATCAGGGATCAGATGTACAGCTTCCACACACACGCACACACAGATACACACACACACACACAAGGTCAGGAGTTGGACTGAAACTCTGTCCTGACCCAAGCAGAAAACATGCAACAGGACCACCTTAGCAGCCATGTTTTTTGTACTTACATCCTATTTAGCAGTGGAAGTTATATGGAATTATGGTAGTGTCTGTGGGAGGAAAATATGATGCTGGTTGACATCTCCTTTGTCTGCATTTAAAAACTATTTTTCACATCGGAAATAACAGAAATAGAAATCAGTTTTCTGTTGACATCATAAAAGCTTTATTGAGTGTACACGCAATGTATTCTAATGTGACAATCATTTGCTTTGTGTTCCTAATTGTCACAAATGTAAAAAGAAGTTAACCCCTGTATACCATAAAAACAATACAACACACGGGTCCAGACAAAGCCGTGGAGATTTAGGCTTTTGTTTCCCCTTAATTGTCCATGTCAATAGTCCGTGTTATGGATCTCACAGCATTATGTAGCAGCATTATTGTGTTTCCAGTCAATTTCAGTAATATTGCATTAATCATACACTGAAATTGTAATAATTGTGTTAAAATACATTGCTGGGTAAAAAAAACACACACAAGGTAACATAAGTCCAAACTCCCCCAAATGCATAATGATTTTATTTTTGTGTTTTAATGTAATTGCTCATAAATGAATCTACTTATCTCTTGATAAACATTTTTATTCAGCTGCTAAAACGTAGCCATTTAATGTTTATGGGTTCACTTTACACACAAAGTGTATAGCCAAAAGACACCTCATTGATCCCTCCCATCTTTTAAAGATATTACTTTGATTTGTAGCATAGCTGAGGTAATCCCCCTTACTCTTAGCCCCACCGTCTCAGTCTTTAGTAGCTGGTGAAGGCTGGTCATTGGGGTTCTGCCTCTAAATCAGTGATCAGATTGCATCTTTGACAACATCCATTAGGCGCGACACACTTTGGCAATTACTGAAGGGTGTGCATATGCTGTTAAAGACCTATTTAGTGTGTCAGAGCTGGTTTATGTATGTGATCCTTGTTAGTGGTTTGGACTGCCACCATATAGAGGGGTGGGGCCTAATGCCAGAGTCATCAGCAGGGCATGGGCTCATCTGCATATTGGCACAGCGACGCCCCCCTGGTGACCCTGAATTGCAATGGGATAGGGTGCAGAGCCTGGCGGCATTCCGTGGGAGTTCACCGCCAGTTCAGGGTGGATGGGAAAGCGCTGCAGCATTGATCGCTTTTGGGGGGGGGGTAAAAAGGACAAAACACAAGTAAAAAAAAGTAAGGGTCATAATTTGCCTCACATTGGCTATAAATGATAGATTAGGGGTGTGAGAAGGTTATGTTTTGCTTTTTCAGAGATGCCTGTTAAAGCGAGCCCTGCACAGGTAGCACACCTTTTTTTGCTCCCGTGATTGTCAGCACGCTAAATTTGACCCAAGGCACTGACTGAAGTGGACTCACTATCGAAATCCCTGCCTTCATGGCAAACTCTTTGAACACAACTATGAACAGACACCTGTGAAGTTTACGCTCCAGCTTGAGTCTTGAAGTCATGCGCACACATGCACGCACGCCATCTCTATTAATGCATCCAGGCCAAGGTCAATCTAATAAACATGGGGTCAGTGCAGTGGTCATCAGAGGCCTGTCTACAGTGAGAGAGCCTTTAAGGTGCGTTCTAATTGTATCCCTGCGGCCTTCTAGTCTAGCCTTTTATAGCCAATCTCTTGTACACAGCGGAGAGTGGAGGAGGGAGAAAGGATGTAAGGAAAGGATTATATCAAGGAAAGCTGCCGTTTTCTACATTTTTTTGTTCTTTTTTTTTTTTTGCACATCACGTGAATTGATTTTAGATAATAAGCTTATCCTTTTTTAATCCCCCGTAGAAAATTAGTGGAGCCTATTTTTAATATTCTTATCGTCACAAATAAGTACAGGTATTTACAAAAAAAAGAAGTCTTAAGCGTGCAGAATGAAACGTTCAAAAAGGAACACACAATACTTCCAGCAGTGTTTTCACTCCTTCTTCTGTCTGTAAACACAAAAGTCCAAATATGAGCACACAGAAAACTTTATCTCTCTGAGAGGTACAAAAAAAACTTCAAGTTCAGTTCCATGTAGTAGCTAAGCTGCTTTACTTTCTTGCCTGCCGATCCACATGTTCGCATGACAATTTATTAGGCAACAAAAAGTTAAGCAGCATATTGAATGAAAGTGGGATTTTTGCAGAAACATTTTCACCACTAAAAGATCAGAGTGCATGCTTAAGCCCCCCACAGAAAAACAATCCAAAAAAGTCATCTGCAGTCGACATCAGCAGTAATTCAAAAGTGTTGCCACAAAACCTTGACAGCAGTTATAACTTAGCTAAATAACTGATTTATACTCATGAGCATGTATTACTTTTTCTATGTGAAGTTCTACATAGAACATAGGTGTTGTGTTGCGGTATGTTATGCTGTGGTATGTTGTCATATGGTATGGTATGATGTTATGTCATGTTATGTTGTAGTATGTTATGTTGTGGTATTGTATAGTACGATGTTAAGTTATTGGTGTGGTGTAGTATGTTACAGTATGTTGTCTTATGTTGTAGTATGGTATGGTATGATGTTACGCCATCACACTTAAAACACATAAATCTCTCCAAGATAAATGATCATAATTCACTTAAAACGTTGAACATAATAAATGGTTAATGAATTAATTGTATAGTCTTTCCGTGTCAAAAAGATGCATTTTTCATGGTCACATTTTGATAAAGTTTCACATGAACACCGAAAAACAGAGAACTATCCTAGATTACTTTTATTCCAGTTTGATGTCGACATCCTTCCGTTTAATGGGTTGAATTGGAGCTTTGTCCACTCACAATGGCTATGGTTTAAGTCTGCATATTCATTTAATACCAAATTGAAGGAGAAAGTTTAACAATCAGGATAAAGCAGTATCTGAAATATAAAAATACATACAGTGGTGTGAAAAAGTGTCCTGATTTCTTATTTTTTTGCGCATTTGTCAAACTTAAATATTAGTCAATGATAGCACAATTGAACACAAAATGCAGTTTTAGAGATTTCAGGAGGTCACAAAAGACCCCACAACAACGTCCAAAGAACCGCAGGCCTCACTTGTCTCAGTTAAGGTCAGTGTTCATGACTCAACCATAAGAAAGAGACCTGCATGGCAGAGTTCCAAAATGAAAACCACTGCTTAGCAAAAAGAACATTAAATCTTGTCACAATTTTGCCAGAAACATCTTGATGATCCCCAAGACCTTTGGGAAAATTCTGTGGTCTGATGGAAGGTGTGTGTCCCATTACATCTGGCGTAAAAATAACGCCTCATTTCAGAAATAACATCTACAACAGTAAAATATGGTAGTGGAAGGGTGATGGTTTTGCTGCTTTGGGACCTGGAAGACATGCTGTGCTAAATGGAACGATGAATTGTGCTGTCTACAACAAATCCTGAAAGAGAATGTCCGACCATCTGTTTGTGACCTCAAGCTGAAACGATCTTGGGTTCTGCAGCAGGACAATGATCCAAAACACACCAGCAAGTGCACCTCTGAAACGGCTGAAGAAAAAAACTGAAAACTTTGGAGTGGCCTAGGCAAGGTCCTGACCTGGATCATATTGAAATGCTGTGGCATAACCTTAAAAAGGTGCTTTATGCTAGAAAAACCCTCCAATGGCTGATATATTATTATTATTAATATTAGATACAATTCTGCAAAGATATGTGGGCCAAAATTCCTACACAGTGCTGTAAGAGGCTCATTGCATGTTATCGCAAATGCTTGATTGCAGCTGTTGCTGCGAACGATGGCCCAACCAGTTATTAGGTCTAGAGGTCAATCACGTTTTCACACATGGCTTGTCACAATAATCGATAGCTCAACTAATCAAACAATTACAAAAAAATAGGTCGGCCATTTTGCTGGCCACAATAAATTGACACGTGCACACATGATTATAATCATCTCGCTCCTCTCTCTTTACCGCACAGGCTGGATGACAAGAGGCTTCAGACGTTGGATACTCGTCTCCGACGTTGTTCATTTCATGCTGGCAGCTGGATATTTGTCTCCGTAGCAACAACGGTCACTGTGAGGCCGTCAAAATAAGAGCGCTGCACATTCTGTCTAATAGTGGTAACAAAACAAGAGTGTCATAAAAATATCTTACTTTAATAAAGCTGTTACAATTGCATCTGCAATTTTATTTAAAAGCTCTTGACATTCCAATTACAATGTTAACATTAAATTACTGGTAAATGTAAAATGTTAAATTCAAGTTCATTGCTTTTGATATGATGTACTCACATTATTATTCCATATAATTAATTTAAAAATTGTCTCAAAAATGTTATCAATAGTATAAATTATCGACAATAATTTGTAGTACAATTATCGTTTGATCAAAATTTGTGATCATCACAGGCCCAGCTATAAGTTAAGATAAGATATGCCTTTATTAGTCTCACCTGAGGACATTCCAGGCCCATGTATGTTTATATATTTTTTTCTCCCTTAATAATACAAAGTTTCTTTTAAAAAAATGCATTTTATATTCATATATTTGAAGTAGGACACAATAATCTAAGAAATCAAGAAATAAATAAATAAAGCCTCATTTTCAGGGAATTCACACTCACAGTGACAGGTTTTTACCACTGCAACGTGTGGGAATTGGAACTCCAAATAAATCACATTTTCAAGATTAAACACCCTTAACGCACAAAATAATTATCCAATATACTTATTCTTAGGATGCACACAGAGCAATGAACTTCATGTTGTCTCATTTCTGCTCCTTGCTCCTTGACGCGTTCAAGTGCACTCGTAATTGCTAATGGTAGTCGCAAATTGTTTTTCATTTTTATTCACATGTACAACATGCAACATATACATTATACAACCTATGACAATTGGTGTACCCCTGGGTGTACTACTACCCTACCTTGGGAATATAGGCTGTAGTATGTTATGTTGTGGTATGGCATGGTGTGATGGTCCTTTTGGTTCTGTTCTGTTATGTTATGTTATTGTGGTGGTATGATTCTTACATTGTAGTATAATATGGTATGATGTTATGACATGGGTAGAGTGTTTTGCATTTTTAACATTTTGCTGCACTCACAGTGGTTAAATTCTTCTTACTCTTAAAAATATAAAAACTAAGATGTGTGAAGTGCATTTGCAATACAAAATATTTGTGCCTTACATTTGGACTACATTATGTTGTCATTTATTTTCTTTTTAAACATTAAATGTCACCAATCATGAAATGCTACTTAAAGCATTGCCTGTATGTTGGCAACAGTTTGACCCTGGAGCGGAATATTTGCATTTCCTTTATTTGATATGGGAAAGGTCTGGATGTTTATAGTGTTAGTTGTGAAACAAGTTTGGTTTCAGCCTCAAACTACAGTATTCTTATGGAGGACTGTCCAATGCCAAGCCATGGTTCTTGTTGCAGCAATCACTAGCTGAGAAGAAACATAAGAGGGCACCTCTTGAGGAACCTCAGGTGCATGTACCAGATTTCAAGATGTAGTGTGACCCTAACTTGGGAACCAGCTAACCTGGAAGGAAACCCTGCCACAAACCAGCCCACCTGATATACCCCTTAGTTACCTCTCCCCACTTCTACTTTGACTTCCCTCAATCGACTCTTTAGAATGAAGCACTACCGCTTCATTGGTTTTGCTTAGTGTGTCCTTTGTGCATTTTGTTGGAAGGCTTGAAATGGAATGGAGGCCATGCAGCGGTGTTGATTGTCAGCTATCTGCTTGGATAACATATTAAGCCTAGATCCATTAGACCAACGGGTCATAGGCTCTCATGACTCTCATAGGCCTGAGGAAGCAACGCACCAATATCCGAGCATCTCATTTCAAGAGTGGAGCCTCCTTCTGACAGACTTTTTTTTTTTTTTTTTTAACATTTCAGGGTGATATAAATTTATTTTTTGCCCATTTTGCCTGAGGAAAAGAAGTTGCCTTTAATAATGCTACACATCTTGAGAGGGTGTTGATCTCCTTATCACATTCTCCCTCATTACACAAAAATGCATCATCTATGATTAAAGCCAATAAGGATATGCATTCAAGCTTTTATAGCTTGCTCTTGCAAAACGTGCATAAAATAATAGTATAGTCAAAATACAGTGGTCCCGTGCAACACTACAGGTTAAATTGTTGCGGCTTTACGTGATCATGGTTTTTCTGCATATTAAATCATGCTGTTTTGTGGTTGTATATGGCCTATTATTTGTTAAAACAATATACATATTTAAGCAAACTGTGATTTTTTTTAACTAAATTACGCATTTTGAAGTATATAATAGCTAAATGGGCTAAATACAAATATGAGCTAATAAAGGTATAGTTTGGAGTTTTTGAATTTGTATGACATCCCTATCAGCAGTGTAGTGCATCAACTGTGACTTTTCCCCCAATTCTTCCTGTGAGCCAAGTTGTGGTCATTTTTGTTGATTAAGAAAGTAGTTCCGGCTAGTTGGTGGAGTCACCTAAATATGCGATCGAGCGAATAATACATATGCATAATAATAATACAATACAGCTCTCAATTGCGCTGCACTACTTCCTCGCTGTTGGTATGACTGCGTGCTACCGCTTATCAATTGTTGTGCATGTTTTCTACAGTGGGTGCGAATGAAGACCTAAATCCATCCATCCATTTTTATATACCACGGGTCGTGGGTATGCTGGGGCCTAACCCAGCTGACTTTGGGCGAGAGGCGGGGTACAACATGGACTGGTTGCCAAATAAATGTAAATAAATGTCTAAGTGTTAACTGTAACCCTACTTTTGGCCCACCAACAAGAATGGTGTCGTCTTATATATTCCATTGTTTTCCTGTCACGGACATTAGACAACTTTGACTTCTTGCCATGCACTGACTGTGTATAAAGTGGTCAGGATGAAACAGCTTCATGATGCACACTTCAGAGAAAGATTACGTTCCTACATGCCCAAGAGGAAGATAAAAAAAAAACATGTTTTGAATAGATCTGCTGTTCAGGGTGAGAAGCAGCTAAGCTCGTTTGGAAAGCAGTCAAAATAAGATGGAAAAACGTGACTATATGGCTATATACGTATATATGACTACAGTCTACTCACATCTACAGCTGTCCCTCCTATCTATCTCTGCAAAGTTCGGCATCCATGTATTCCTGTTCAAACAAGATGTCCCTTTGGCTTTGTGCTAAAAGGAATGTCGCCATCGCTTTTTCGTACTCAGACGTGTACTTTCACTATCCCAGCAGCACTGTGAAGCAGGCGATGTAATGTGCCCAACACTTGACAGCTGTGTAGCATGCAGTGATGCCAAGGAAGAGAAAATAGCGCAGTGCAATTCAGAGGTCTGATTTTTTTCAAGAAGGCATTTTTGTGATACAAATGTATTACACTTTTGAATGCTTATTGTTTTGTGAAGCAGAACGCTGTGCTTAAGTGACCACACTAACTAACCGGAACTACTTTCCTAATCAGCAAAGAACAACCAAAACTCTGCTCACAGGATGACGTGGGGGGGGAAGTCACTATTGATGAACTACACTGCTGATGGGGATGTCATACAACTTTATGTAAAAAATACATACATCCCTTTAAGAGATGCCTTTAAATTATGAATGAAATATTCTATTTTGTTCTCTGTTACCGTGTCAGTAACTGTTCGGCGAGACAAGCACCAGACTTACTCCCCTCAGGCTTGTATTTTAGGTTTAAATTATCTCACAACAAGCACAATAATAATAACACATACAGATGAATAATAATAATAGAGGCTGCTGTTGCAGCTATAACCCACGACAAGCTAAAACACAACTCTGGTCCCCCAACAACACTTCTTGTCCTCCACACAGAATGCATTTACTGTGATCCACAAGAGCATGACACTTATATTTGTCTTAAATGGCTTATTTTCTCGGATTATATGAGGTTGTAGTGTGATATGAGTGTAAAAGTGACATGGGGCTGTTATTTCAAGTCTAGAGGGTTCTAATAATTGTAAAAAAAAAATGTATTTAAAAGATCGTAATCAGGTTTTCTATGCTGTAACTATGAATCTATATCATTTATAAAGAAGGATTTCTACTTTGCGAAAATTCATTTATTACGGTCAATAACCTAGTAATTGGGCACATAATTTTTCTCCTTTTTTTTTCTCTTTCTTTTTGTGCTTTTACTCATCATGGGTATACATGCAATGGTAGCTATGATGTGCCATGTTTTTACATAAAAATATATTAAATAAATATTTATATATCTTGGGATTTTTTTCTTTTGTAATACAGTATACTGTACACTGTTAATTTCATTTTTACATTTCAACTTTTCAGATCCCTCAGCATTTATATCCAATCTCTGAGGAAACTCATTCCATTTTGCATGCACTTTTATTTGAAATATTTTAAAGCCTTCTCATGCTAAAGTGTGTATATGTTGTCTGTGTAGGAACTGAGCGGCATGAGTTGACCTCCTGGATGAGTTTCGACTCCATCTTCAGGTTCTTCAGCGAGGTCCTGGAGATGAAAGAGGACAAGGAGTCAGAAGAGACGTCCACCAACATTGTTACCACACGCAGCAGCTCCCTCAAAAGCAAACATCAAGATTTGTAAAAGAATAACAATACTGTTTTGGGCCAAGGGTGGGTTTTTTTCCTTCTTTCTGGTAATTTTTTTAATATCTTCTCTAACCTCCTTGCGCTGCTCCCCATTTTCCCTTCCAGCATTGTTGTTGTTGTGCAAGACAAGAGTCCAGGGTCAGCGTGTGTACATCACAATAACATTTTGCATAAGGTCAAGATGGGCACAACCATCCATGCAATAAATGCTGAAGTGATGGTGCTTCCTGAGGGCTTCCTGACAGTGGACCATTCACCGTGCCTTGTGGAACACCACTGGACTACCCTTCAGTTGCTGACTGATAGCATGAAATGATTTTTAATTTTTAGTCTCTATTCACCATGATTGTTCATACTAAGCTTGAGCACACTTTCTTAACTGTTCACCACATACAAACTTTTAGACTCATTTACCGAGATAAATTTAGAACACCTGTGCTGTTGTGCTTACATACGGATTCCTCACCTCTTCATATCTTTGAAATGGATGTCTGTGGGTGATTGGATGCAACGAAACAAACAAAACAAGCACAATGTGCACTGAATATTTACAGTGGGGGTCAGTGAGCATATTTAAAATCACTTACAGTCAAACATCAAATGGATTTAAGGGATATCTCTTTTAAACAGGAGCCATAAGACAGCTCTCAACACTCATAAAGCCTCAATAGATGACACATGTCGGGAAGCCAAGATCTCAATATTATTCTAAGCCTGAATGATGTTAGAGAAAAGTCTAACATTGCTATTTTTTCCCCTTTTACTTCTTGTGTTCTTAGATGTGACAAGTCCCTGCTCAGCCGCTCCTAATCTGACTATGTGACACAAACACGATAACATTTTTTTAAGTTTTATAAACCAGTCAAGGCTTAACAGAATACATTTCTAATGTGTCATGACATTAGTCATTGCTAAATCTTGATACCTTAGACACTTCCTTAAATATGTACTTTCTCTTATTCCCCCCTCACTTCTGATAGTCATGATTGTTTAACTTTTAACTGTGAAATCCTCTTTCTCCCCCAAGCCCACTGTGTGTGTGTGTGTGTGTGTGTGTGTGTGTGCGTGTGTGTGTGTGTGTGTGTGTGTGCGTGTGTTGGGGGGGGGGTTAATACTTTTGAGGATTATCTTTGTGCTGTAATGAGACAAGTGTGGCTGATGGTTGCAAGGCCTAATTTCCTTTTAATTTGATTCCCATCTCTCCTGAGTATTGTCATTATTATTTTTACTAATATTATATTGTTATGGTGTACTTAAACTGACTTTTCAAAACACCTAAAATCATGTACAAAAATTTTATTTAAAAAACATAACAATCAGCAACAGATGTGTTGAGCAAAAAAAAAAAATATATATATATATTTTTTTCTTACTAAATAAATAACTGCAGAGTATATATGAACAAAAAGGTTCTGGGGACAGAATCTTGGAGAATATCAACAAGAGAGAGTGAATGTCTGGGATGTTTGAAAGTTGTTTGGTTCTGTGATGTAGACCTGTTATAGTGATCCAAAATTACTGGCTGACACAGTGGCACCACTCCACTTTTGCCTATCTGACAGAGAATTTTTTTTTTATACAAACCTCGAGTTTTGTCATTAATTATTTCAAAAGGGTTGAACAAAAACCAAAATGTATGAAAACCAAAAAAAAAAAAAAAATTGCATAGGAAATTATTTAAATCCAATTAATCTCTTTCAGGCACCCAAAAATGTAAACAAAAATACATGTTATAGAGAGTAATTATAGTTTTACTTGCAAACCAATGAAAAATAATTTAAAGTGATGAATGGATGGACCTTAATGTTGACGCGGACCTCCTATGCATCCTGGCAAACTCTAATCCAATAGTGTTTCTCAACTTCTTTATCAAATAATATATATTAATAATAAATAATAAATATATTAAAAACAGATGAGTATGTTGAATGTAAACCAAGGTTAGAGTGAATCATGAAACTTAGAGGACAGATTGAGGAAGGGAAGGGCTCATTACATTTCCATACATATGGGAGCCTCTTAAGATTGTCACATATGGCGCTTTATGACATTTTCAGTAATTTCTCAGGGACTATTGAAGAGGCCATTTATGAAAAATTCAGACATACTGTATATAACAGGTAGTGTTTTCCAGATGAATGTGATGGTTCCAGTTGCAGATTTCATTGACTAAGGAACTGGAGTGTATATCTAAGTGTCCGACGGTATAATTATTGCTACAATATTTTGTTGACTGGCTTTCATGAACATAATTCCCTGATATGCAAGTATGTACTGTATAGATTAGAAACCATTTGCATTGACTCAGTTAAAATATTATTATTTTGTAAATGATTTAAATGCCAATTCTTCCCCTATTTAGCGGGGTTGTAATACTGTATAATATAAACTGTAAGACTTTAATAAACATGTGGCGAAACAGGATCAGCAGGGTTAGATGGTGCATGCTGATTTATGGCAAGTCCAGAGAGCAAAGCCCCGAAGCAGCAAATGCAGTGTCTCAAACAGAGATTGCCCTGTGGCCTTTGGTGTGATTGGTGACCCAAGGTGAGGCACTTAGTGATTTATCTCTCACATATCCTCTCATCTCTTGTGCTCTCTGCCAGAACAGGGCATGTTAAAACACATAAAGTAGCACCTTTCTCAGAGATCTCGCCCTGGCCTTGACTCTCTGACTGATCCAGCAACATAACCTAGTTTGAACTGGAAAGTGTTGGTTGCAATAGTACAGTACCTTACAGTTGTGGTTAACAATCTAGCTGTGATGGGTCAAAGATCTAGAAAAAAAGGTCAAGCTGGAAGACATCTAAGCACCATGAACACCTAAAAACTTCTAAAATTCACTCTACTGTTATTATTTTGTAACTATAGTAGGTCATTGTTTGCTCTCTCTCCTCCATGAATTTGTGCAAACCTTCACATACACAATACCATGATCCATGCTTCTCTCTCTCTCTCTCTCTCTCTCACACACACACACACACACACACACACACACTTTTGCAGACTTCCCCATATTGTCACAAACACTCTCCGAGTCCCACTGCTGTCCAAAACTGAGTTTGGCTAATGAGCAAGTGTCTTCCCAGTTGAGTGGACGCCATGAGGAAAAACCTGCCGAGTCAGCCCTGCAGCTTATCTATTGTCTCTCTGGTAAATGTGCATGTATATTCTGTATCTTTGTACACAAACTTTTTGAGACCACGTGAGAGAGTAAGTATAACGCTTCCATTGCCTTCATATTTCTTTCTGTCATAAGACCAGGTCTGACGATTACTGTGCGCTGGGAGTGATTTTCACTGCATTTATTCCTGCCAGCTGTGATTGGTACGGTTGCCCTCTTCTCAGTGCATGTCATTATGCAAAAACACGGTGTCAGTAATGCTGCGAATGGTGCCTATCGAGGAAGAGCTGATTCTGCGTGGCCTGCTGCAGTGGCCCATGGACATGATCCTGTGTGGTACCCAGGATAGGTGGCCATTCGCAGGCGGAGGAAGGTGATAATGATCTCCTGCACTGAGTGTCTGTCGCTGCTGCACTTTGTCCTTGAAATCTGCGAGGGTTTGTGCATGTGGGAGGGAATGGTGTCGCTATTGCAAAAGAGCACGTGTGGAGGTGCAAATGACTGCAATAGACCACAAAGGGTGATTAGCGACCTCGTCACCTCTAAATAGCCTGGTCTTTTGTGTTATGCCAGAGTAAATGCAATTTTTGAAACTAAATTGTGAAATTGTATAAATTGGATGGTGGCGGCTATGCTGCTGTAATAATAATCAAAAAATATATTTGTTAAATACTGGAAAGCACCTGACGGAAACGTGTGAAATCACAATGTGTTGCGTGTGTGGTTGCGCACATGTTCATGTGTATGGGTACTTGTAATTTCACTGACTTGGACCTCTGTGATCTCTTGTCTGGGGCCAGACGACAGTGTCTTCAGGACCATATATAAAATTAGCCATAAAAAAACCTTCCTCGCTCACCCTCAGCAGCACACAAGGAAATAATGAGAGATGCAAAAATAATCCACACTCTTTGTAAAAGGAGAGGGGGTGTGTTGAAGAGTGTTTGAACCCTTACCAGAAGTATATTAGCACTGCAGTTGCAGTGCTTGGGCGGTGTCCATTTTCCATGTATGAAGGCTACAGGCATGGTCTGGTTACTGGTTTCAAGGTATACCACAGAATGAAAAAGTCAGTTTTAAAACCACATCAATTTTGTGTCATACCATTTCTATGTCATGAGAGAGGTCCAGTGAAATTCTTTGCCATGCTTTGTGTGTTATAACAGGGCTATAACTTGCCAAGAGTTATAACTTTCATGTGTTGAAACCACAGGTGTGTGCTGAATTTCCATACGATAGTTCAGGCACTGGTGCTCGCCTAGTTAGCACTGAGGAAATATGGAAATATGTGACCTGCCACTATGAAATAATAAAGTAACATTACAAGACTGCATTGAGAACAGCATTTTAAAAAATGTATTATTTATTCAGAAATCGAGTTAGTTTTTATTTACTTTAAATACATCTGTTCCACTTTCATCATGTTCGTCATCACATACGGTTTAAAATGATTTGACTTTTTTTTTTCAGTTTAATAAAGATATTTCAAAATAGCACATTTAGATCAGTAATTATAATATAGTGAATGTTTTTGCCCAAGCTTATCCATACTGTTAGAATCTCCTACCGTTCCATGCCTGGTCAAGGACACATGGGCAATGTTGAGGCTTAAAAGTGAGAAGATATTTTACAGGGAATATAACATATAACTGATCAGTTCCAGAGTCTGACTGTCTCCAATATAATGCCTACACCGTTCAGGCAAAGTCATGTCGAAGAAGTTAGAGGCTGTACTTTAAATTGAAAGAAAAATGTATGTTAAAAGTATGTCATTCTCACTAATATGTGATGAGAAAGAATTTCCCTGAATTGCATTGAATTCCATTCCACTTCCTGTAGTTCAAATTAAAATAAACATTCTGTGGAATCAATTCAAATTCATCTCTTGAATTGGATTAAATTCTGAAATTTGCACAGGCTGGCCTAACTACCAATATCCAGTGTGTAATACCCAAGTTGCATATTATCCATTAATTTGCACTGTTTTATAGTTTACCACTAACTTTACACTTTGTAATGTTTACAACTAACTCACTGATTTAATGAATACACTATATATTTCTGACTAGCACTGCCATATTTCTATAACTTTTCCCTTTGCACTGCAGTGTTTATAAGCCGTTGTATATGTTCCGGTTGATTTTCTTTTCTTTTTATGCCGCCACAAAGAGCTGCTTGACTGCATTTCACTGCAAATGTTATTCAACATTGTTCAAAGGTAGCTCATATGACTTATCTCTAATGCCTGCCCTCAACTGAAACTAAATTCTTTATTTGACATTTCAAAATGTTGAAGTCCCAATTTACAGTAATTCCTAACAAATTGAGGAATCTAAAATTGTTCCGGTGATACTAGACATGCACACCCCTACAACAAAGCACATCACCCACTATCTATTTTGCACACACACAGTGTGCATTGCATGTTGCTGACTTTCAAGAAGGCATTCTGTACTTGATAGAATGAAATAATGGAGCCAAAAGGGCTTTCACCTGTCACTCCACACCATCGACAACTCAAAGCCAAAGTCGACGACTCAGCTGTTATGTCCTGTGGACAGTGGCCAGTTGGGGCCACACATGTTAAAGCATGAGATACCACGCTGACCTGACAGCTTACTTCTTGCTGTGCCCTTACATTCTAGTCAACACAACTATACTGCATACGATCTTACCATTCGGTACTGCTCAGTGTGTTGTTTATGTGTCAAGGTCATGATTAGGAGAAAGTGTGATCAGGTAAAGTACACACACATACACAGAGAAGGCACCAAACTGCTACCCTCTACGTCACTTTTAATATCTGCTGGTATTACAGTGGTAGCTCATAATGACTGCAGATAAATGAAAGGTTGCATTGTTCACCTGCCAGGACTGTCTATGATCAGGATGCCAAATACACAGGATAATTTTCCTTCTGTGCTTTTCTCCTTCGTATGTCCCAAACAAAAGAAGGTATCTGCAGGATAGATCAAGTTGACACATGATGACAGATTCTTTTTTAAACCACAACCCCCCCGCAGTCAGTAATATTTCAACGTTATGATGGCACTTCCTGAATTTGTATGAAATTCAGCTCCCATTTGTGTTCTTTCTTAAGGGGAAATATGGCTTTAATACAACCTCGTCAAGATGCAGCCCAAGAAACTTAAACGTGAACAGAATTGTTTAGACTCCCCTTATGAGAAATGACAGATGAGGACAGGGCTTGTCTTTATTTGTATAGATGCAGTCAGACAAGTGTGCCTCTCCCCCTTAACTAGTGCAAGTCTAAAAATAAGAGAAGAAATCTGACATGCTTAGAGGCAGGTGACGGGATGGCAACATCTGCTTTATTTTCATGAACAATATATGAGGTGCTTTTTGCAGGTCAAATTCTTAAATAGTCATATAATATATATTTAAAAAAAAACATGAAGTTGAAATAAAAGATTAGCAAATACAAGAACTACTAAATATTTGTCTGAAAAGAGTGTTTAACTTTAACTTTGGAAAAGGACTCCCTGTTACTGTTTTGTCTCACGTGTCCACAGATTCAGCCATACTCTTCCTCGGGATTGCTCCCGATTGTCTTGCTTCTTTCTCTGGGAGCAAAGGACTGGTAATGAAAGTCCTCAGATTCCTATGATGCATGTTATTGCTTAAAAAAATCTCCGGGGACAAATGCTTTTTGACTGCTGTTTGTGCAGTGACCTGTGCACATCAAGCTTCCCTCTGTTTATTGCTTTGTCTTCTTTCCACACTAATGGCCATAGGGGGCTGAGTCCGAGATTCACCTGGCCACTGCTCTTAAAGCTGGCTCTCTGAAATTGACAAGCGGAACGGAAATCACATTAACCCAGCCCATCCAAAAAAAACCTACATCCCTTTGCACGTTCAATCTAAACAAAACAACAAGAGAATCTTACTGTTTCTCCCCTTCATCAGGCGTACATGTCAGTCTGGCTCATCGTTGTTTATCGGCGCTCAATGTAGGCCCTCCGCCACCCACACACCTAAAATGCTGTGGGCATGGCCAGTCACAATCACAAATTTTGCTGTCCTACAAATTATTGTCGGCAATCAATATTATTGACATATTTTGAGACCAATTTTGTATTAATTATATGGCATAATATTGATGGTACGTTGTATCAAAAGCATTAAACTTTCATTTTTCAAGAGTGCATTGTAACATTGTAATTGAATCGTCACAAGCTTCTACATAAATTAAACAAACAACATAAGAAATTACCATAAACAAAAAAACAGACCAA
This sequence comes from Oostethus manadensis, assembly GCA_024372805.1. Classification (NCBI taxonomy): domain Eukaryota; kingdom Metazoa; phylum Chordata; class Actinopteri; order Syngnathiformes; family Syngnathidae; genus Oostethus; species Oostethus manadensis. The sequence goes on from QODF01000061.1 coordinate 1,002,574, forward strand.
AAAATAAACTTCAATGAAAATAAATGGACTCTCAGTCTCTTTTAGCAAAAAAAAGCACTTAAATGAATAAAACAATCATAACCAAACACAATTAAAAAAATAGACACTGTCTCTTTAAAAAAAACAAAACACGCCAATAAAATACACAGTTATGTAGCGTATTGTTAAAGTAATGTAGGGGATCATGTCTGAGCTGGTCCACATATCTGTGGTGGCGGAGTCAAATGCAGTGTTTCTGATGTCTTTCAACACGTCTTCTTTCACTTGACTATACACTTCAGGAATAGCTGTTTGTGACATGTACACCTATGCTCTCCCTACAGTCTGTCAAACATTTCAGAAAAGCTTGGCTTTTCAACCGTATTCTTTTGCAAGGTAGCCAGCGACAATGTTGTTTTGTTTATTTACTTTTGTTTATTTACTAAAAAAACATGAACAATTGTTGATATGTGCATACAAGTTGGTCGAATAGCCGTTCTTTTTCATCACTACTTTTGAACAAATGCGTCATCGGTTCTTCTGTGATCATCAAATATTCCCACACTGGGGCTGTGCCATTCGTCTTAAAAACCATTGCTTCTGTGCCTTCTTTCATGACAGCTTATGATTGCTGACGAGGCTAATTTGCTGGTCTGTATGCACTCACTAGTAGCCCCGCCTCCACGTGCTAGGAAAAAGGGGCTGATTGAGAGGCGGGTGCACTCTCTCAGTTCATTCCACTATAGAAGCAATGTACACAGACTGATGCAGAATGAACCTCTTGTCATTCAGCCTTTGTGGTTTAGAGAGACGAGGAAAAGAAATACGCATGCATGCATGCACATGACAATTTATCAAGGCCAGCGTAATTATCGACTTTGTTTTAAGTTTAATCTGACATTCGCATAGTTCAGTTAATTGATTAATTGATTATCGTGACAGGCCTAGCTGTTGGCATTGACGGCTGCTCGACCCACTCAGACACTCAATAACATTAATAGTAGGGGTGTCATTTAGGAATCTGATGTGGTTCCATTTGGCTTTTCAAACACATCACGTGATTTCATGTCAGAGTCCAGACAAAGAAAGAATCTAGGCCACCTCAGCCTGACACATCCCATCCTGCCTAAAGGGAAAGGTGACGTAAAGCTAAATTAGGAATCATTAAAGCAGATCGACTTACACTATTTTTTAAGGAGAGTAAGTTTTCAGGTGAGTCTGCAGGTCTCATCTTTCATCTACTTGTGCGGTTTTGTGTCCAGAGGGCATCCAGACTCATTTATTTTCTCCCCTTTTACATTGCATCTCATCATAACCACACCCTTTCAACAATTCTGTAGAGAATAAATCGACCATATTTCAGCTGTGATGCTCCCTGTCCATCCCTCGGCTTTTTCAGTAGTACGGGAAGTAGTAGTAGTCCTGGCAGTTTGTTGTTTTTATTTAATGCGCTGCTACTCCAGTGTCATATTTTCTCTCTTTAATTGATGTCCATGCCTGTGATGCTACCCGCTGCACCCTTAAGAGGATGCCTTCTCCAAACAGACCCTTATCTCGCTTTAATAGGACTGGATCTCCTCTGGGACCTTCAGCTGTGTTAGGCCACTGCTGCCTTGCTGTGCCTCAGGTTTGAGCATTTACTGTTCTGCCCATTAGTTGTCTCTCCAGGCCACACTATTCCCTGTGCTTAGTGCTAGGACGGCCCGGTCTTGGTACCACTATCTTTCAGCTCCAGCTGCTGTTTTCACACTTTTCTCAACTTAACCCAGCAGTAAGGAAGAGTTTTGTCTTGCACCAATTTTTGGAATTTATGCTTGAGTCAAATTCCCTATTTCATTTTGTTTTCACGATTTCAAGCTTCTTTTCCAAGTTTGCTAGGGTTAAGGAAGGCTCATGACTGTATGACATTCACACTGAAATAGGCTTAGCTTGTTTTTGTATTTATTTTTTTTACTAATGATGGCTCTATTCTATGGTTTATAGAGAATAATGATGACTTGGAGATATTTCATTGTTTTATGGGCATCTGAATGGTCAATAAAAAACAATATATTTGTGTTGTCAACAACTCTATTATATATCTACTGTACACATATATATATATATACATATATATACATACATATGTATATATATATACACATAAATATATATTTACACACACACACACAAATTCTTGCATACACACATACTCTTTTAAAAAAAAAATCAACTACAAACAACTCTAGGTGAGTGTAGACTTGTGCAGACTGGAGTGACTTCTGCATGAACGAATCACTTCCTGTCATTTTTGCTCATGAAGTGCTCCTCCCTCCCAACAGCAAACAAATAGCACATGAAGCAGCAACAGCATACATGGTTAATTTTACTACATGTTTGCTTTGCTTTTCGTGTGATAATAACTTTTTACAAATTTTTCATGGCCATCCCGATTGTCATGGACTCTTACATCATTAAGTCCCGCCCCCACCGGAACCCACTACAGTCAGAGTGCGGTAGGAAACGCTTACCATCGGCAATGTGCACATTGTCCAATCATTCTTGAAGTAAGTATGACAAATTGGATTAATTTTAAGCAAAATGAAACCCTGACGTTACAAAATTGTCTAATTACAATGGAGTGAATAATGGTGATTATAATGGAAGTCAGTTGGTGTTTTTCTGGTAGAAAACACTTATCACCTACAATGTGAAAATTGTCCAATCATAGTCCATCATTCAAAGCAGTCAATATGAAAAATTGGACTATTTTTCAACAAAATGAAATTCAAAATGTTCTATTGTTTAATTCCAGTGCAATAGAAGATGACAGGCCCATGTTAACTCATTGTTTTACAATGAACTCTGAATAAATGCTGGGTCTTTTGATCCTTTTGCTCCTTGCCACTATTATAAAATTGGTTCTGCTGCTGCTGTGTTGCGCAATATTCTTTTTCATAAATTACCAATATGGTCAAAGAGACTTATGTTTTCTTTTCCACTTTCTCATGGACTCCAAATCATTGTTAATGTTAAAACAAGGTCTCACATTTCGTAAATAACAGTCTCTCTACATCGCCTTCTTTAAATTAACGGCCCATTGTGTTTAGGTAAATGAACGGCTCGGCTACAATAGGGTACATGCTAGATTTCCCAAAGTGGGGTAACTGTACCCCCAGGGAAATGCCAATTGCAATAGGGAGTATGTGAATAAACATTAAAAACAATTACTGCACTCTCAATTACAAGTGCGCCTGAACACCTTGCAGCGTAAGGAGAATGCACGTTAGATATGTATGATGATTACTTATTTCTAAGTGATCATGAAATGTTCAAAATGTCACTATGCAAAATATGACATTCTGACCCAAAATTACTATTAAAAAAAATAATAATTATGTTGAATATTTCAAATTAAATAATACGAAAATGTTTTTTTTTGTGCAGAAGTACACTTGGGATACATTGCTTCAGGTTAAATGTCTGAAGGGGTTGCGACTCCTTCAAAAGATAGGCACTGGGGGTACATTATTTTTTGTCTCATTTCCCCACTGATTAGAGTGACAGAGTGATCTTTTAGGCCAGTAATAACATGGTTTTCGGTGTATAATTTGGATGATTTTAGGTGAATCAAGATTTGTCCTATCAGTATTTTCTTGTGTTTGCTTTCTAGGTCTCGTTGCACAAAATAGACATAAAGCTGTCCATTGTATGGACACCTGTGGTACCTGTGGGCCATCTTTGAATCAAAGCCCCCAGCATGCATTGATAGATCGGCGATGCGGTTTGTTCTACCAAATTTAACAATGATATATCATTATCACAACTTTGGGAGGAAATCTATAAAATCAATGAGCCCGCCAGAGGTGCAGGATTAGTATTACTAACACGCTGAGAGAGTGTTAAAGTGACAGAGTATGGATCTCAGTTGTGGCTCAGATCAATGGCATTTGTAGACACTGAGCTCAATAACAAGCCATCCAAGACGTGGTTAGAAGAAGAAAGAAATAGATGTGAAAAGCAAATTTGCTGGTGGAGACACTAATATCCTGTGCGCCTGGCTGAGCATGAGCTGCGTGGCTGCTGGATGATGAAGGAGAGGGAGTAGAGGGCAGGAGAGGAATAGATTCTACTTTTAAAATGATATTCATATAGATGTGGCTGTCATTATTGATGCTCTTCCATCATTGATATTGACAGACAAGACAAGACAAGACAACAAGAATACAAAATATATTGATCTCATAGGGTAGGAAACATCTTTTGACTGGAACAATTGGATTTAGCTATTGAGTGTGAAAAATTCAACACATGTTGACGTGATTCAGCACAGTATATTATGTACAGTATATCTTTGAACTTTTCATATTTAAAGGGTTTGATTGATCCCTTTTGATATAAGAATCATTTATATCTCTGCTTCCAAGGGGCAGACTGAGAGGTAGTGCTTCATCTACATGAATTCTCTAGATGGAAAAGGGAGGCAAAGGCAACATAAAACGGGAGCCATCGGTAAACCTTCATGATCTTATTATTATTATATTATAATGCAATACGTTGTATTGTTCGCCGCATGGTGGATGAGTGGGTAGCATGTTTGCCTCACACTCAGGAGGTTCAGGGTTCGAATCTCCGTTGGGCATCTCTGTGTGGAGTTTGCATGTTCTCCCTGAGCGTGTGTGGTACTCCGGTTTTCCTACCACATGCCAAAAACATGCATGTTAGGTTAAATGGTGACTCTAAATTGTCCATTAAAGTGTTAATGTGGTTGTGAATGCTTGTATGTCTGCCCTGCGATTGACTGGCGACCAGTCCAGGGTGTACCCCGCCTCCTGCCCGAAGTCAGCTGGGATAGGCTCCAGCATACCCGCGACCCTAATGAGGATAAGCGGCATAAAAAATGGATGGATTGTATTGTCATTAGCTGTGAATTTTTTTCCATTGCCGGTTGTATTGGGCAGTTTATTGAGCTGAGATGCACCTGATGTGAGCATGTCTGTGGCAAATGCAGCATCTCAGCATTTGGAATCAGTTGTAAAAAGCGTGTCTCCGTTTAATAATATGGATTTCAATGTAAACCCGAGACACTTTTGTCAATTATGTCATCCACTACAATACGTTTCATATTAATTCTGAGCAAGATAAATATGGTCTCTTGTTAGTGCTCTGCTGGGTCCAAATGTTAAACAATATTAAACAGCCCCAGTTGCCATCCCTCCTGGGCTCCAAATGATCCTTTTTTCACCCAAAAAGTATGAGACCACAACCGGCTAGCGTATGTTACCATTAGTGACTTACTGAACATTTTGTGCCTACAGTTACATTCCAACATCACATTCTCACTTTATCCCAGGTTTTTAAAAATTAAATAATTTATAAATCATTGCTGTTTTGTGGTTGAACACATCCCATTATTGGAAAAACAAGAAATATATACAGTAAATGTATGTATGCATATACTGGGTGTCCCAAAAGTGTATACACACAAAATAATTGCAAACTAGGTGTTGAAAGGATCTACCATAGCGGTGGATTGGACGGAGGGGTTTTGTTGAATACCCTCCACGTTCACCAGGCCTCACACCATTAGACTGAATTAGAGCAACCACTGAATATGAATGCACACAAAAAGCAAGAGAATTGTTTCATGACCTGTGCTATTCCATTGCTTCACGTTGTCGGAAGTGTCTGGACCAGAACGGACATCGGTTTGAGAACAGGCGGTGACAAAACAATAGAATGATGTTTGTAAACTATTTTACATGTTGAAAATGTAGCAAATTATAATTAACACCTAGTTTACAATTATTTTAAGTGTGTATACATTTTTTCATTTTTATATACATTCATTGTATATATGTGTATATATATTTATATATGTATGTATAAATTATATTATATGGTATATGTTTTAT
>QODF01000061.1:1008596-1411497 GCA_024372805.1 Oostethus manadensis
TCAATAAGTATATTTATTAATGTGGTGCCAAATAGGGGAAGCAACTTAGGACAATTCCAAAACCCTCTGAATGACAGTGGCCTCAAAAAATAAGAGATGTGACAACATTTGTCTGAAGGTGTAGGACTTTTTTTTTTTAAATGTGGTCCAGACTTCCTGGCGGCACCTGTGGTCATGAGCATCCATCCATCCATCCGTCCATTTTCTATGCCGCTTATCCTCAGTAGGGTCGCGAGTATGCTGGAGCCTATCCCAGCTGACTTCGGGCGGGAGACTGGGTACACCCTGGACTGGTCGCCAGTCAATCGCAGGGCAGACAAACAAACATTTACACTCACATTCATACCTTTAATGAGAGTTGGTGACAATTTAGAGTCACCAATTAACCTAACATGCATGTTTTTGGAATGTGGGAGGAAACCGGAGTACCCAGAAGAAATTATTATTTTTAAATTTTTTCATTTTTTGTCTTGTCCAGCATCATAACAGCTGAATGGGAGTCAAGCTGCCTTTAAGTGCTGAGCAAAATTGCTTTGCTAAGGGAAACTTCATAATCCAAATGAGTCTCCCTTGACATTTGACTGCGTTTAGTATGAATTTTGTTGAACCAGAAGAAACCCATAAGAAATTATTATTTTAACATCTACCATTGTAATTATGACCAGGAGGTGGTCGATCAACAATCTATTACAAAATCAAAATGTCTGTCGGCAAAGGTTCGGAAATCACAAAACTCTTTAACGATACACACAATACTGTCAGGCCACTGATCCTCTGAAAGTGACTAGTACTAGGCAGCGTAGTGGTCTTACAGTGATATGTGACACGTGACATGAAAAGCAGCATGGCCAGTGATTGGCTTTTATTTTTTTTAATTACTGTTTCATCTAATTCTTCTTTTATTTAGTGTTTAATAATGATTTTAGGTCATTTGTTCTGTGTACAGTGTGAATGAATTAGGAGTTAATGTATGTATAATTGGCCGCACGGTGGCTGAGTGGTTAGCACATTGGCCACACAGTCAGGAGATCTGGAAGACCTGGGTTCAAAATCTCCGTTGGGCATCTCTGTGTGGAGTTTGCGTGTTCTCCCCGTGCGTGTGTGGGTTTTCTCCGGGTACTCCGGTTTCCTCCCACATTCCAAAAACATGCATGTTTGTCTGTATGTGCCCTGCGATTGACTGGCGACAAGTCCAGGGTGTACCCCGCCTCTCGCCCAAAGCCAGCTGGGATAGGCTCCAGCATCCCCGTGACCCTAATGAGGATAAGCGGTACAGAAAATGAATGAATGAATGAATAATTTAGATGTAAGAGCCAACGTACGGCAAAACTTGACTTACATCACAGTCTAGGAACGGAACCTGAGTATCAACTCTACTGATCATTTTGAACCCAATATTGATCATTTTGAACCCAAAGTGGCCAGAAGCAACTGCTTCAACTGTGAGCCATACTGTTACTCCCGAACCAGAAATATATTCAATGCTCACTGTCAGGAGCTGCAAATTGCTGCTTGTTCCCACTGAATACTTAAAATTGGTCTTTATGTGAGTTGGTTAAATCAGAATCAGGCTTAATTTGCCCATTGTATGCCCACCTTTAAATCACAGATTTAGATTTCTAGGTAAAGTTACTCGTCATCTATGTGCACTGAACATTTTTAAACAAAGACAACTGTGGGGAGCATAATCACGTGCATGTGAAAGACGTGACAACCTGACCTCACATCGACTACAGTTGTGTCCTCTGTGGCTGCAATCAAAAGTCTTCATCTGCAAAGACACACATTGTTCAGTAAATCTGTTGCTTTTGTGCCGTACGATCGTGATTGTACATTCAGTTGTGACAGGCTTTGGGTTTAGAAGTAACAACGGGCAAGTGTACTCAAACAAAATATGACTTCCCAAAGAACACAAGAGGGGCTAACTGCAGCAGTGCCACAACAACGATTGAACTTTCTGGTTGGGGGGAACATACAAAGGATGGTGATAGATTGCGCGGAAGGTGATCGTTCTTCCACTTTAAAATAAGGCCAAGTATAAAGGAGAGGAGAAAAGGCAAAAGATGGATGAGCTATTGTGAAAAGACAGGTGTGTGTGTGTGTGTGTGTTGAGAGGAATATGGACATTTTTCTGACAGGGACAGTTTTCTTTCACCTCTATTTTGACAAGGAGAGACATACTGTACGTCCAAAGCTGCAATTAAGCAGCCTAATGAGTTGGTGGCTCTTTTGATGACACTTTATAAATGGAGTCCCTCTTTTGCACTTGAAAATCTTCTCTTTCAGTGATGTCAAAGAAGTTTCTGACAAAGCAGTTATCACAGCGTGCCAAATTGCTCCAGTTCAAGACATAATTTGGATTTATTTTATTTTTTTTAGGTTTTGCTGAGTGCTACGAAACAAAAGATCTATCCCCCCACTCTAATTTGACTTGGCAGGGTCCCTCCTAGTCGGGGGTCTGCATGGACGGGGAAAGGACTTAAGAGTATTATAAGATGGGAAAGGCTAAGGGGAGTGGATGTGTGTTTGTCGGAGGAGTGTATATGTATGTGTGCGTGTGTGTGTGCGTGCGTGTGTGTGTGGGGGGGTGCTGGATTGTGCAATTTTAAAAAAATACTGCAATTGTGGCCAATTGTGGTCCTCTGACTATTCATTATCTAATTTGTAATTTGTTCAAATTGTGTATGCTCCTCACAGAGAATAAAAAAATATAAGAACACACCGCCGGCTAGCATATGTTGCTAGATTAAAAACTGTATTTTCTGTTTTCAATCATGAGTTAAACTGCATAAAAATGGGCATATAGTGGCGGTTACAGTCCGATGAATCATATAAGAATGTTGCGAGCAAAGATTTGAATAAATAAAGGTACTGTTATGCACACCAGGGGCGGAGATTCAAGGGGGGCTGGGAGGGCAGCACACCCCTGGCCCGGGTAGAGAGGGGCCTGGATAGGAGGAGGGACTTGTAAAATGAGGTTATTGTGAGCTTCATTACTTTGGTCATTTGGGCTGACACCCCAGCCCTGCTCTGATTCGTTCCGCTACTGTTGCACACCTTCCATAAGTTCAGTGTTTTAGCCTTTTTCTTTGCAGTGGATTTGACTACGAAAATTCTTAGTCAAAGACAGCTTTATTTAACTGACAGCAAACATAACTAGTGCACATGCGCGTGTTACGTGGAGTGTAGTTTACGTACTCAAAGCAGAAATAGGTTGCCATATAACGCTCGCAGTATGATGGAAAGGTACGATGCAGTACGATGGCTGCTTCTGGTTTTTGAAACAGAGGATGTTTCAATGATTTAATAAAGTAGCGAAAAAACAAAACTCAACCATGCATGTCATTTACTCTCAATGTAGTATGTAGGATGTAGAGTAAAAAAATAACCATTAAATTGAACGGTGGCTCTGCAAAAGAGACTTAATGTCTGCTCTGATTGCTGTCTTCCCTCGAATCTGTGATGGCGTTGCATGCCCCGAAAAGGCAAACAAACCTACGCTTGCTCCTCTGGCTGCTGTCAGTCAAAATCAAGGACCGCCTGCTCCATTGACCCCAGTAAAGCTCAGGTTCCATGGAAGTGACGTTTTTGCTGGTTTAGCAAGTCAGGGTCTTTCTTTCTCGCTGTGAGCGTCCGTGGCCTAACGCTACAGCTTCAATGAAGATTTACCGTAGCGTCTGTGTTGCTCCAGGGAGCAAACTCACTCAACAGCAGATTAATGCTCAACATACTTATAGAATTAAGCACATTCTAGCACATTTGTAATGTAGTTGTAAGTCTACGTGTTTCAGTTTATTTATTAACTATTTTATATACTTTAAAGAGGAAGTTTGGCATCCTTTGTAGGCAGTGTTGGGAAGAATAACCATCTTCTATGTTTTGGTTGGCATTGGCTGGAAATTCCAATTTTCTCAGCTTGTATTAGCACAAAGACATTGATTCCCTTTTTTGGAACAACCTAATTATGTACTATATTTTACAGCATATGTCATAGGAGTTTATGGTTTTGTTTTTCTTTGAAAATAAATCTCCTCATAAATGATTCATTCTTGTGAGAGATCATCTGACAAGAAAAAATTAACTAGTACTAGCCGAGTTGTATTGACATTCACATAAATTCAAAGAAGGAACGTTCAAATAAACATATGTTTGCCACTCAAAAAACATAGTTGTCATTTCCTCTCCACCCTCCCCAAAGACTATCAAAGCTGAATTATTACTTTGTTTTTCACGGAATCTGACAATTTGACATAATGTCACTCAGATTCAGTCTTTGCCATTTAACCGTACTTCTGATTCTCTTTGTAAATTTGTAAAAGTAGCTTCTGTAGGCGAGGATCAGACCGCTAAGGACTCTGCCTCCGGCCGCCACCCAGCTCTCTTAGCACCCGACCCCTTTGGCCCCTCCCACGAGTGGTGAGCTCATGGGAGGGGGGACCCACGTTACCTTTTCGGGCTGTGCCCGACCGGGCCCCATGGGTGCAGGCCCGGCCACTAGACGCTCGCCATCGTGCCCCACCTCCGGGCCTGGCTCCAGAGGGGGGCCCCAGTGATGCGCGTCCGGGCGAGGGAAAACGAAGTCCGTTGTTTTTAGCCATCATCAGGGTCTTTTTGTTACTGAGCATGATTGGGGTCTATTGAGCCACTCTTTGTCTGGGTGACTCTGGAGGCAGCTGACAGTCCAATGGAACGTGAGATGGACAGGCGGATTGGTGCAGCGTCTGCAGTGATGCGGACTCTGCACCGATCTGTTGTGGTGAAAAGAGAGCTGAGCCAAATGGCAAAGCTCTCGATTTACCAGTCGATCTACGTTCCTACCCTCAGCTATGGTCATGAGCTTTGGGTAGTGACCGAAAGGACAAGATCGAGGGTACAAGAGGCAGAAATGAGTTTTCTCCGCAGGGTGGCAGGGCTCTCCCTTAGAGAAAAGGTGAGAAGCACTGTCATCAGGGAGAGACTCGGAGTAAAACCGCTGCTGCTCCGCATTGAGAAGAGCCAGATGAGGTGGCTCGGGCATCTGGTTAGGATGCCTCCCAAACGCCTCCCTGGGGAGGTGTTCAGGGCACGTCCAACCGGTAGGAGGCCTCGGGGAAGACCCAGGACACGTTGGAGAGACTATGTCTCTCAGTTGGCCTGGGAACGACTCGGCATCCGCTGGGAAGAGCTAGATGAAGTGGCAAGGGAGAGGAAAGTTTGGGCTTCCCTGCTCAGGTTGCTGCCCCCGCGACCCGACCTCGGATAAGCGGAAGAAAATGGATGGATGGATGGAATTTGTAAAAGTAATATTTCTGCCTTTTTTCTTTTTTCTGTTCTGCCATATCATTTGTGAGTGTGTCTAAGGGAGTTATGTGATTCATTTTTTAGTACAGTATGTGCCGTAAACAAGCAGTAGTTCAATAGTGACAGTATCCATAAAGGCATAGACTAAATAATAGCACACTACCATTTTTAGGTGCTATTCAAGCTACTTTTCACCATCGATTATTTGCTAAACCATTAACGCGACAATTTACCCCATATCATGTGGAATGTTTGCTGTTTTAATAAGAATAGCCCATTGCCATGGTAACCCCGAATCATCTCCTTTAATGGTCTAATGTTTGTGGAGCAGTGTGGACACTGTGTGTTCTGCTTTTAGTATGATTAGACAATGTTTTTTTCGAGACATTATGCTATAAAAAAGATGGAGTTTTAGCACCAGCTTGTGACAATGTCAGCTGTTAACAAATCCACATACACGCTTGTCAGTTGATGTTTAGTGCGCGTCACATCTGCTGGCGGAGCCCTGCTGCAAACAAACTCAGTTTTTTTTCCTCACGGTTGTTTTAGATAACTTTGGAAAAGTGAGAATTTATGAGACGTCATTAAGTGTTGATGGTACATTGTTTCATTGAAATTCAGAACCATGAATCAACTGAGTGTAATATTGTGATAAAAACGCATTTCATGTGTATGTTGTTACAACAGCCAAAGTAACACCGTAGACAACACCGTAGCTTGGAGAAACACTCCAATTGCTCTCTAGGAAAGTAAAATCTATAGGGCATACTCAACTCATACCATTTTGTTCTTCCTTCCAACTTAATTACTGATATTTCTGTGTAATAGGTGCCTGATTTAACTACGATAATTAGGTGGGATATTGAAGTGAGCCTCCAGGGGTCTCGGCTCTGTTGGATCATAAGGAGGAGACGCAATTTTTTCAAACTATACTGGGGGGCAAGTGCTCCCAAGCAGCTTATGCAGCTAAGGCATGGTAATTAAATTATAATTTAACCTGCTGAGGGTGGAGTGGCAAGGCTGGACCAGGCTGGGTTGAATGGCACTGGCAGGATTTACCCTTAAGGCAATAACAGAGCCACAGCACTACAGTAAATGTAGCTGAAAAGCTCACCTTTTTAAGAGACATTTAGGGACATTTGTTTTTTTGCTTAGCTACATTAGCAAGTCAAAACATTGTAAAGGCCACTCACGATTGAGACGGTCTTCTATTATTTCATCTTTGTAGGTAATATTGCAGCCGGAGCAACGCCAAAAAGGAAAACAGAGATGATGGATTTGCAGTGTGCACAAAAATGCCAATTGGAGACACAGGGAGCTCCTTACAATCGGGGAAGCACACTCACACCTATCACTTATTTTATACATCACACTAGACACAGGCACTGATGTCATTACACGCCTGAAACATCCAAGATACTCCATGCTAAAAATTGCTGGGTTCAAAATTGTAACCAAATTGCAACCCTGTCGATGGGTTACAATAGCACAGACCCATTGTTAGTTTTTTTTGACGCAGAAAGTTGGATTGGCCCATTTTAACCCAGCAGATGAGTTAAAATATTCTACCCAAATGATGGCTCAAAATAATTAGTGTCTTTAAAGTCACTTGCTTCACTTTCAAGCAAGCATTCTACTGTGAAAAAAAAGACTTGACCAGTTTGGACTCTCCTCCTGAAATGGTTGCAGTCTGTTGGAATTGCCACACATGTTCACACTGCTTTGGGTGGACGGCATGAAGCAGAGTGATGTGTTCTAAAACCTGACCAGCAAAGATGACAAAAGTGCTGCAAAGATGCTTTGAAGATGGTCATTTCCCAGTGCCAGGACTTAGGGGATAGTGTCGATGCCTTGGCCTCGTGGAGCTCTTCCACTACGTTTGTTCCAGACTAAAAAAGAAATAACTAAAAAATGCAAGAGACAGGTGTGCACATGTGAGTGTATAAGAGCAGAATGTCTACTACAGAAGACTAGGAAAGATTGACATTGTGAGAATCATTTTCTCACTCAAGAAAACTCAATTCAAGAAAAAATATTGTTTTGAGAAGTCTACTAAGCATTAAAAATTTAAAAATATTCAGTGCATCTCTAATTCAACAATGAGAACCTTTCATTTCACTTAATATTATACTAATTCAAAAACCTTGATTTTGTAAACAGTTGCGTTTTTGGTAATACAGAGAAAACCATTCCTCTCCATATTATGTATATGTCTTAGAAAAATGTCCACAGTATAATAGGCCTGAAATTGTCCTTAAACTGATGATTACCTAGCTAGCAACTGAGCTTGCCATCCATCCATCCATCCATTTTCTTCCGCTTATCTGAGGTCGGGTCGCGGGGGCAGCAACCTAAGCAAAGAAGCCCAAACTTCCCTCTCCCCGGCCACTTCGTCCAGCTCTTCCCAGCGGATGCCGAGGCGTTCCCAGGCCAGCTGAGAGACATAGTCTCTCCAACGTGTCCTGGGTCTTCCCCAAGGCCTCCTACCGGTTGGACGTGCCCTGAACACCTCTCCAGGAAAGGCGTTCGGGAGGCATCCTAACCAGATGCCCGAGTCACCTCATCTGGCTCCTCTCAATGCGGAGGAGCAGCGGTTCTAGTCCGAGTCTCTCCCAGATGACAGTGCTTCTCACACTATCTCTAAGAGAGAGCCCAGCCACCCTGCGGAGAAAACTCATTTCGGCCGCTTGTACCCGCGATCTTGTCCTTTCGGTCACTACCCAAAGCTCATGAACATAAGTGAGGGTAGGAAAGTAGATCGACAGGTAAATCGAGAGCTTTGCCTTTTGGCTCAGCTCTCTTTTCACCACGACAGACAGGCGCAGAGTCCGCATCACTGCAGACGCCGCACCAATCCGCCTGTCCATCTTGCGTTCCATCCTTCCATCACTCGTGAACAAGACCCCAAGGTACTCCTCCACTTGAGGCAGGCCCTCATCCCTGACCCGGAGATGGCACTCTACCCTTTCACCGGGCGAGAACCATGGACTCGGACTTGAAGGTGATTATGAGCTTGACACTCAGCTGCGAACCGATCCAGTGAGAGTTGAAGGTCACTGCTCGATGAAGCCAACAGGACCACATCATTTGCAAAACAGCAGAGATTGAATCCTGCGGCCACCAAAATGAAACCCCTAAACGCCCTGGCTGCGCCTAGAAATTCTGTCCATGAAAGTAGTGAGCAGAATCGGTGACAAAGGGCAGCCATGGCGGCGTCCAACCCTCACTGGAAACGGGTCCGACTTATTATACAGGGAACGAACCGCCTGGATTAGGTGGTCTGATACCCCATAATCCCGGAGCACTCCCCACAGTATTCCTTGAGGAACACGGTCGAATGCCTTCTCCAAGTCCACAAAACACATATAGACTGGTTGGGAAAACTCCCATGCACCCTAGGGGACCCTGCCGAGAGTATAGAGTTGGTCCACAGTTCCAAGACCAGAACTAAAACCACACTGCTCCTCCTGAATCTGAGATTCTACTATCCGACGGATCCTCCTCTCTGGAACCCATGAATAGAACTTACCAGGAAGGCTGAGGAGTGTGATCCCACGATAGTTAGAACACACCCTCCAGTCCCCCTTCTTGAAAAGCAGGACCACCACCCTGGTCTGCCAGTCCAGGGGCACCGACCCCGATGTCCACGCGATGCTCCAGAGTCGTGTCAACCAAGACACGCCAACACCATCCAGGGTCTTACGGAACTCCAGGCGGATCTCATCCACCCCAGTGGCATTGCCATCAAGGAGCTTTTTGACCACCTCGGTGACCTCAGCCCCAGAGATAGGCGAACCCGACTCAGAGTCCCCAGGCACTGCTTCCATGTTGGAAGGTGTGTTGGTGGGATTGAGGAGGTCTTGAGAAAGTATTCCCTACACCGGTCCACAACATCTCAAGTCGAGTTTAGCAGCACACCGTCCCTACCATACACGGTGTTGACTGTGCACTGCTTCCCCGCCAGAGACGGCGGATGGTGGTCCAGAAGCCATCTCTTTGAAGCCACCCGGAAGTCGTTTTCCAGGGCCTCTCCAAACTCCTCCCATGTCCGGGTTTTTGCCTCAGCGACCGCCAGAGCTGCAGACCGCTTGGCCTTACGGTACCTGTCAGCTGCTCCAGAGTCCCCCAGACAAAGAGTGGCTCAATAGACCCCAATGATGCTCAATAACAAAAAGACCCTGATGATGGCTAAAAACAACAGACTTTGTTTTCCCTTGCCCAGACGCGGGTCACTGGGGTCTCCCTCTGGAGCCAGGCCTGGAGGTGGGGCACGATGGCGATCTCTTAGGAAATCTTTTCCTTTTCATACCGCTTGATTTGTTCTGCTTTTATCAGCAACATCTGCTCTTTCTGTCTCTTTTCTTTCTTTTTACGATGGGCCGGGCCTGCACCCATGGGTCTCGGTGTGGCACAGCCCGAAAAGGTAACGTGGGTCCCTCCTCCCATGAGTTCACCACTCGTGGGAGGGGCCAAAGGGGTCGGGTGCAAAGAGAGCTGGGTGGCGGCCTGAGGCGGATGCCTTGGCGGTCTAATCCTGGGCTACAGAAACTAGTTGTCGGTACGTGTAATGTCACCTCTCTGGCGGGGAAGGAGCCTGAGTTGGTGCGTGAGGTAGAGAAATTCCGACTAGATATAGTCGGACTCACCTCAACGCACAGCAAGAGCTCTGGAACCAGTCCTCTCGAGAGGGGCTGGACTTCATTCCATTCTGGTGTTGCCGGCAATGAGTGGTGACAGGCAGGGGTGGCAATTCTTGTTTCCCCCCGGCTCCAAGCCTGCACGTTGGAGTTTAACCCAGTAAACGAGAGGGTAGTTTTTTCATCATAATTTTAGAATTTTTTATCTCTTCTAATGGATTGCTTGCTTATGCGCCAAACAGCAGTTCACAATACCCGCCTTTTTTGGAGTCCTTAGAGGAAGTACTAGAGAGTGCTCCCTCGGGGGATTCCCTTGTTCCGCTGGGTGACTTCAACGCTCATGTTGGCAACAACAGTGAGACTTGGAGAGGTGTGATTGTGAGGAACGGCCCCCCTGATCTTAACCCGAGCGGTGTCTTGTTATTGGACTTCTGTGCTCATCACGGATTGTCTATAATAAACACCATGTTCAAGCATAAGGTTGTCCACATGTGCACTTGGCACCAGGATACCCTGGGCCGCAGTTCGATGATTGACTTTGTGGTGGTGTCGTCAGACGTGCGGCCACATGTTTTGGACACTGGGGTGAGGAAAGGGGCGGAGCTGTCAACTGATCACCACCTGGTGGTGAGTTGGTTCCGGTGGTGGGGTAGGATGTCAGTCAGACCTGGCAGACCCAAACACATTGTGAGTCCCCTGTCAGAAGGAGTTTCAACTCCCACCTACGGGAGAGCTTTGACCGTGTTCCGAGGGAGGCAGCGGACATTGAATCCGAGTGGGCGATGTTTCGTGCCTCCATTGTCGATGCGGCTGATCGAAGCTGTGGCCGTAAGGTGGTCGGTGACTGTCGTTGCGGTAATCCCAGAACCCGTTGGTGGACACCAGTGGTGAGGGATGCCGTCAAACTGAAGAAAGAGTCCAACTGACCTTTCAAGCTGGTAAACTCAAAATAAACCATATGTCTATGGGCATTATGAACAAGGTTCATTAATTTATTCGGTAAATGGACAAGATCAAAGGGAAATGTTCCGTATCTCTAGATACCTACTCACATTGGTAGCCGATCCAACCAACCAGCCTGACAATATAAAGATAAACAATATAAACCTTTTGTATATTGGCCTCACTATGACGCTTACTTATTTTGTATTCTTCTGGTGCTGCTGTGAAACCTCGTGGTGTATAACTGTGAGAACTTATGGTGGGACATGTCTGTTGACGTGATGACGTCAAAAACAAGCAAGTGCTGAGTCAACCGAGTTGATCTGAGTCAAATAACCCAATATGGTTAAAACATTTCAGAACCTCGCGGCGGTGCAGTTGAACTAACTCAGCAGTTGGAGTGTCATAGCCCAAAACCCAGCTCATCCCAGCAGTTAAACATTTCATAACCGAGTGTTTGGGTTAATAAAATAATAATTCAAGGTCAGGCATTGAAAACTGATCGTTTACTATCTCTCTAGGTAGAATTTTTTATCTCTTCTATTGGATTTCCATTCAGCAGTGCAGATCAATGTTCCCCCTAAGCTGTGCGCATGCGCAATTGCGCACTGCACAACAAATCCATGCTGCGCACAAAATGCTATCCAAACTGAACTGTAAGAGAGCTAAATGCTGCTTACTAAGCCATATTACGGCAAAACGAACAGGCAGCGCTACATCCGTTCCCCAAGCTAAAATAATAAAAAGCCGTTCTTTTAAAGTGGACAGGCTGAGTAAGTACAAAAAGAAGAAAGAGGCGAAACTGGGTGAGATTTTTTCATTTTTGAATGTAAAAGTGTTCCCGCAGCACACCGGTGTTCCTGTTGCACGTGAGAGTCTCAACGTGCAGCCTTGGAAGATATATTAATAATTATTCCAGGCAGAATGCAGCCATTAATATACGTCACTTCCGCATGCAGCACATTACAAAATAATAGCCTGGTAGAAAATAAGTAAAGACGTACTCTTAGAGTGTTTAACAGAAAGGACTGTTTTATAAAGCATGCTGCAAAGCCAAAGTTCCAAGTGAGTTTTTGGAGTGAAAAGTGTGGACTGAATGTGTGGTGCAACAAAAAACAACAAATGGCAAAATGGAAGTTTTTAGGTTTTGGACAGGTGCAATACTACAGTATCCACGTCTGATGCTACTCACAGAGGTCCAAGGAAAGCTCGGGTCATTTTGTGTAGGCTCAGATGCTTGAAAAATTAGGGGGGAATTGATGTACATGTAGCTAATGAAGTGGGTGCAGTTGTACATTATTAGTCTGCAGGTTTCCTCTCCTTTTTTGCTGCTGCTGCATCTGCTGAGATGGCTGCCCCACAGTGGTTGGAAGAAAACCATGCAGCCCTCCTTCTAGCCTTACTTGCAGCAAGCTCATTACAACCCTGGCCTCCACCTCTCCTACTCTCCATGTCCTGGCCAGCATGGCGGACACGCCCAGTTCACGACACCTGTGAGTCAGGGAAAGAAAGGCGAGCAGAAAGGAATGCAGATGACTTATGGCTTGAGGAGGCTTGGGGACAAAGCTGGGCCAACCCAACAAATATGATGAAGGAACTCGAGCATTACATGACTCTTCCATCATCAAAGTTCCTCAGGCAAAGAAAAAAAAAGTTTGACCCTTATTAAAGCATTTCCTCTAAGCAAATTTTTTTTCTAATGTTGATCTTGCCACACCGCTTCTGCTCTAATGTAGCATTTTGCCAATATTTAAGACTTTTAATATTAGCTGTGTGCTACTTGAATTATAAATGGGCAGAGGCAGGCCATTTTGTTTGCTCCCCTTCTGACTCATTTGGGATGGAGGCGGAGGGATTTGCCTCCACTGTTGATCTGCATCTATTTTCTTTGCCTTTCATCCATTTTCTGTGTTGCCTTTTTTATCACCAGCCTGCCATCATATGTCACCCAGCCTCATGTTTAAAATCATCATTTTTTTTTCTTCCTTGCAGCATCTCCCTGCTGGGCAGTGCAAGATGGGGGAAGTTAGGGAATAGATTGAAAATGTGCATCCGGCAGTTAGAGGACAAGATAACAACAATGTGGACTGGGGAAAGGACATTGTCCATCATCTACATTGCGACTTAAATAGTTTGTGACATCAACAAAAACAGCAAGAACAACATGAAAAGGAACACAGCATTGCCGTTCAATGACAACCATGTATATCACATTGATGCTTTTTTTTCAAAACAATAAAAAACACATCACAACCAACTTCTATTAGGCAGATTTAGCATCAGCAATGTCAGTGTATGCTGTTATTCACAGCCATAACTGTATGTTGCACATGCACATTTAATGTTTAAACATTGCTAAGCTGACAAGAATGCCAGTGAAAATGTATTATGTATATATCCTTTAATAATAAAAAGTTTAATTTAAAAACTGCGTTTTGTGTTCTGTTCAGTTGTGTTGTCTTTGACTAATATTTAAATTTGTTTGATGATCTGAAACATTTTCAGTGTGACCAAACTTATATAAATGTATATATACTGTATATTTGTGTGTGTGTGTGTGTGTGTGTGTGTGTGTGTACTGCTGTATATGTATGTATGTTGTCAACACTTTGTTGTTGTGTGGGCATCTTTAAAACGAAGTGAATGGGGGAAGGGTTGTATAAAGCTTAAGGACAGTTCTGGTGGACACGCTTGCACATTTATAGAATTATAAAACACGTTTTCATTGGATGTTAAGGTACATCATTTAGCCATTTTGTGATGTCAAAATATTGTCATAACCCACAAGGTCCACATTGGACTAGTATGTTATAGGGTAAATAGAAATAGCCAATAGTTGTCATTTTTATTAACTTGGTGGCACTGCTATGCGAACAAATGACAAAGCAATGTTTTACACTGCGAGTGTAAGAAGCTGATAACAACGCCTCATTTGTTAAAAGTTGATGCTGATAACTAAGCAGCAAACGATGTGTTAAAGTACACGTGGAAGTCACAGGCATGCGCAAAACCCTGCTTTGGCTTTTTTTCCCCAAGGTTGTCAAGTGGACTTCCACTGGGAGGCGCCATAAAACTTCAGAAGGGAGGTGCAGCAGCTTGAGAAAGATAAAGAAAACCTTTTTTTTCAAACTTCAAATTCAGTTATGGCAAAGGCAAAATGAACAAAGATTTAAGTTGTATAGTGAGAGTGAGAAACCAAAAACTCCATAATATATGCTCCAGAAATTTATGTTTATGGTTATATACCCCTTGGTATATTGTTATTTTAGGCTTATGCTTAACTTGGCCAATTATTCATTCTGATATAATGTAATTTAGTGTCAAGTAAGAATAGTTTTATAAATTGAAAAAAATAATGATTTATTTTTATAAAAACTCAACCATGAACGGGCAGCAAATTCATTCATTTAAATACAGTCATAATAAATTTTTTGTCGTAGTGATTTTATGTTTATCTTCTAAATATTTTTTCCCTGATCAAACTCCTCTTAAAGCATCTCCTCTTCTCCCGTCATCCCACTTGCCCTCTCTGACTCTCATCGCAGCGTCTATCTGATTGGTATTAACGGGATTATGACTGCTGCTGCCATAATTACAAGTAATGCAGCAGGATTAAACTTCCTCGTGCAGGGCCTTGCTTCTCGGCAATATATCTAATGTGTCCTGATCACATGATGGTCTTTGTTGATATCAGCATTATTCTTTTTTTTTTTTTTGTCTTGTCCAGCATCATAACAGCTGAATGGGAGTCAAGCTGCCTTCAAATGCTGAGCAAAAGTTCTTTGCCAAGGGAGACTTCATAATCCAAATGAGTCTCCCTTGACATTTGACTGTGTTTATTATGAATTTTGTTGCGCCACATTTCGATGCCGGACCTGAGCTGAAAAGGGACGGGTGGGGGGATATAAGAAAGGGTGTAGAAGAACCTCACAAACATATTTCAACCATATTATAAACAACCATGATAATCGCAATTTCAGCAACAACCAGAACAGTCACAGAGCAAAAAGAGCAAAAATACAGGGGAAAGAAGAAATAAAATAAAATAATAATAATAAGAATGATAATACTAATATATATATATACACACATATATATATATATACATACATACACATATATATATACATATATACATACACACGTACACACATATATATACGTATACATACATACATACATATACACACACACACACATATATACAAAAAAAAAAAGATATCAGCATTATTCAACACTCTCAGCAGATAATTGTGGCTGAAAATTCTGCCTTCAGTTTGTACTGTAGGAGCCGAAGAAGTTAGTGCTGCACATTCGCATACTGTAAAGTAGGGATGGTAATCTCTTTGTGGTAGACGTTTCAATTTGACTCTAGACGCACATGTTACGATGTAACGTAATAAGGATTTGTTTTAAAAACTGGACGATTGGATAAGATTCAATACAATTTGATACCTCGTACAAATGATTAGGTTCGACTCTATCCGATTCTACAGTTAATGTTTGTTTATGTAGACGTTAAACTTATACGATAATAAAAGGAAGCCAATTCTATAAAAGTGGCATTTTTACAGTATTTTCAAATCCCCAACCACCCAAACATTGAGACGTGATGAAAAAAAAAGTAAATAACTACATCCAATTGTATGTAATAAGATATCAATTCTGGAAACGTAGGCCATTACTTATTTCTAAAAATAATTTACAGTTGAAAATCCCGCTAATCGCTGTCTGTTGACTTTGTCCCACTTTGTTCGATGGTAACTAACTGTATCCCACTGTGCACTGATGGACTAACGCTATATGAGAATGCACAGGGGTACGTTTTAACAACCTTATTGAGTACTAATGTGAACTTTGTTTGTAGAATTTGGGCACAACCTTAACTCAGTTCACGCTCTTCTTTTCGCAAAACAAACTCCAGGCTTGTACCAGTGGAGGGTGGTTTCAGTCACGTTAAGCGACGGTGAATGCACGACAGTTCTTTGGCCGGCAATTGCATTGTTTCAGAGACGGTTGCTACTCTACAATACCCGGTGCATTTCTTTACAATCTATTAATCTAAAGATTTAGTGCTGATACCTATCGATCCAGGAATATTCTACCCGTGCAACTGTATAGCTCAAACCGGATATCTGCTCATGTCGGGTTATCATTCACAGCCTATAAAGCTAAATGACGAAGGTGACCAAACAGGGGTGATGGGTTTAACATTTGTGTTCATCAGCTGGTTATGCTGTAGCACTTGTAATTCATGCAATATTTATACCATATGATGTTTATATCGGTATCATATCATATGCCTTTTACTTCTCATTAAGCAGCTGGCAGCCATCCATCTTAAATCAAAACAGAAAGAATGGAAAAATGGTGGTTTATTACAGCAATCCTACTACAGTATACTGAAGATGACATCTGACCTACCCGTTTTTGGCTCCCAACCAACGTAAGCACATTTTATTGCAAGGTGCAATGCAGGTTATAATCATGCAGGCTGTTAGGCGGATAGTTATACTTAGTAAATGGCTCCATTAAACCCACGCAGGGCAAAGAGAGATCATCGTCTTAAATTAGTCATCCACTCACAGATAAACAGTGGTGATACTTAATAATTACTGCTTGTGGTCATTTGTGTTTTCACAAAATATATAAATGATCAGGTCTTTATTCTTCATGTCTTCTTCATTTCTTAGTGTTAAACTAGACTGGCGTATAAACCATGCTATTGAATCAATTAGTATAACGAGCAACATGATCAGAAATGACGATGCTGGCAGATCATTTCAACTGTTTGAATGGCTTCATTGAAGTTGGGCAGTCTATAATTCTATTGATTGAATTCTGGTGCCACTGCGTTATCTTCAGCATTTACAACATTTAAATTATACGTCTGCTGTCGTGTCTGCGAGTCTATCGATTATCTTCACCGCTGATGTTCTGGCTTTCATCTGACTTGCTGCATATCTATCTCTGGCTTTGTGACCTGGTCCAAACCCCCGCCTTGCCCCTTTGTTGCTCTCAGAACTTTGATGGCAGCATCCATATCTATGTCACCGTGCTGACACTGTCCATCCTGCATCAATAAACATTCGGAGAGGGCATGTTTTTTGAAGCTGAATAATTTATAGTGGCTGATTAGAAACTCTATCCTGACTGGAGGATCTTATTGCTTGTATGTTTGTCTTGGATCTTTACAATAAAACATGGCCCAATCTGATTCGAAGGACCAATGGCTTATTTTGAAGGACTGACTGAAGATAAAATGCATATATTTTAGTGTAGATCTGTTTTTTCATCTACAGTGGAACCTTGATTAGGGTTATAAATTCATTCCAGAAAGTCCGACTCTATCCAAAACAGACGCTAACTGAATAATTTTTCCCATGAGAAATCCAATTAATTCATTCCAGAAAGCCAAAAAAACACATTTTCATAGTTTTACAGTAACAGCTTGACATGCAGAAGCCTATTTGAACTGCATATAATTAAACATGCATGACAAATGAATGGAATAAATGAACATATAACAATACTTTTACCTTGATTGACTGTTCCCACAGAAACAATGTGGCAGTGAGATCAACACAAGCACCACCTTCCTGTTTTGCCATGAGTTAGTTCTTGAATTCAATAGTGTTTCTCACCAATAACCCGAAACAGAGCCAAAGTAAGTTGCAAATTCCAGCATTTTGATAAAGAAGTTAAGAAGGACTATTGAATTCTGAATTGTTTTCTGGAGCCTGAAAACGGAATTGTACATTGTGCAATGTTTTTAGAGGAATCATCTGTTAAAGGGTTTTTAAATGCCATTTTTTTCAGTATGATGTGTAAGCCCATTCAAATCATTCTACGAAATTTGGTTGTAACAGCAAGCCTATATATAAAGTTATGCATGTTTGAAAAATTCAGAAATGTGAATTCGCGGCCACAGGAACTTTAAAGTAATTAATTAGTTGACCGCTAGGGGGCGATGCGATTACGTCATATCTGCTACAAGTCAGAATCAGCCATGGAATGGAGTGATGAAGGAAGCAGTGATTTCGAGGATGTTTTTGTCCATAGCAAGTTGCATTTGGAGTTTGAAGCTTATATGTTTGAAGCAGTCGTACACCAGGAACCCGAGGATAAAGACGTTTCCAGTGATGATGTTGAGGAGGAAGAAATAGAGGAGGAAACAATGACTGATCTTTTTTGTTTACATACACATACGCTACATGTGCATCATTCATTAAGCCGTCCTAGCCTAACAAAACAAACATCTATAAGCTATCCGTACAAGTCATGTTTTTACTAGCTTCTTTTTTGAAAGCTTGCAGATTTTCTATTCATGCCAAGCATATTCATTTACCAGTTTATTTATTTTTCTTTTTAAGGGTCAATGTGACAAGCGGTGTGCTCCACAAACATTGGGGACAATTTCAAAGTGTTGTTCTGACTATTCTCCAGTCATGGCAAAGAAGGAGGAATTTGGGCCAGATGCTCTTAAATGTGTTGGATCAGCTGGAAATGCATAGTACCGCGTACCATCCTTTTCTTCTGTATTGTGGCGAGTACCTTTTGTGCAGTTTGGAGCTGCACAAAACCATTTTTTCGCAAAATGGAATAAAAGCGTGAAAATAAAGTTCCAAGCACAATAAAAGCACGCTGTGATTGTGTGCCCTGCATGCTACGCATTCGTCTGTGGCAGATCTGACGTCACGCGTCGGAAATTGTCGAGCGATCCCGATCATTCCGAGTGCGTCGGACAATACAAGTTCGTCTGCTAGGGTTTCCTTTTATCGAAAGTGCTTAGTAAAAACACGATAAAGAGCTGTAAAACCAAATTCTAATTGTTTATTTCCATTAAAAGTCTCTTAAAATCTACATTAGAAGCATTTGGAAAAAATTGCCTTTCTATGTCCTTTGATGTCCAACTACTGCCATGCTAAACTTTTCAAAAACATGAAGACCCTTAATAACATTCAGGGTCATGCAGTAACGCGAACGGCTACAATTGGCTACTTAATAATATTTAGTCATAGCTTGGGTAAGCACAGATTTGTGTCTGATGTTAAGTTTCTGTGATATTCAATCTTGTGCACACAGCACCATTCTTTCTTTCCCCGGAGCATCCGCAAGACATTTAATTGACCACAAAACCAAAGAAGAAAGGCTACTGTCTTACACGCTTCTCTTAAGTGTGATGTTTTATCGATGTTCCGATGACATGAAAGTCGGAATAACAACTGTGTTTATTTCGTAGTTTATTTACTATAATAGCTTCTGACAAACAAGTGACCTATTGAGTAATAGGTCAGACATTGAGTTTAATTCTTTAGAAGACAGAATGATCACATCTTGTATTCCAGCTACTACATTAAGTAATGCAATGCAAGTAGACTTCAAGTCCACAATTAAAGTTGATGAGTTCTTCTGGTGACTTTGTGTTCTCTGATGGGAACCCCGCTGTGGTCAATGTTTTTCAGCAAGCAGTACTGTGGGAAACGCTGAAACATGAAATGCCATTTCTTCGTATGTTGCGTATATGCTTATTTGCTATGCTTATTTCCATGCAAGTTTTGTCTGGATGTTGTTGTGTTCGTGTACATTATTGGGTACATGAGTGTCACATGTATTATATATTTGTTCTTTCTGAGCTCAACTATGTGCAACCAGCATCATACATTTAATTGCCAACAGAAAATCATAACATCAACCATATCAATTTTGCGTTTGTACAAAAATAAAAGAAAATATGCCCAACTGTTGCACATTTTACAAATCAAGAGACAGGTATGGCAGGACAGGAGGGCTTAAAGTACAAAGCCACCCATTTTTTTATCTTGTCATT
Organism: Oostethus manadensis; assembly: GCA_024372805.1. NCBI lineage: Eukaryota > Metazoa > Chordata > Actinopteri > Syngnathiformes > Syngnathidae > Oostethus > Oostethus manadensis. The sequence goes on from QODF01000061.1 coordinate 1,028,286, forward strand.
CCACAGTTTGATCACATGACACTAGAAAAGCGCCACTGTTTGTCTGCATATTGTTGCACTGGTAGCGATCACTCCCAATTTGGGATAAGAAGCCTTTCACTACCAGTTTCAAAGCTGAACCGATCATTTGAGCCACACCTCACGAAGCTCAGGAACAGGCACAGGAACATGACGCATTGCGGTGTTGGCAGCCAGTCGGCACACTGTAGAAAGCGAACAGCTCTATACACTACAGAGACATCAACTTCAGAAATCCTAAAGCCAGTCCGTTTCTCAAAAGTCATGCTGATGTGCGGTGAGAGTCAGGCAGGCCCACTTGTCCTGCGCTGGGGTGCGCTTCTCTTTGTGCTGCAGAGGGCCTGCAGCGTGAGCATCATGGACTTCTAATCATGCAGTAGCTGTGGGTATGTGTGTTTGGGTGGGGAATGGGCCCTGTGTTCATTAGCACAGTCAAAACGCCTGCAGGCATAGACAGTGAAGTCAAACGGGGAGGGAGGGGCCGGCTTGTATGGAAATGGACCAGTATGCTGTAACTGTTCATCTGGTGTCGACCTTTGAAGTAAGCTGTTCAACACTGCAGCCGGCCTTGTTCTTGATAATTGCCTAAATGATCTCCACGGAGCGCAGAGTTGTGCTACAACTGAACTAATCCAGGGGCAACCCGCTGATTTGACTGAGAGCTCTTTGCTATGTCAATCTAACCAGCCCTACCCATCCCTCTCTTAAACAACAGCCCATCTTCCATTCGATTTTGGCTGTTTATTAGGCTAACTCAGCAGGAGGTGTCATGGCAGTGATGTGAGTACCGGACGCCGAGGGGGGTGAGAGGTGGTTCTGTTTGTTGCAGGGAGGAGAGCCTCTATTCTCCCCAAGCTTAGCCACATGCTTAACTTCTTGACATCATACCCTAGGCTCGCCCCCATTGAAATGGAAATGAAGGAGGAAGAATTAGCCAGTAGCACTAAGCGACAATGATACACGTGTCTTATGCAAGCAGGCCTGTTTTCTGTTTTCTCTGCCATACAGCTTGCTGCATTAGACAAGACCTGTTCACCTAATTGTAGCAGAAGAGTTACTGGTGGGGCACCCAAAACAAGCAGAGCGTTTGGCCTTTTGAAGCCTCACCAGGGTGTTAGGAAGCCGGTGGAGCCGTGAGCCAAGAGCAGAACCCAGATTGGGGACCTGTGTGCTGTGTGGTAAGGTCAGAGCAAAGAATGAGGCACCCCGAGACCTGAGCTTTACAGGAGGTAGAAGAACACATATACAACAACAACATGACAATATGACAATTCGGACACACTGAATTGATGGCAAACCTAAACACAGTACTTTGGTCAAAATTTCAATGGCCAATCACAATAAACAATATTGTTTTCAGAAAGTTGTCTCCAGATATTGACTAAGAAAAATAGATTACCGTGTCCAATTTACATAAAAAGCCAATGCTTAAAAAAACGGGTGACATTTAAGTATTCCGGTGCCAGGCGCATTGAAGAGCCCCCACCCTTCTACTGTCCCAGGACGGGCCCAGTGGCTGGGTATCAGGTAGACTAAGGTCCCATATAAAAGCGGCCCCTATGAATTATAAATCATAGGCCACTGGAGCCACAGCCTGTGGGATACGGAAGGGGTAAGAGAGTCCATATTCCCGGAACAAAGGACTGCCATGGAGGGGGTGAGGCTGAGTTGATAAAGGAGGGTGTCATACAGTAAAAGTTTTTAAAAACGATGAATTACGAGAGGGCTATCCTTTCATACAAAAATAGTCACATGAAGCTTTCTTTATTCTCTAGTGTTGTGAGGCTTAATTTAATTTGGTGCCACCACAGACAACACACATTTATTGACAAACTAAGATGTAAAGTGAGTTCGATTTTAAACAATAAAAGTGTGTCCTACGCAATAACCAGCCCACACAAGTCTCATACATTCATATTGCACACGAATGTTGGATTCATTATTATCTCTGCTGAATATCCAATATCTAACTCAAGGCAAGCTGAATAAAAATGAACCAGAAAAAATCACAATGTAATTATGCCTTGTCAAGTATCAAGTTTACAGTACAATCTCATTGGATGATGCATCTTTACATGCATCATCGCATGTTACATACAGTAGAAATTTTACATACTTTACATACATTTTTACCAGATTTGCAAAATTTACACCTGTAAAACCATGTGGTTGAATTAGCATTTCATTTGTATTTAAAGTGTCTGTTCTACATATTAGAACTACATGACCCATGTATTGTAGCTCTTATATCAGAATATTTTCTTTCACTGTTTGCGACTGTACAGTAAAGCTCATTCATGTGGTCCTTCTACTGGTCAGTTGGCTGCAGGCTCGTCTTAGTCAGAGGTGATTGAATACAAATATTATTTTTTGTATTTTGGGAGGGGGCATGCTGATGAAAGGTTGATTGATACGCTGTCAAGCACTCTGTGATGGATTAAATTGTGTGTGCAGACGTTGCAGCCCTGGCCAGTCATGGCTGTTGCTGCCTTGTCCGCCAGCTACCGCTGTGGCAGCTTTGCGAAAATTTGATTTTCGCAGCTCAGAAACACATGGCAGACCCTTTCTCTCCGCTGCCTGACTTCCATTTAGTTTGAGAGTGCACAAGTGATTCTTTATTGGATGAAATCTGCGCCGGATTGGATAAAGTGTTAGAGCGCTGAGCCATCTATCACTATCACCACCCCAGCTCCAGTTTCATTTTAAAAGAAAAGAATGAACGCAGAAAAAAGCAGCAGAAGAAGAAAAACAGGCAGCTATAGGATGTTGGATATTTGAAAATTAACTGTGGCAAGGGGAAAAATGAACTATCCTCCAACCACTAAGCCTGTTTCCTCTGTTGGAGGATACCAAGTCTTCATGACTCACTAGCTTTCGCTTTTCACTTCTCTCATGATGTCTGCTCAACACAAGCTCCCACCTGTCGACACACTGCTTCACAAAACAATAATGTTGCAATAATAAACACAACCCTTTGGTGAAAATGATGTTGGATATTCTTCTGCTAGGTGGCAGCAACAGCACATGCACACCTTTTATTTTTTGGCACAGTGGACCCAACTACTGTGCTGCCAAAACCACACTACCATAAAAATCTAAGTGTAGAAAAAGATGATCCAAGATTGCTGGAATAATAATAACTAATTCCTTCTCTGAGTAAAAAACCCCCAGTATTTTTTGCCTTCAAAAATATTTTTTTAAATTATTCTATCTACAAAGGTATGGAACCAGAGGGTTAGTTTTGAACTGAGTAAAAAGCTACTTAGCAAGCAGGAAGCAATAGCAGAAGCTTGTCTTCTTCCCACACCTTTTCAAGCCAATTGTATTTTATTCATATGTGTACTTTGATTGTTTCATCCTGTGTATTTTGTGCGGCTCAAAATCAATCAAAAAGTCAATCAAAAAATATGTTAACCCAGGAGAATGTACATCTGCAAGAGTAAATACATCATGCGGCGTACCCCGGGAGTCAATGCTGGGACCAAAATTGTTCAACCTACAAATAGATCCATCCATCCATTTTCTATGCCGCTTATCCTCATTAGGGTCACGGGGATGCTGGAGCCTATCCCAGCAGACTTTGAGCGAGAGGTGGGGTACACCCTGGACTGGTCGCCAGTCAATCGCAGGGCACATATAGACAAACAACCAGTCACACTCACATTCATACCTATGGACAATTTAGAGTCGCCAATTAACCTAACATGCATGTTTTTGGAATGTGGGAGGAAACCGGAGTACCCGGAGAAAACCCACACACGCACAGGGAGAACATGCAAACTCCACACAGAGATGCCCAACGGAGATTTGAACCCAGGTCTTCCAGATCTCCTGACTGTGTGGCCAATGTGCTAACCACTCAGCCACCGTGAGGCCCCCTAAAAATAGATGACATTTGTAAAGTCACAGTTTGCAGATGATACTACTGCATTTTGTTTTGGTGAAAGCACACAAGAACTAATAAAACAGTCACTGACTATGCTGAAACGATGGTTTGATAAAAACAGATTATCCCTAAACACAAGGAATACTAAAATTATGCTATCTGATAATAGCAGAAAGGATACTCATGCATAAACACAAATTGGCAGTTGGGACCATGACAGGGTGAAAAATAATACATTTCTGGGGGTCATAATAGATGACCCCCCCAAAAATGTGTAATATGTACGCCTCTGTTTACATTTCTACTGTCTAAATATGCATTATAATACCTTCATCTTTTGTTAAGAATCAGCTACCTGTCACAGATAACTGACACCACTTCCTTCTCAATCAAGCCATCAGGCCCACGGTGGTTTTTCTTTACAAAGTTGTAAGTTGAGCATCTACAGACTTTGATGAGGAAGCGTGAGTGGGTTGTTCACTGTCCAAAACTGTATGGTCATTCAATAAATGCTGGGCTTGTCCCGCCCATCGGCCGCGCAGCGTCTTTGGGGTTCTATGGAGCAGTGGACTGGCCCAGACGCTCGGCTTCTGCATGACGATGTGTTTGAGGCTAAATTCCCTTTTGATTGACAGTGAAATGAGCGAATCAGCGATCTTGAAGTATAAACCTGTACCCGGAGCAATTTTTAAGTTTTTATTCCGTTGTTTTCAACTGATCCAGAGACTCTACCCATCCCCAGCGACTTTGTCTTTGTTAACGACTAGGGCTGTGTTTGGTGGAACTCTTCTGTCACTTTGCCATTTCTTTCCCCAATGAGTAGCACAAAAGACACCTAGTTGGTCATTGAAAAGGAACGCAGGATAGAATTTACAAACAAATAAATAAACACACTTGTAATGTAGGCAATTCTTACAGTCACAGTTATTAAGATTTGCTGTTTTTGTAAATTTTCAAACTCAAGAAGAGAGGAGAAATGAAACTCATACTGTACCACATAGTTATACTGCCTTATTATTTTCCTATATATTGCACATTTGCAAAGAATGCATATTTAATACAGAAATGCTGAAAAAAATGTATTGTAATTGTGGGTTCTTTTTGAGGTGAAGTTACTTCCACAAACTGAGTTGTACATCTGAAAAAGTCTTTCATCACTTCAGCACATGCTACATCTTGACCCCAACAAAGTTCCCCATGGACATCCCACTTTGTCAAGAATATACTGAAGTTTGCTCATCAGAATGGTGTTGCTGCTCACCCGCCCAGCCCACCTTGGTCTGAACCTATGAATCAGTCAAGCTTGTTTGTTTGCTCACATCTGACAATTACTCTTCCATTCATTTTTAAACACCATCCCTCTTGTCTCGCTATCCATCCATTAGTGGCCCACTGTAGGAGTCAAATGGCTATGAATTTACCTTGCGGCAATGCAGACGAGCCCATTGGAAGTAAGAGAGAGGAGATAAAAGATCCTGGCCAGCAAAACGCAGCAAAAATTTGCAAGACTCTTATGTATTTCATTTTGCCTTACATAATTCATTTGGAAATGCATCTTGGATGATGTAAATCTGTTCAGAGGTACCCCCATTCAAAGCCTTTACCCTCAAATGTCTTTGCGGTTGGAGTGTCCTGAGGCACTTTGGACCTGGCAGCCCCCCATCCCCATCCCAGCCTTAATAAATCATCACGAAGCAGAGCTGCACTTATCAAGCTGGTCAGAGACCTCTAACGAGCACGGGGAGCATGACTCTGCGCTGGCCCAGAAATATCTTATTAAGAGCACATTTAAACACACTACTTATGATGTACGACCACATTGTGAGCCCTGTGGATCATATCTGCATCACAAATAGGCCGCAAACCGCACGTGAGATCCAAACTCGATGGGATGCTGCTAAGCTCACCAACTAGCTCACCTTCTCTCAGGACTATTCTAGTGGCCAAAGATGAACACCCTCCATGGAGATCTGAGATTATTTCTGGGATCTTTATAGGTCCTGTGGGGCCTTGTGACCTGCGACCTTACACTACAGTTATGACGGCCCTTCAGAGAAGAGACCTTGGTCACAAGCCAGAATTGGTTCATCTCCTTGACTAACGGTCTTCTGTTTCTTTACGGCCGCTCTGTACTTTAAGTAGAAGTGGACCAGAGAGAAGCATGAAAAGTGATGTGCTCATTTGGTTTTACCAATTTATGGCCATTTTAAAAATAAAGACTTTTTTTTTTTCAAAAGTTCCCCCTTTTTCTTTTACATTTTCTTTTCTAATTACGTATGAAATAGATTTATATTTTATCTGTACCTGTTTAGTTCTCAGCTTAAATTCAGATGACGTAGCTTTTGATTTAAGTGAGCTCCATATAAACAAAACATCTTACAAGGTCTTGTTTGAACATCACTGAGCAATCTTGTTCTATCTGACAGCTTTGTCAAATGAAGCATGTGTGGTTTTGATTGGCAGATTTTTTTTCTATATTGTGATAAACCACCAATATTGTTCTGTAAAATTTTCGCAGAAGCTGAGGCGTATACAGGTACACCGAAGAAGAGAAAGAGATATCACAGATTGAGAGCCTCTTAGGTACTGGTACACAGAATGTCATGAATAAGCACCAGCCTTCAGCCACGAGTCCACCATTCAGAAATACATGAATTCAGAATATGTACAGTACAAAGTTTAATGCATCACATTTTGCTAAATAAAAACTACCAAAGAAAACTCTGTATGAGCAAGGACTCACTGACAGAGACAAAACAAGGTGAAGAAAAAAAAAAAGAAAGAAAATATTTATTTTTGTTTATTCTTATTTAAATCTCACACATCCAAGATTGAGATATGGAAAAAAATAATTACGTGGCTGTTTCATCTGACTTTTTTGTTTCCTGGTAAAGAAACAGAAAGGATTAAAGATGACTTAAACCTGAAACCTTGCAAACATTGGTACTTCTCTTTTCTTGCGTTTTGAACTTTTATTTTTAATGAAAAATCTGACCTCAGCTCGTTTACTTGGAAACAGAGCCATATAAATGTTTCACAATTCAGCATGAAAAAATAAATAAGTGGGAAGAAAATGGGAGAAAGCAGAGAAGGATAGGTAATGTGAGTAAAATTTTAATCTTAATAATTTATGGGGGCCGCACGGTGGCTGAGTGGTTAGCACATTGGCCACACAGTCAGGAGATCTGGAAGACCTGGGTTCAAATCTCCGTTGGGCATCTCTGTGTGGAGTTTGCATGTTCTCCCCGTGCGTGTGTGGGTTCCAAAAACGTTAAATCGTGCGTGTGTGGGTTCCAAAAACATGCATGTTAGGTTAATTGGTGACTCTAAATTGTCCATCGGTATAAATGTGAGTGTGAATGGTTGTTTGTCTATATGTGCCCTGCGATTGACTGGCGACCAGTCCAGGGTGTACCCCGCCTCTCGCCCAAAGCCAGCTGGGATAGGCTCCAGCATCCCCGTGACCCTAATGAGGATAAGCGGTACAGAAAATGAATGAATGAATGAATAATTTATGAAGCAAACCCTAAATCTACGTTTCCTCTCTGTTGACTGGTGTTTGATGAAGATACCGCATTTCGTCCTTCAACTAGGTGAAAAAGGTGTACGCGGTATATATACTCATCATACTCATACTTCATCTATCGAGTCATGAATCCTAGCTTGGTCTCAACACACTGAATCTTAATTCCAAAACACAAAACATGTTGAAAACAATATTTGCTACCAACTTTGTGAGCTCATTAAACTATTTATGGAACTTTTCTGACATACCTCTTTGAATAGAGGTGGTGATTACATACTTCAGAAATGGCCAAAAACTCCTTAAATGGAAAGTCCTTTGAGATCTATTATCCCACTTTCAAAGAACAGGTAGAAACTGTAACATCATTATAAAATGGACATTGAAGTTTTAATTATTTAGCTCATTTGATCACAGTTGCTAACCAAAACAGCAGCACCTATGGAAGTATGTGAATAGTATCTCAGATAATACTTGGTAGTAAATAAGATCTTGGTGATTAGCCTTAGGCTTAGTGTTTATACTAGTCATTTTATTTTATATATACAGTATGTATATATATATATATGTATATATATTGCATTATATATGTTTTTAAGCTACTATTTTTTTGGTAAAATGATTAAATGGATGAATGTGCAGTAGTGTTCAAAATAACAGCAATCCAATGCAGACTTACATGGCAAAAGTTACCAGTAGGTGCCATAGATTCTCAGAAAACCAACAAGACCCAGTATTCATGATATGCACGCTCTAAAGCCTGTGCAGTAAGGCAATTAGTTGAAAGGGGTGTGTTAAAAAAACAGCTCTTCATTCAATCAGTGATCAGTTTTGTGGAAAAACAGGTGTCAATCAAGTGGCCCTATTTAAAGATGATGAGACATTGTTCAGAAGAATAGTATACTTTGATTAAAAAGTTGATTGGATAGGGGGAAACTTATGAAGAGGTACAAAAAATAATGTTCAGCTATAATGATCTCCAATTCCTTAAAATGGAGAGCAAAACTAGAGACAAGTGGCAGAAAACGGAAAACAACTCTCAAAATGGACAGAAGAATAACCAGAATGGCTGAATAGCACCAGGATGATCAATGAGCATTCTGGAGTTACCTGTAGGTACTGTGACAGTTAGAAGACGTCTGTGTGAACAATCCCCTGCAAAGTCCCTGCTGCATGTGCATAAGAGGTTACAAATTGCCACACAAACAGAACACTAGTCTAAAGAGACATTTTGTGAACTGGTGAGAGTAAAATTGTTCTTTTTGGGTCCAAGGGCCGCAGATTGTGAGACGACCCCTAAACTGAATTCAAGCCACAGTACACAGTGAAGACATTGAGGCATGGTGGTGTATTTTTTTTAACACTACAGTATGGCTGGCTGGATAATAATGTATCTACAAAATAAAAGGCGTCCTAATAAACACCTTACCCCGAATAGTCCCTTGGTGCTCTCTACATTTGAGCTAATAATTCCCTCCAGCTTTAATGAGGAATTATGGCGCCAACACTAAACAAAAATACCCTTTTGTTTTTGCTCCCATTTTTGATGTTCAGACTTCAAAGATCTGGAACTATTTCAATGTACACAAAAGGCCCATCTCTCTCAAATACTGTTCACAACTTTGTCTAAATCTGTGTTAGTGAGTACTTTTTTGCCAACATAAGCCATCCTCCTGACAGGTATGGCACATCAAGATGCTAATTGCAGTAATGTCCACCAGAGCTGTTGTCCGTGGATTGAATGTTCATTTGTCTATCATATGCCCTCTCTAATTTCCGCACAAACTGTCAGAAGGCATCTTTGAGAAGCTCCTCTGCATGGTTGTCATCCTCATTGGGGTCTCGACCTGACTGCAGTTCATTATCATAACCGATTTGAGTGGGCAAATGCTGACATTGAATGACGTTTGGCACTTTGGAGAGTTGTTCTCTTCGTGGATAAATCACAGTTTTCATTGTACAGGGAAGATGGCAGACAAAGTATGCCATTTTGTGGGTGACTGGCTTGCTGATGTCACCTTGTGGACGGAGTGGCCCATGGTGACGGTGGGGTTATTCTGTTGGCTGCCGTATGTTATAGACATTGAAGACATAAAGGTTGCATTGTATTGATGGCATTTAAAATGCACTAAAATACTGTGGCAGCCCAATGTTATGGCAATTATTCACGAGCATCACCCCATATTCCAGCATAATAATGCACGTTCCCGTGTTGCTCCCATGGCAGCAGAAACAAAAGTGTGGCGTTTATATTTTCGTTGAGTGTAGCTTGACCTAATGCAAAATTTCTGTTTTGTGTTGACAATATTATAATTTTGTGGCTTAATCTGTTACCAACCCTATATTTGTGTTTTATAATAGTACTAAAGATACACACTTGATTAATATCCAAGAGAAATTGACAATTTATTTATATATTATTTTATATCATATTATTTATATATTATTAATATTGAGTCAGTATAATGTAGAGATGAAATCCACTTTTGGTGTGTTTCTGTAAAAACGTGAGAAAATCTGTCTCTGGTGTTTACGTCCATTTTCTATGCCTCATTTGGGTCCTGGTGTTTATGTGTATTGACATAAACTGGACAAGGCTGAGAATGCTGAGAAGTTCACAAAGAAAGCTCTCTTAAGCTCCCTTTTAAGTTGTGTCCATAACATGTACAGCAACATAGCCGGTCAAACCCACAAACCATCCCCCCAGGGTTCTGCAAAAGGCTGCCCCTCTTCCAAGGCTCCAACACTGGGCCACAGCTCCTTTCCACCCCAGTTATCACACACGCTCCATGACCAACACTTGAGTGTTGACATTGTGTTTGAGGAAACCTTCTGTGATAATTCCACCATATTGATCAGGTATCGGAGATGATAGCTGCTGGGAATGCGACCTGAATTCAATGTGATAGAGGATACCACGATAGGGGTGAGGGTGTCGAGGCCCGGGGTTCACCAGAGTTGAGGCCCCTCCTTCCCATCTGTAGTCCTGGGATTCAAGTTCAGAAAAGGGGTCTATGAGGGACTGGATGTCTGGGGTGCCATGTCCATCTGGATCAATCTGCATAGTGGGCCAGGCAGACTAAGACAGCATGGAGATGATGGCTGATTTGGGAAATGTGATTTCTCTAAGCTATAGAGAACTCAACCGCAGGCCTTTATATTTGCTTAATGCAATGCAAATTGATTTTCAACATCATCATTGCTGCCGATATCTCCCTGGTTTCATGTTTATTTGAAGTAAAGTAAAAATGTAATGGAGGGCTGCAGTCAAATATTTTATTAAATAAGATATGTTGAAGCAAGTGATGTTGAATAATAATTTGGAAAAGTGTACACAAACGTCGCATTCATATTTTTGCTGACTAGTGTTGTGTTTGCCATGGGATGTATGGTGTGTGTGTGTGTGTGTGTGTGTATGTAAAAAAGGTATTCATGAGATTAGCCTGCACCCAGTCCTCCCCAAAGGTTCAGGGGCCACACCGCTGCTGCTCATATGCATCTCTTTTATAGTCCATTGTGTGTAATCACCAACCTCTCCCCTTCTCACTGCTAGACTTTTGACCTTTTTCATTTGCCTGTCCATTTTCAGCTGCCTCACAAGCTAACACGAATTAGACAGTGAACAGATGTGCGGTTAGCCGTCAGTAAATGCTAATGAGGGCCTCAATCAGCTTGGGCACCATTCTTTTTGTGTTACCTCAAATGCTAAGTCACCTCAAAGCTCGAAGCTTGTGTGCATCTCTTGACATGTAAGGGCGTGCACGTAATGGTGCCTCTGACTATTGGTGTCCCCCGGGTTACGCATAGCGTGCTGCTCTGCTGACAGTTCCCCCTCTTGTCGCTGCAGAGGCCTCTGTGTATGCGATCAATCTCACGTGAGCCAGTCATGGTGTGGGCCCAGCACTGGATCTGACTCCCTCTCTTTTCTCCTCTTTCCTACCGCCCTCCTCCGTCCATCCTTGGCTTTGCTCCGACTGTGGGACAGCAGGACTACCACCTCCGCCACCACCAGCTTCTTTTCAGGGGAATAATTAACAAAAGCTACCAACAGGCCGCATGGATATCTGACCTCGCCCTTGCTATGCTCCAAACGGGTATGTCGCCCTTCCCCTGTTTTGTAAGTGCTATGTTTTGCTGACGGATTTGCTGACCAGCACCCACTCACGCTTTCACTTTTTCCACCCCCCCCACACACACACACAAACACACAATTTCTCTCTCTCTCCCTCTCTCTCTCTCTCTCTCGCACTTTCTCACACACACACACACACACACGCACGCACACAGGCAGGCTACTGTGTAACTTTTAATAGTGTTTGCTTGAGCGAGGAAACCTCTTGATGTACATTGTGTGGGTTTGCAGGTTTACAGGTGTAGACTTAGAGAGACATGTTTTGTGCTCTGAGGTGGCAAATGTCATGTTTTTGAAGTACAAGTGGGTTGTCTTTACTGCTCTGGGCTGTACGAGGTGCTTCTGCACCTCTGATCGACTCTCTCAAAGGTTACCGCGTTTCTCTCTTCTGTGATTTTTATGTATTTGATGTGCGATTCCTTGCTGAGAAAAGAAGTGGTGAGAAAAAAACCCAAAACAAAATGTGTGAACAACAGTGGTGATTTTGAGGCAGTTAAGTCTGTCTGACGGCTTTTCAACGTTTGTGCTTTCTACCGTGGTTGCTGAAATGTTACATTTTCAAGCATAATATTTCACGACATATTTGTAATATATTGACCTAGCGTAAAGGTGGCACGTGTCCGTATTTACTAAACAGATTATCTGACTTTATTTAATATTTGACCCCCGATTTACAAAGTACTAATTAGTACATGTTTACACATTCATATCAATAAGTCATATAAGGAAAGAATCTCAGAGCTGTTGCTTTCTATGTTCCTGTTGCTAAATAGGGAATTCACAATATTAGAGACACCTGCCATTAGTTTTGTAGGGTTTTGTAGGGTTTCGTCATAGTTTTGTAGTATGGACAGACTTTGAGTCCTGTTGGCATGAAGCACCTTCACAGATTGACAGAAAGAGGAAAAACGAGTTTCCTGGAAATGCCACTCTCATTTTTCAATGAGAAGGGTCAGGACTGGAAGTTATGGCAAGCAGGCGCTGCCCAGAAACGCTTCACAGGAAGGAGGGGGTTCATTGACTGGGTAAAATGACAGCTTCTCTGAAACTGTAACCTTTTCCTTCTCTTGCACCATCCACTGTGTTCAAACTGTCATCGGGCAAGGCGCAAGTATTTGTTATTATATATGTACTTAAAGACTTTTCCTTTATTAGATGAGGCTAAGTGACCAATAAAAAATTAAACAAAAAATAAATTAAAAAATAAAAAACAAAAAAAAAAGAAGATAAAAGAAAAAAAAATAAACCCAAAAAAAATAAAATAACAAATGGCCTGCAGCATATGATAACCTATAATCAATACCACCAATTATGTGTCAGGCAGAGGCTACTGGCCGTGACCTGGCTCTCATGAAGAGACCTTCTAGAGGAAACTGGATCTCTTACTCGTGTGCACATATAGAAGATGTCTTGCCCTTCTGATGTCATTACACACACACCTGGGACCACCTAGCATGCTAGTTCACTCCTCCATCCTCTGCTCGCCCCGTTCATTGCCACCTCTCCTCTTTTAACATCTGTCCTGATCGGTCTTCATTCACAATTTCATTTCTTTAGTCACGTTCCATTTACGTTTGCTTGTCCCTTCAGCACCATTGCATCTCACCATTGCACACCTCCAGCATTAAACTTCAATCATTTTCAGTCAAAAAAACTACTATTACTATTTTTAGCAATAAATCCATTACATAGCTTATCTTTAAATCTTCATTTCTATAGTTGTGTGTTTGCAAAAACTATACGTAATCTATTTACTTGAATTTGCACTATTACAAAATACTGTATATTACTAATTGAAGTTCTCAAAATACTGGCATTCATATATATAAAAATCTGCATTTCATGCAATACAAGATTTAGCTTGCAAATGCAATAAGAGGAAGCGAAGCTGCTCTGAGGAACTTGTATGTAAAAACAGCTCTTGCGGTTCTACAATTACCAATGGATAAGTGCAAGAAATATTACAGCAACTTTAATTATGAAACCATGCATACATTATATCACTTTCATGTGGCTGGAGGTGCACCTGTAAGCAATGAATTAAGACATCATTATGCTTAATGTACAAATAATATTGGTCATTTTTTTGATGCTACTGAATGCAGTACAATTTTACAGCTGAAGTTCTTTCTTGGAAGAAAACTAATTCCGGCTTCAGACATGTAGATATACGATACATAATTAGTAACTCAACATTTTGTAACTTGAACAGGGTCTTTTATCTCAATTCTAACTTCAGAACAGTAACTTACTGGACTAATTAATTTTTGCTTGAAATATTACGTGTGCATTAAACATTATGTAAATTAACATGCATAGAGCTGTGCATACAACATTATTTAATCATACATATTGATAAAAATAGTACAATAATTTAACTCATTTACAGACATTGAAAATGAGATTACATTTATAGTAATAAGAATAATAATAATTTTTATGATGCCGTACTATGTATTTTACACGCTAACGAATTTTGCATTGTTTTATTGGTTATTTCAAAAAAGTGATTTTATTTTCCGTTCTCCTTCATCTGTCGGTCACCGGCTGCAGAGACCTTGAACTTCACCCCAGTGGGTTGGAACAAGTGGGGGCTTCGGAGGGGCGAGGCGCGTCTGGTGGTTAGGGGGTGGGGGTCAGCTGAGAGCAACATGCCTCCATGTGACTGCTGTGACACCCACTGTACATGAGTGATGTTGCACTCACACTAGTAACGATAACTGCTTTGCTGGATTCATATTTTCATCTCAGTGTCTTTAAGCTCTCAGCCTGCTGTTTGATTCCAGCTGCTATCAAATTCAAACATATACATAGAGAACATGTCTACAGCTAGACTGGTACTGGTATGCAACGCGTCGTTAAGAGAAAAACGCATTTACTGCGCTCTATTCCCGGCCAGGTTTAGGCCCATTTCTGCTCAGAGCGTACGGCGTCGTTATGTTGCGTTCAAGGGCTTTGTTGTAACTCTGTCGGGATGTGGTTTCCCAAATGATGATTGATTCCTGATCAAACGGGACGTAGATACACTTGCATCCCGCATCGATCTTTCTATTTGCGTTGGACATATCAGCTTTGCTTGCAGCGTGAGACTGCAGAGCAGGCCTCCAAATTCCATAATGCCAGGGCTGGCCCTCGCAGCGAAGTCCGTGCATGTTCGCTTTCCGCTGAATAATAATAAAAACAAGCCTTGCTGTCAAACGTTTATTATGATTGCATTCCTATTGTTCTTCCAATGACTCTACGGCCGTTTTTGATCCTTCGTTGTTTAATTCAAAACGCTGCTGTAGAATAAAAGCACGTTGCTGAAATGCATGTAACCAGAGCTACCAAATTAATTTACACGATTAATTAGCAGGTACGCTGCTTCAGTTTACTTTGCAAAAACGCCATTATTTAGCGTTTTCCGGGGAGCATATGAAGTGTGGGGGAAAAAAAAGTAGGAAGCAACACTGACAAATATACTAAAAAAGGAGCAAATAATGTGATTGTTTATTTGTGTAATATCTGTTTATTGTACGCGGCATGCGTGGTCGCCTGTTGCTGCAAAAGCGTGCAAACAAGTGCCCGATTAGAGTGAGATGAATGTTAAACAGACGTCGAGATAAACATGTCACTCCTACTCGGACGGCTTGCGGCCAATTAACGCCGCCTATTAATCCGCGTGACGCCTAATTAGCCCCCATTAAGTGCTAAAGGAAGGGGCGGGGTTTGGGCGCAGCGGGTGGGCGGCACTAATTGAAAATAAAGACACGCGCCCGTGTGCGCGCGCGCTCGCGTGTCCGGCGGCTTCTCTTGCATTCACATTCAAATGAGGGGGGGGGGGGGGGGGGCGCACGGGTCGACCCACGCGTCCTCGGCCTCTTTTGTGACGCAGACGTGCGCGTGAAGGCGCTCCGGTCTGTGGTTTGGCGCGCGCACGCTCCATCTTAATACCGCTGTAAGATTTCTGTATCGTTTTCTAACAAACGAAAGCGCTATGGAGCGTGTGCGTGCATGCGATCAGGCGCGGGTACTTGTGTGCAAGTGTGAGGCTGGCACTGACCTCATCCGCGCCAGATATGTGCACTTTGTGCGTGTGTGCGCGCCTGGCCGGCTATGTACGGCACATTTGAGACGCCTTTCCTGCGGCATTTGTCTTCTGTCTCGTACACGACGCGTGTGACCTAAATATGCATCTTATTGCCTGCGCTGCCTTTTCGTGTTATGTCCATTTAAAAGAAAAACAATCTCATTTCTCTCTCTTTTTGCCGTGATATGGTGCACTTTGATGAGCGCGATACTAACACGATAAGGGGATGTCAGTGAGAAGCTCCTCTACCTGCCTTGGCAAGAAGGCTCCGTGTGATCCTGTCTTCTAATGTAATATTAATGCATGCAGGGCTTGCTTCATATCAGGCAACGATCTTGCCAAAATTGTCCTCCACAGGGACCCACTTAGAAGGACGCACGTATAGCAATGATCAGTCTTTTTAGCTTGCATAGGAGAGGTATCCCACCACCTGATACTGTAAGTGAGAATCATTTGAAAAGCTTAGCTGATGTAGGCCACAGGGTGTTGTTCTCTGTTCGGAATGAAAACCCAAGTGTCCATCAACCACAAAAAAGGATCATTCTTTTCATTAAGCATTTCATCTGAAATGAGTGTGTTGCTGTTGAAGTAAAATTCATATTATGTAAATGCTGTGTTTTTATAAATAGTACAGTAATGGCCCACGTTATTCCTATAAGAAAAATACTTACCGTGAAGAATTTGAAGAAATGCTCTATTTTTTTCTGTTATGAATTGAAAGTGGGCATTTAATATTCTTTTATTCACATTTGACATCAGAATTAAGTAAAAACAACACTCAGCCTGGATCATTTCCATGCCTAGAAGGTACTGATTGTGCTGATGAGTTTGTTGTGGACCAGCCCAGAAATGAGTTATGGATAATGAGGCATAAAGCACCCTGAGACAGGGGCCTCCTCCCGAATAAATCCCAAATTGTACCTCAAATCGCGTGACCATTCACCATAGGGGGCACAAGGTCAAGTCCGTGACATCTGACCTCAAGGAGTCTGGCGAGGAGGTGAGCTCGGAGGCTGCTGCTGATGATGATGATGGAGAAGGAAGTGTCTGGGCCCTGCTTGCTGTCTGTCTGTGCAACCTGCTGTCCTCAGCCGCGCTCCTCCCTGCTTGATTTTAGCCAGCAGTCCATCTATTATTCAGCAGCCTTATTAAAAGTTATTTTCAAAGCCAGATGACCTGCCATTGGGGGCCCTCTGAGTGGGCAGACAGGCTGCAAAACCCAAATGGACACAGTGAAGCTACTAAAACACACAGGCTCGGAAACAAACAGAAAACAGCGTCTGCATTATTAAGAGGCGCGCTTGCCATTGCAGAAATAAGAGCTCCTGAATATTTCACAAGCAGAGTTTCAAATATAAATGGATGTTTAATTAAAGACAAGTTTGACCACACAGGTAACAAAAGACTAAAATCAACAATATTTTAGTAAGTCTTTTATTGTCTTGTATATGACAAAACAGACATGTGCTTTTTTAACTTGAAACAAATGATAGCCACCCAATGTTTTGCTTGAATTTAAACAATAAAATAAGATATGAAATCAATAGTTATTGACAAACAGATTCATATTAAATATTACATACATATTAATGAAAGAAATGCCTTACTTGCTCTACCCATGCTTCCCTGCAGTCCAGCCACAGCAAGCAAATGAGGTATTTGGGCAAGATGATTCCACCCAAAAATAAACATGTCAAATCTTAAATCTTAAAAACTGCATTAAAAATATTAAGAAATATGAAATGAAACAAAATAACTGTCACACACAAACAATTGAGAACAGCCGTTCTAACAAATAAAGCCTCATCTTTTAATCATTTTTGTGAAAGTAATTTGAACGTTAAAAAGCAGCACTTTAATTTATGCTCTTATCCTAAGGACACGGGCTTAACCTCTGTGTTGACACGGGCCTTTCTGGAGTCTCCATGTGTACTTTTGAATATTCACATCTTGTTGAAGGAGCGTGACATAACCTTTTCCCCCTTAATGCGCTGTGTGCACATGTGCACATGGACACATGAGCACGTGTCCAGAGAGGGCTGGCCTATCGTGGGACGATAGGTTGAGTTGTGGGGGTGTACGGTGCACAGGCGCATAGTGTAGGAGCAGGCCTGGGCGGAAAGGTCGAGTTCGGGGGGGTGGGGGTTTAGGAGACAGGCGGGCTGGCCGAGTGCTGCAGCTTTGAACCTAACAGATGGTGAAGGTTAGGTGACGTCCCCTGGCCTGGCCTTTCCCCAGTAATTGAGGATAATTTGAGCAGCAAAAAGAGGAGGCCTGTCCACTGTCAGGCCCACAGAGAAGAGATGAGCTTAATATGAAAATGATGTTGCATTACGGCCGGCTTTGCCAGGCTGCCCGCTCTCTTAATCCTGGCCTTAGGCGGCAGGAATGAAGGAGTGTCACCCTGGTTCCAGGCGCCACGCCACGCACATGAATATATCTCAAAGGCGGCCCCTCTCCCTCCATACGCCCCCCATTAGCCAGCTCTCTGCCAGGCCCGATTACACACTCACACTCAGGAGCCAGCCAGCATTCGGGGGGCATTTTAGGGATGCGTGCGAGCGGGCCGACTTCCCCTCTTATCCCATAAGAACAAAAGAGGTCCATAAAGGCCATCTGATACCTCCTCTCTAGTCGACTTCATCACCTCCTCTTGCAACCTATCATGCTTCTGCATTACTTTGTGCTAGTGCCGCAACAACAACATGGAAGGATGTAAAATTTCAGCATCCCTTGTAAAATAACTGGACTTTACCTGCACGGTGCAAATGCAGGACCACAGTTGTCTCTTTGGAGCGATGAAAGCATTTACAACTATTGATCAGATTGTCAAGCTGCGCATGTTAACCTGCAAAGCCTTGAAAGAAGTTGGTGGGGATATAAAGGCGCCCCTGGGGAGCCTCTCACACATGCTTAAGCAAGCCCTGAGACACAGATGGCTTACAATGCAGCAATGGTGGCTACAGGCTTGTTACAGCATGGCAGCACAGCGATGATGGGGGCTTATGCTCTTTTTGACACACAAACGAACACACTAACAGAAAACATGGATGGCCGCTGAAGACTTAATTACTTTTTTTTTTTATCCAAAGCACTAATTAACTTTTCAACCTTTCTTTTAAATTTTTTCTCACAGAGAAATGAAACACTCAGTGAAACACTCAATGAAAACACTCACCAAATTAATGAGTTAATGTGCGTCTGTTCAAACCTCACTATTTTTGGACTGTTCTACTGATTAGACAACCTCTTCAACTCCATTTAATTAAAACTGATGCAGTCTGAAGTATGTTCTGAATGTGTGTAGGTTGGTGGGCATCCCACAGGTGTGTAGACCCTCTAGACCCTCTGCCATTGTCTTGTCTGCGAGGGAGCGAGCGTTAAAGGAGCTCCCCAACCTGTGACCTCCTCCTGTAATATGGCCTGCTGGAGCATTCCAGGCAGCTTCTAGGTCTTAGAAGCATGTCTTCGTGTTTCTGTAGGCTTCATGTATCTATTCAATTTTTGGTGACATTTAAAAAGGTTTTGTGCAGAAGCCTCCGTCATGGTAGTTATATTTCCATCAGTTTTTCTTAGATGGTAAGCAGGATTTTACAAAAACTAGTTTCACTAGTGCAGGTGTTTGGCATGGAATATAAACATTCAAACCTTCAGCATTTCAGTAGGCGGAATCAAACTATGGAACGGCTTGAGTAAGGAACTCACGTAATGCTCTAAAATGAGTGATTTTAAGCAGGTGATGTTTACAAAATACAGAGAAGAAGAGTCCTGACCTACTGTGCACATCCAACGCTATGTCAATCACTACTGCACTTATTATGAACGCTTCATTCCTTTATAAGCACATTGGTTGTCCTCACCCGCAATCCAACTATGCTGCGTTCTGTCTATGTATTATCATTTATTAGGACAGCTATATGAATAATTAACCGTGACAACTTTGACTACTATTTTGCCACATTACCTAACCTATGTATTTGAACATTTCAAAGGGTACATTTGGAATGCCGGAAGTGAAAAAATTGTTTTGAAATTGGTGGGGCAATGGACTAAATAAAATGTGCTTCTCCCTACTCCATTTAGACATATGGAATTAAATATAACTATAATTAACTGAAAAATGAAACCATTACAATTTTACAAAAAGTGATTTTTGTCCTTATACTCAATTTTTAAATATTTTCTTATTTTGTTATTTAAAATGCTTTCATTTAATAAGAAAAAGGCATATTGGAGTCATCTGAAGGTAATTCTCTGTGACACTGCCGCTACAATGAACAATATGTTTTATAATAGGACTAAACACTTTTTAGTATAATAACATGCACTTCACAAAATCCACAATAATAAGCACATTTTTAAATGAATACGTTGCTGACCGTGACAATCAAAACTGAGCATCACTGTCTTGGTAAAGGCAGAAGATTCGATACAGCTCTTGTGCTGGAGCTTATTATCTTGTGCAGGTGTACCATATGTTGTTTCAGTAGCTCACAGGAAAAGAAAACATTTTTGGCAGCTGAATTTATTTGCTTGCTCGCCAGGGGTATTTTTCCACAAGCTGTTTGCTCCGGTGGCAGATGTTATCTTGCATGTGTTTTTAATTTTACGAATACAAATAGATGACAAAAGGAATACGGTCCATCTTATTATCCACTGATTATGTAACTTTTTATGTCATGAAGTGAAGAGAAACCCTTATTGGTCCTTTCATGACCTCGAAGATCATGAAAGAAAGTATGTCTTTGAAAAGTAAAACAAAAAACTCCACTTTTAAATAAGATCAATTGTAAACAAACCCAGGGCAAGCCTTTGAAAGGCCCCGCCAAGAGATTTACCTTGCCCTGTGGCAAATAATATTTTTTGAACTGAGTTTAAATTTCAAGTGTCTTGGGTTTGTAAGAACCTGGAACAAAAGAAAGCCAGTCTCTGAACAGCAAATAGTATTTGCTGGCTGGGCAAGATGTCAAGTCTGCCTTTTGTTGTCTCAAATGCAGGGCCAGACCCCGTGTCTGGCAAATCCCAGAATAAAGCACACAATATAGACTTATTTACCTCAATTTAGTGGGATCACTACAAAAACCTCATCTTCATGCACTGATGCAGAAATGACATACATGCTGAATTCTTTCCAAAATGTTTCTTAATTTGTTTGTTTTACCATTATTATTAAAACAATAACAGGTGAGAATAATATTCCACATTATCAGAATTTACATTTTGCTGTAGTACTGCAGGGGGGAGAAACAACATCTCTTCAGGGTGACTTTCTGTGTAATAACAGCACTATGAAAGCAAGTAATGGACCTTTCTTGGTGCCTTGATCAGTGCCATGATGAAAGCATATGGGAATGTGTCACAGGGACCTGCTGTGACTTCCATTATTCCTTAATATACTGCAATCTTTTCACTCTTCTCGCTCTCATTCGCTCCCAAAATCTCGGACTCTAACAACCTATACCTCTGCACGTGCATTTGTACCTCTTCTTTCTGCCTGCTGCGACACATTTTGTCCTTAGTTTGTTTCTTTTAAATGAACTAAGCTTTTTAGTGTGTGCAATTTCCTTTTCCTTTGCAGAAAGTCATATGATGACTGCAGCTCTCCTTTGCTTCCATGTTGTGTGCGAGATGAGGCGGGTGCATGGCGAGGGCTTGCAACAGCCTCGCTATCAACATTTTATTTTGAGTTTTTTTTCCCCGCCCACTCCCGATCCCATTCTTTAATCCCTCTGATGAAGTCTGGACCAACCGAGGCATGTTCAGGCAGACAGCAATTTGACTGCACCATATGAGGCTCTCACATGGCGGACGGTGGGGAGGAGAAGGCTCTGTCACCAACAGCACAGCCAGACGGAGGGAAACAGATTACATGAAATCCCGAGCGAGCGCCGGTCGGATACGCTGCGGAATTCCTTTTAGCAATATTATGTAAAAACAACTACGTGCAAACCTCGACACAATGCTAAGCTGTACACAGGTAAACAAATGAGCAAGGTACTCACACAGAAAAGCTGCCAGGTAGCCATACAAAATGGCGGTGAGCTGCATGCTGCTTTTAGCCCCTCCCTCTGCTGCCAGGAGTGATGCTGACACCCTGATCATGTGATTGGAGAGGATGGAAAATAGCTGTGTGTGGATTGTGGTTACCTCCCAGACTTCCCCTGTTTATCTCCACCGCCTAGAGGAGGTAGCTTTAAGAGGCTCACCAGTGTCAGGCGGAAGGACAAGCACAAGGGTGTTTTATGTATACTGTACAGTAAATATTTTTTCACATTATGCTTGCAACACTACTGTTATTTTACCAACTGGATTCATTTAGTATCATATTTAAAGTCAGCTTTCGCACAAGCAGCGGTTAAACACACATACGAGACTATTGCTTCCATTTTAATGAAACAATGAAATGCTTAAAAAATGGTTGACTTTGAACAAGCTACCACTTATATAAACAACCATTACTGATTACTTTTTCAACTATGCATTGTTTTGCGGTTTAGGAGTGAATTCCATTAAATCTAGTGACCCTTCTTTTGGCAATTTATTCCAATTTAAGTACATTTATTTTAATAAAATTGTATTTTTAACCAAATAAAATCTATAAGATACATCCATGGAAGTACTAAATGATGATAATACAAAATCTCATCAGATTGTGCAGTTATACCGAATAGTAGTATTTTAAGGCCTGTATTTTTCAAAAGCATGACAAATATTGAGTTAAAGTTGATTGTTATTATTTTATGTCTGGTTGAAGAAAAGAGTAGTGCTTAAGATATGAATGAGCAATATTTACTATTTTCATATTTTTTTCCCATTTTTAAAAATGGTTTATAGTTCCGTCCTTATTGCACATTTGTAAAGGAACCAAGTAACTTCAAGTAGAGTTCATTCAAATATAAATGTAATGTATTCATTTAAAACAATAATATCAATATATTTATATATATATATATAAATATATATTTATTTTACAAACATATATGTATATAAAACAAAAAATCTCCTATTGACATTTGACATTTCATATGACATTTCTAGCCAAAAAATAAATCACTCCCAGATATGAAAACTTTTTACCTAAACTGTACATATAAATGTATACTAAATTTGACCTTTTTGGGTGATCATGGATGAGAGGGCTGTGTTTGATGCAATATGTGTAAAATAATTACATTTGGGTCAATAGACCGTGCCTGGTTCTGTATAAGGAGAACTCTGCTGCTGTTTGTTTCTTGATCTGCTTGCATTTTCAGTGCTGACACAGCAGCGTGCTTCTTAAATCTGCTACTGCTGTGTCCTATATACATAATGTATCCATCTCTTGTCCTTTAGATGTGTTTACTGCCCCCGGAGAAATGTGGACCTTAGGAGGGTGCACTGCACTTTACTCTTGTCTCTAGGAGGAAGGGGATGTCAGTGAGGGTGGGCAGGGGCCACAAGGTTACACTTAAGCTCTGATTGTGATGAATGCAATTAAGGCTACATACAAGCCAGTGAATACAGATACATTAGAGGAGAACAATATCGTGTCTGACCATTCTTGCTTCTCTTCCAAATAACCGTGTATGTGAGCTGCGTGGCCAGTCCCTGGGATTTCTTTTGCTCGCTCCGCATGTTAACATGATGTGCCAAGAAAATTGCACATTTACGCTTACTTAAGTGAATTTATAAAGAACTTCAATCGCAGAAAGAAGTGACTGTGCTTTCACTGCTCAAACCTTACATCTCCTTGCAAATGTACAGTAACAGTTTCCTTTCCAAGACTGATGAGACATGTCTTTTTATGGAATGCTGTTGATTGTAAGAATTTTTGATGAAATAAATTGCATGAGATGTCTCTTAATTGTGCATATATTTACTCATACTGTTGTCTTTACTTCACGATTGTCTTGATTTATCTTTACTGCCTTACTAAAGCAGGAAAGCCTGTTGTAAAAAAATAATAAGCTTGTTGAACTCACTTTTGGCATAAAAAGAACTGGATTAAAACGGTTTCAGTCATGTGTGATCGCCTGCTGTTTGTGTCCATCAGTAACAACGAATCCAAACATGTGAAGGTCAATCATGGTATCCCTCAAGTTTCTGTGTTAGGGCCAATATTATTCAGCCTTAGGTAATGTCATTAGAAAACACTCCGTTAATTTTCCTTACAATGCAGATGACACACAAGTGTACTTATCAATGAAACCTAACCAAGCTAGTCAGCTGTCCAAACTCCACGCGTATCTTACCGACATTAAGAGCCGGATCACTTCAAACTTTTTACCATTAAAGTAAGTAAACCATAGTCCTTGGTTCACCCCACACAATACAGTCAGAAACCTCGGTGTCATCTTTGATCAGGACATTTCCTTTAGAAAGAAAGAAAATAAGAAAAGTCCTGCCACTACCAGATGCAGAAAGGCTTGTTCATGCTTTTGTGACCTCCAGGTTGGATTATTGTAACGCTTTGTTAATAGGCTGCCCTAAGAAATCTTTAAAGACCTTTCAGTTAGTGAAAAATTCTGTCACACGAGTCTTAACTGAAACCAAAAGTAGAGATCATATCTCGCCCGTATTAGCGTCATTGCACTGGTTACCAGTACAATTTAGAATTGAATATAAAAGTCTCCTACTTACATATAAAGTGCTACACGATCAGGCACCAGTGTATCTTAAAGAGCTCCTAGAACCCTGTCAACCCAGAAGAACACTGCACTCACAGTCGCTAAATGCTTGATCGTGCGGGGTGTCATGTGTTCTTTAAGTGTAAAGTGCCATGAGATGACTGCTGTTGTGATATGGCGCTATACAAATACATTTAAATTGAATTGAACACATCATTAGTGACAGAACCAGTTCTGAAATGTTGTTGATACTTCGTAGTTCTCCAGCAATATATCCTTTTAGGAACTATACATAACACAGCGATGGCTAGTCAAGCTTTTAGGCTTTAAAATCATAGTCCACAGCAAAATATATATTTTAGTTTTGTGATACATTATGAAGTAGATATTTAAAAAATATATATTTTTCAAGTGACTCAAAAATATGAGAAATTGCTATTTTTGTAAAGTCTGTTTTTGTAAATGACACTAAATTTCATTAGCTAAATAATTTGTACATGTAATTTTGAGTGAGAGAATAAGGTAGAACATGAACATGATAGTTTAACTCACTATCGTTGCATACTTGTCAGATGGAACAGGATTTTTTTTAAAATATGCATTTAAAAAGCAATACAGAAAGAATGCTCCTGAGTGTCCTGATGCTGTCATTGAGGAAAGTACACTCCTGGTCCCAGCAGGTGCACATCATCCACACATTAGACAGAAGAACTATAGCATGCACGATGTGATATCTGCAGGAAGCTGTCAGCACATTAAGTGTCCCTCAGCAGTGGCAATGCACAACGCCGACTAGAGCTAAGGTTAGGAGGATCTGTGCGGTGGTGGTTATTTGCTGAAGGGCAAGCTTAGACATCCATGGCTATTGATCCATCTATTGACTTCATTTGATGTTTCCTTTCAAGCGTACTGTCAGACTGCCAAGGACTGCAAGTGAAAGTATTTAGAGGTGGTCAGGGCTATCATGTTTAATGTGTTACGTGATTAGCCGTGTGTTAAAAGATCGACAAAGTCTGTCCACAACCTCTCCTCTAAGAGTTGGGTGGCGTAAAGCAAGGCAGCTGCACGAGCCTTATTGCGGAAGTCATTTAGTTTTCAACCATACTGTGTTTAGTTGAGCCAGTTGTTAAAATTTGGTAAGATCCCAAGCACAAAGAATTGTAGTAGGCATTTTTGTTACATGACAAGTCTAATTTGTAATCTTTGGAGCATCCGGGAAGTAGGATTCTTTATTTATAAATGAAATATTTTGTCGTTAAAGTATTGAAAATCTGTTTATGACCTTTTTAATACAAGTAATAACATTCTTAGAGTCCTCAACATGAACTAACAGCCCTATAGTCACCCCTATAGACACTTACCCACATACCCAATATAGTAGACATAATATGAGTAAATAAGTCATTTAAGACATAAATAAGACTCATGTTCATGTGTGTCACTATAAATGTGTTCCTTAAGGGAGCTGAGTGGCAGGCGGACAACCAGTGACATCGGGGATTCAGAGTTGAGGTTTACCTTGGTATGTGTTGCTGCGGCAACTGTAGGGGCAACTAAAAACCCTGTTTTTATTAAGGATTATTGTGCCTGTTGTGAGATAATTGAAACCTTTTATAAAAGCTCGTTGTTCCACTGATACAGTCTGGCATGTGTTTCTCATTGAACATTGAACCTCACATTACATTCTGTCTGGAAATTGTGTGTTCTCCCATGGGTTTCCTCCGGGTTCTCCGGTTTCCCCCCGCATTCAACAAAAACATGCGTGTTAGTTTAATTGGCAACTCTAAATGGTCCATAGGTATAAATGTGTGCGTGAAAGATTGTTTGTAACGATTGCCTGGCGACCAGTCCAAAGTCAGCTGGAATAGGCTCCAGCATACCTCCGTAAACCTAATGCAGCATAGAAAATGGATGGATAGATGCTTCAGTATGCATATTTTACTATTAGTATTCAACCAAAAAACAGTATGATTTATTAATTAATATATTTTTGAAAAACTGTGATAGGGTGAAGCCACAAAATCTGAACCATGGCAAGGGATGACTGTACTGTGTTTCTGCTAAATATTTGTGATAAAAAAGTTGCCTAGTTTGAGCTTCTGTTTAAAGCATTGTAAGTTGTATCCAACAATGTTTAGTCAAACACAGTGAGAGGCCTTCTGCTGTTTCCACTCAGGTCTCCATCACTGTGGAGGCTGTCCTTGACTTTGAGTTCCCAGGGTCTTGGGGGCTTATGGCTCTCTGAGGGGACAGCTTTGAGTGACACACACACAGAGCAGATGCTATTCTGCATTTGCTGAGACTAGTTTCGGATGTGTCTGTCCAGACCTGACCTTTGACTTTTATAAGTTGATTAGCATGCTCCTGCAGCGGAAAGCAAATGCAAATATCCCTTGCACAGGTTAAATTTTAGAAACCCAATCTTATTCATTAACTTGTATCTGTTTAATGATATACTATTTAAAATATTGTTTTTGTTTGGTAATTTGATCTATGACCCAATGCAAGCACACCTTCATGCAATTAGTTGGCAATGGATAGGCACCAGAATCCCCCGCGACCCTCATGAGGACAAGCGGCATAGAAAATGGATGGATGGATGGATGGGTTTGGCTGAATAAGTCAAAGTAGTATTCAATTTTGGATTGAAAATCTTTAAATTCTACACAAATCCCAAGACTCTTCTCTGAACCACCACCTTATCGTGGTGGAGGAGATTGCGTGTCCCATTGATCCTAGTATCGAAGTTGTTGGGGGCATTCATGCCCCTGGTAGGGTCACCAATGACAAACAGGTCCTAGGGGAGGGACCAGACAAAGAGTGGCTCAAAAAGACCCTGATGATGGCTAAAAACAACGGACTTCGTTTTCCCCTTGCCCAGATGCGGGTCACCGGGGTCTCCCTCTGGAGCCAGGCCTGGAGGTGGGGCACGATGGCGAGCGTCTGGTGGCCGGGCATGCACCCATGGGTCTCGGTCTGGCACAGCCCGAAAAGGTAACGTGGGTCCCCCCTCCCATAAGCTCACCACTCGTGGGAGGGGCCAAAGGGGTCGGGTGCAAAGAGAGCTGGGTGGCAGCCTGAGGCTGATGCCGTGGCGGTCCAATCCCGGGCTACAGAAACTAGTTGTCGGTACGTAGAATGTCACCTCTCTGGCGGGGAAGGAGCCTGAGCTAGTGCGTGAGGTAGAGAAATTCCGGCTAGATATAGTCGGAATCACCTCAACTAGATAGTGCTCCCTCGGGGGACTTGCTTGTTTTGCCGGGTGACTTCAACGCTCATGTTGGCAGCGACAGTGAAACCTGGAGAGGTGTGATTGGGAGAAATGGTCCCCATGGTCTTAAACCAAGCGGTGTTTTGTATTGGACTTCTGTGCTAGTCACAAATTGTCTATAACAAACACCATGTTTAAGCATAAGGGTGTCCACATGTGCACTTGGTACCAGGACACCCCGGGCCGCAGTTCAATGATTGACTTTGTGGTTGTGTCGTCTGGACTTGCGGCCACATGTTTTTGACACTCTGGTGAAGAGAGGGGCTGAGCTGGCAACTAATCACCACCTGGTGGTGAGTTTGTTCCGATAGTGGGGGAGGATGCCGGTCAGACCTGGCAGACCCAAACGCATTGTAAGGGTCTGCTAGGAACGTCTGACAGAGTCCCCTGTCAGAAGGAGTTTCAACTCCTACCTCCGGTAGAGATTTGAACATGTTCCGAGGGAGGCAGTGGACATTGAGTCCAAGTGGGCCATGTTTTGTGCCTGGAATGAGAATCAGCACCTCCGAGTCCATGGTTCTCCCTTGGAAAAGGGTGGAAGTGCCATCTCCGGGTCGGGGATGAGGTCCTGCCTCAAGTGGAGGAGTTTAAGTACCTCGGGGTCTTGTTCACGGGTGAGCGAAGAATGGAATGCGAGATGGACAAGCGGATTCGTGCGGCGTCTGCAGTGATGCAGACTCTGCACCAGTCTTTCATGGTGAAGAGAGAGCTGAGCCGAAAGGCAAAGCTCTCAATTTACCGGTCAATCTACGTTCCTACCCTCACCTATGGTCATGAGCTTTGGGTAGTGACCGAAAGGACAATATCGCGGGTACAAGCGGCCGAAATGAGTTTTCTCTGCAGGGTGGCTGGGTTATCTCTTAGAGTCAGGGTGAGAAGCTTTTCATCTGGGAGAGACTCGGAGTAGAACCGCTCCTCCTACGCATTGAGAGGAGCCAGATGAGTTGGCTCGGGCATCTGGTTAGGATGCCTCCCAAACGACTCCTTGGGGAGGTGTTCAGGGCATGTACAACCGGTAGTACACCTGGCCTCGGGGAAGACCCAGGACACGTTGGAGAGACTATGTCTCTCGGCTGGCCTGGGATCGCCTCGGCATCCGCCGGGAAGAGCTGGTCGAAGTGTCCGGGGAGAGGGAAGTCTGGGCTTCTCTGCTGAGGTTGCTGCCCCCACGACCCGACCTCGGATAAGCGGAAGAAAATGGATGGATGGACAAATCACAAGAACTGACCTTAAGTAGATCATTATTTGTAGTAGCTCCTCCATCTCTCACACCGGGGTCTTCTCCCCCCCGGGGTCCATCTACTCACTTTATGAACAATAGTGAAATGATGCAAACTTGCTGTCAACTTGCAGGCCGTATATGGGAAACTAGCGCTCATCTCTGACCACCTCAATAAAACTCAGTCACATGCATCATTTACAATTTCTCTCTGACTAAATTCACACCTCATAGTGTGACAGGCTTCGTCAAAATCCAGATTAAGAGATAACAGTCAAACTGATACGTTGTTAAAGTAAATAATGTGAAAGAAATGTATGAAAATGTCTGTGTAACTGACAGATATATACACAGTACTCACACTGGACAATATGTGTCCCATACACATTCTTGGTGCCTCCCCGGGATGCAAATTTACTAAATACATCCGGTATTACGGTAAACATGAAACAGAAATCTGACTTTTCACCTCTGGGTTCATTTTGGCAATTGTATTTCAATTGTTCTATGATGTACAGTAATGACTGCTTCTTTGTGAAAGTTTCTTTAGGCCCAACACAACCTCATGCGTTAATAAAGGCTGTTTAGGGAGTGTCTTATTAGCTGTAATGCGCCTGTCTGGTAATCCCGGTCTGATGGCAGCAAAGCACCTCTCCAAGAGGGAAGAATGAACGACACACAGCGAGTGTTGTATTTCAATGTTGCTGTGCATTGAATGGATACCGAGGTTGAATTTATATTGATCTGAATTTGATAATGATTCTATTAGCTCTATTAAATTTATATATATTTGAGGTTCAGTTACACACTCTTTAAAAAAAAGAGGCAAAGAAAACAAATTAGTGTGTAAGGGTGGATTGTGTTGCATGTAATTTAAGAAGGGAAGCGTCAGAACAGCTACAGCAAAGAGCAAGAGGACTTTTTGCCCACGTGTGATTTTCCTTTATTATGTTTCATGCAGGTTGAATTGTGTGTGAATGCACTGCGCTTCGCATATTTGAAAATCACAAGGTCTCGCAAATAAAAATGTACGCTTAAATACAGTAGTTAATGACGAACAGATTAAGAACTAATGAGTGGTGGTTAGGGTTAGGTACTGTAGGTTCCTTCCTCATTAATTACTGTAATTTTGTGTTCCTTATGTTAAAGTTTTAAATGTACCTTTAGTATTGGTAATGTATGCACATCATACTCATAGTTGTTTTGTAATAATCCTGTTACCATTATTGGCTATATAATAGGGGCAATAATATTAGAAACATGTCCCAATATGGGGCAGTACAGTTCTACATCACATCAAACTAAACAATGCCGTAATGAACAAACACCATTATTATTTTCATATGAGCCTAAATTTTGATACGGATTTTGCACTTATGCAAGTCTTCCTATAGTGAATATGACAATATTTGTAATTTGAACAGTCACTTAACAAAGGCCACTAGGTTACTTATTATTTACACACTGACCAATTAATGGCACCTCACTGACACTGGTCAGCGCAGGCTGCCAATACCTGACTGTTACCCTCATGGTCAGACAAAGGTCATTATCAGAGGTCTAGACCACAGTGTGGCCTTCTGGGAATATGCTCGTCAGTGGCTCAACGGGCTGGAGATAGGTCAGGTCCGTGCCCTCCACCCCCCACTCAGTTGCCCTTCGGGGCTGTCAGTAGCCCAATTTTACACAATGTTAATTTATGTAAATTGTGCATTAAATAATGTTTTTGGTTTTGCTCCCAAACTTTCCTTATTGATGTTTGTTAGCAAACATTATCAGAGGCATAAAGGTCAGCTATCCGAACCACTGCATTACCCATGGGGACACTGTTGTCCTTATTAACCAGATTTTCTCTTTCTCTCTGTTTTCTGTTTCTCTTTGACAGACTTTTACATTTAAGCAAAAAAAGTAAACTTTACATGTTGACAACTTATTTTCATGGAAATTCTTTTTGGATTAACCGTATTTGATAGATGTATGAACGGAGAAAGTGTAAGCTTTGCTTGTGGCCCCTGCAGTGGTTGGGGAGAACTGAAGCGTGTTTTCATTCCATCTGGCAGCATGAGGCTGATGAATTGTTGGACAAACACTAATTTTGATCATGCAAAAGTGTTCTTCTAATGTAATGGACATTAGATACAAAGAGGAATTAACATAAGACATTCTACACAGTCCAAGAAAAATATAATTCATGCATAATTGATTGAGTCATGATTGCCTGCGTTTACTGTCATTTTTCTGTGGTGAGACAAATTCTATCCTCGGGCTGTTTAGTCTAATGGATTTGGAGGATATTTAATTTAGGCCTGTCCAGCAGCATGTATGCAGCTCGAGAACCCTTTCTTTTCTAACATGTATGGCGTGCATGTGTCATTCAAATGGCTCTCATTTAGCATGTAGAAGCCATGGTCAAAGCTGGCTGATTTAAATGTGAACTAATGTTTCTTGGTGCAGGCCGGCAGAAGGCCATTATCAGCAGTCCTTCATATTGTGTTTGGTGTAATTCAGGTTTCCATCTTTTTCCACTGTGGGCCACATAGTGAAATATGTTTTAATAAAAAAAAAACAACTACTTCTCAGTTTTGTGATACTAGTAAAAAAGCGTATTATGAGTGTGAACTTTGGTCTGCCCTTTTTTCTCCATTTTCTCTGTTGCTGTTACTTTAATATTCCAAATATTTCAACTTTCTTTTTAAATAATCTTTGTGAAGTTTGTTTTCGTCATGTGAGTTTATCCCCATAATTAATTATCACCCTTTTCTCCAACTTGTTTTCTTTGTTTTCCATAATATGACTTAAATGAACATATTTGTTATTTAATATTTAATTTATATGGTACTAAAATTAAAAACATTTTCCTCATATTGTTTGTTCATTCTTATAAAATTGTGACTTTTTTCTAGTAATAGTTTTCCCTTAATATTTTGATTTTATTTTTGTAAAAATTACAGCTTTTTCCCATTTTTAAAAAGGATAACATCTTTTGATAATAAATTGCTGTATTAGTTGCTTTAGTGATTGTCTATATGAACGCTTTACAGAACAGCCTCAAAATTGAGATTCAAAAAGTGATCTCTAAGACTTAATTATTTGTATTTCTATTGTAATATTTTTTTCATGATCTGTGGGAAGTTGGTGGTGATTCGTGCAAACATCTAGTACAATTAATGGTATTTTTCTCAAAAAAGTTTTGTATCTGAATGACTGAAATTACAAGCAAATAGACGAAAACAAAAACAAAAACACAGGCAGTGACCGATGTAACACGAACTGTTTACTGCTCTATCTTGTCAAATGCGCCGCACCCGTTATGAAACAAGTTTACCAAGTAACTTTAGATATGAGCTGACCTGAGAAAAACCTACAAATAGCGGAGGCAGTGACCAACACAACACGATAAAACAAACAAGTTTAGCAACTAGTTATAATATCGTACAAACCAAAACAGAGCAAAATAGAGTATGTGAGCTGGAGTCTAGCCAAGCAAGCCGTGAGTCACTGTCTGTGTTGTGTCTGTGAAAGAGTGGTCCCTCTCTGGTTGTAGCCAGTTTGTCTTCAAGGGGTGAGGGGTGAATAGATAAGTAGTTACCCAATGAATATGTTCCTTTACCAAGACTCAGCAAAAATGTAACGAATACTCGGCAAAAACAAGTGTTTGGCTCGTCCCTAATATTTAGCCAATAGCATAAAATGTGCTTTGCAAGCAGTGGAACTTGTTGACATGGCATGATGTGGCAGTGACTCCAAATGTCAGAATTAGTTTGCCAGTCACAGTTTTATTAGGATCACGTTCAAATTTTTTGTTATAGCGGTTCTATTTTTCCTCTTATATCAATGTATCCAAAATATACCACTGATATTGTTACCGGTCATGTGGAAGCTGGTGTCCAATCACAGCTGACTTAGGGTGAGTGGCGGCGTTCACCCTGAACTGTCACTGAGAATGCAGTTAACAGTGTTGTTTAATCTGACGTTATTTTTTGTTAAACACCTTTTATGATACGTTATACACATACAGCTAAGGGTGCCCCGTGGGATACATTGCGGTAATCTTTCACATTGTAACCTCAATAGTCTGTCTAGCCCAAGTTCACTTTTGTTATTGTGCATAAAGAAGGCCTCAGAACTTGCTATGAGCCCTGTTTGGCATATAGCATACAGTTGGAGACAAACATGGCCGCTCCCCGCGTCATTATCTCTCCATGGAACCCTCCACATCACCCCTCTCTCCAGCCTGCTGAGCTC
Organism: Oostethus manadensis; assembly: GCA_024372805.1. NCBI lineage: Eukaryota > Metazoa > Chordata > Actinopteri > Syngnathiformes > Syngnathidae > Oostethus > Oostethus manadensis. The sequence goes on from QODF01000061.1 coordinate 1,061,255, forward strand.
GCCGTCACCGCCGCCGCACTGGCCACTCGGCCGAGACGAAAGGCAATGAACTCCAAAACATGCCGTTCATCTTCCAGATGGAGTGATTTACTGATTTAGCATGGGGGCTGCACCCCCCGCCTCCCTTCCGAAGACCAAGGCTCCCTACTCCATTGAATAAACATTTATTTTCTTTAACGTGATGTTTTGATGATATTTTAAAAATAGAAATCAAGCAGTCCAAATGAATTTTGAACGTGCGGTGCATCACCCACTAACAGAGAAAATATAGAAAAATGACAGTGGTGAAGCAGGGAGTGAGTGTGTGGAGGGTGGAGAATATATCAAGTACGAGCAGGTTGGAGCACTCAGTGGGGACAAGAACAGCAGTCAGCTTTGCATTTTCCTGCTGAGTTGCACATAACAGGGGCAGGGTCATTGTTATTTGTATTTTCCTAGTTTCCTATTTTTATTACCTTGCATCAAAAGGTTGCTTTTGGAGAGCTGCCTTTCACTCTCCTAATTTTCTCATCAGTCAGATGCAGCCACGTGTCTCTTCTCATCTACCCTGTCATTTGTCTCTACAATAATAAGCTTTTACATCTGCATACTGAATTGGGTGGGGTTGAAAAGGACCCAAAAGAAGACATTTGCGAGAGATATATACCAGGGATGACTTCAGAAAAAGAAGGTGCCATCATAGGTGGGGGTTGGGGTTTTAAATGATGAGAGGTGACCTTCTTCTTACTGGTTTGCATGCAACCATCAGTGGGCAGCCATGTTTGAGAGGGACGCCATTTTCATGGCCTGCTCATTATCACTTTGTTGATATTCAGCTGTGCAGGGAGGTGCTGGTCACTGTTCCACCCTTGCTTTAAGGGGTGTATTATGTTTGCCCATGGTCATATATGTGTGTGTGGAGGAGTGTCGCATGAGGGAGGGGCTGCAAAGGGGTAGCAGGGGGCACTCAGGATGAGACAAAAAAGACCCTTGGGTCGGAGGCCAGAGCTCAAGTTCATCAGTGCAGACAATGGCTAGATCCTCACAAAGCAATTGGCCTCTCACTAATGTTGGCCTTTGTGTCGTAGCACCATTGCATCAGCCGCAATTTCAGCACCTTTGCTCTGGCGAGACTTTAGCCGATACAGTTCATGTCATTGCGCTATCAGAGCCACTACACCCATGCGTCTATTTGCGTGTATACTGTGCATTATAAAGAGAGAAGTGCTTTTTTCTTGCCATGCCCACAGGGTCAGACTGTTCTGAGTACCATACACGGTGACAGTGTAACCACTCACACACATTTTACCAGCACTCACAACCCCCGCAACCATCACCGCTACCTCCTGTCCTTCTCACAAACCTACCACCCTCCCTTACACCCCCTCGCTGGGACATCTGCTCCCCCTATGTAGCTGCCATTGTGATGCTCAACACTAACAGGGGTTTTAGCCACTGGTGGTGTGAAATTAAACAGCCACCTCGTCCCTTGATGATAAGTGGCGTCCTGTCTTCATGCTGCAGCTATCTCCCCGTCACACAGCACAAGGTCGCGCTTTCAAGGGTGATCATGGGAATTACAGTTCACTATTGTGAAAAAAAAATAACATGAAGGAGAGGCAGTTGAGACTATCTTGCTTGGAAGCATTTAGATTTAGATGTTTTTTCCCTTGGTGTCAATTCCAGGCCAGCATATTGGCCATGATTTTTTACAGTGTATGTTAAACATAAAAATGAACTCACAAGGTTAAATATTATAGTTGAAATACTCAACGATGATTGAGGGATGCATTTTTTTCCAAAAACCAAGGAGATGAACCAACGTTTTCTTCCAGGCAAATTATCTTTTTAAAATTAAAAAGTTAATATTTCAGTATTGCCATATATTTTTAATTCGTCCTTTGCATTTTTGCAAATGTAATGTATCCTTCCACACTGATTTCCCTCAACAGCCTTGATGAGTACGTACTTCAAATGTGAATTAAAGCACTCAATTCTAAAAGGGGAACTGAGTAATAATTCAGCAATATTAATAAAACATAATAATGTGGTTCAGGAACATCTAAAGTCACAAAAAAAAAACAAAAAGAAAAGGATAATTCTAATTATAGTTACTTTATGGAAATTACAATGACTTTTTATGCTGTCAAAAGGAATGGACAAAAACTTTGACGGGGGTGTGGGACATCTCTCGTAATAGAGGGCCCAGTGAAGGTTTGGTTTCCAATCACTCATGGGTGCTTGGTTGAGTTAACATATTAGCATTTTTCCACAATTTTTGTAGCTACACTATCTATAACCCGCACAGGTAAAGGGACAGTGTAAAAGACAGCTGGTTCTGTATGTGTCTGTGTGTGTGTCCCTTTCTCATACAATATGACTTTGCTCTCCATTCATGCACCGTCTCTCTTTTTTAACTTAAGAAGGCTTAAAAAAAAACCATTTCAATCATTATGAATGTATTTAAAAAATGGCGATGAACTGTTATTGCCAACAGAGTCATTTTCCAGTTCTGCTTAAACTCTAATGTTGGTGGTAGAAAAGACTGACATGGCCCTGGGCCAAATCATTTCCTTTTGCAGGTAGACTAGATGGGCGTCCTGTGGCTGATGGACACATTGATGGAGACTTGTGTTTGGGAAAGGATGCATGGTGGACCATGGCATTGCAAATCATAACTTGAGCTTTGAAATTACAGTAAGTTGTGTGTAATGGACTAGTGGATATTAGATCATAGCGATTGCATGGAAAGCTCAATGTAATTAAAAATGGGTATAAATATTCCTTTTTTATTCATTCGTAAAATGAACCATATTTGTGGGTTACTTGATTTGCATCGTTTATATATGATAAAAATCAGTGGTGGTGTAATAGCACACACTGCTGACTTTTCTGCAGATGTTGGGGGTTTGATTCCCGACTAGGGAACACCCGGCAATTGGGGATCCCAGGCACAGATAAAAAAAATTGCTGGGTTGTGTCAGAAAGTGCACCTGGCGTACAGACGTTGCTTGACTGTGGCGCTTCCTGAGTGGAAAAAAACAAAAAAATGCTGACTGAAAAATATTGCAAAATATAGCATTGCTGTGGCCAAGTCTAATATTTTCAGTAAATAGATTTTTCTGTGCACCTCAACTTGTAGCTGGGATTTCCTGGGATATCCTAACTTTTTATTTTCTCTAAAATATCACACCTGGTTTTAGGGAATCTACAGATATTAGTCATGACCCGGAGCGGTCTGGCTGCCCCCTTGACTACTGCAGCCTGTCTACTCATGCGTGCACCTGAAAGAATTACAGAATTAGAAACATCTTTATTACCATGAATTGAAAAATTGGAACTTTGTGTTGACTAGAACAGTTACATTAAATAAATTAACATACAGTATACAACTCCTGCAAAGTACTAAATGACCATTTTAAAAAATGTAGTACAATGAGAGAAGGACAACACCGAAGGGTTAACATTGTGTTCCACCTCAAATGTTTCTTTATTTTCGCTCTACAACAGTGTACTTTAAAAGCTATTTAATTATTTGCCATATGAATAATTACAACAAAGAGAGTTTGTAATATTTTATGACATAAATTAACCTGGTACAATAAAAAAAAGTCTGAATTCAAACTTTTAAATTGAAGCACATAATGTCCCGAATGGTTGTGAATTATGAATCTTGTGATAAAAATGATTAAGATGTAGCGGAATGGCTCAATTAACTTCTGTGAAATGATTACAATAATAACTGTCTTTGTAACTGGTAGATAAAGTTCAAGATTAGTCTTTTTTTATCATTCTGGATGTTTTAAACAATATTCATCATTTAATGCCTCATTTGGATAATGATGTTTTGCCCAGTGAGCTTTCATGCCTAGAAAATATTACACTTTTAATGCACTCCCTTTGTTACAGTACTGCAGCAGTTTCTTATTCTATCTATTCCTATTTCTCTTTTTTTTTTCCCTGTCTCTGTCCTTCAGTCATGTACACACGCACCAACCCCCCCGCCCACACACACACCCACACACTCACAAAGTGTAATAAATTGAAGTCATTGTGATGAAAAAAATGAATGGCACTGTGATTTGGGCTGGCTTTGAGAAGCCAGCAGCGATGCCCTCAAGTATCACCCTGGATGATAAGGCAATCCCAGTCTCTGAATAAATAAATACATTAAAATCATACTCTATGTGTTTTCCCCACCTCCCCTCAGAACCCTACCATGCCAAAGTCTGATCCCTACCCCCTCCACCCACAAGCTGACATATCACTAATACACCCCTTCGTTGCTAATGCAGCCACCCCTACCGTGACTGTCCTTCTGCACCACCCGTCCCCGCAACCCCAACGCCGCCCCAACTCCCTTATTGGCATGAGAAAAAAATGAATGCAGCTTTGCAATAAATAATGTATCTCACTAATACACATTCAGGTGGAGTCAGTCTTTGGCCCCATTACTTGCACATCCAGAGAAAGTGAAATATTGAATCATGGATGGGGAGTGGAGGGAGTCCAGTGACGACTCGAACAACAAGCTTTAGCGCCAAAGAGAGAAAGAGAAGAGGAGAGAGGGAGTAGAAGAAGATGGAGGGGCAGGAGAGGGAGAGAGTGGCAAGCATATTATAACTCATCCATGTGGATCACCCTAGTAGATTGGGAGCAATCCCTTGTTGAAATTGTCTTCTAAACACTTAAAGAAAGAAAAGGAGACGGGACGGAGCGGCCAGCCCATCTCAGTGTTGCTGTGTGTGTGTGTGTTCTCACACTGCTCGCTGTCCCAGCTCAGGTAGAGACACCTCTGATAGACTGCTGCTTGTGTGTCCATTTCACTTTGTCTATGTGTGTGTGTGCACGTGTGTGTTCTGTCTTGTGAGTCAGGCATGCAAGCAGCCGGCTAGTGAATGTGTGCACGTGTGTTGGAGTGAGAGAGAAAGAGAGAGATGGTGTGTGTGTGTCAGGAAGAGGGGGCATTATGCACCCTGGATGTTGCCTTGTGCTTTAAACAGCTACGTACAAGCCCAGGTATTGCGTGCCGGCTTCTAAATAAGCAGCACGTTCATGGTCCCCCTTCAGGACAGCAGGTTTGGCTGCAGTGTGAAATCAGACTAATACAGATGCGTGGGGCTTGAGCAGGAGCATGAGGCGGCTCCTGTGTGACTTACTGAGGCTAGAGGTGTAGAGGACCAGCAGGAGAGGAAATAAGAGAGAGGGGACTGTAACGGCATAGAGGGGAAAAAAGAGACAGTAAGGTCAGTAAAACCTTTTTGTAATGTGTGCTGTGTGGAAGTCAGTCTACTTTTAAGCTGTGGCTGAGGTTGTGTTTTCTTCTGGAGACAGTATCGATTCTTTAAGTTTGTGGCAAGTGTGCTCTGACTTGAGGCTGCCAGCTGAGTGCAGATGGAAACACTGGGGAGGGGGTGCTGGTGTGGTGGCGTTAACTTAGTGGCCCAACTCTGAAGATTCATGTGTGTGTGTGTGTGTGTGTCTGATGTACTGGTGTGTGCTTAACTTCATGCAAAGTATAAGAAACAATTGCACAAACTGTGCTCTAGTACTCTATACCGTGGCATTACATGAGTGTGTTGGGTGGAAAGTTGCTCAAATTGTATGCACTGCTAAGTGCAGGTGTGGTTCTAATGAATGTACTTTGCATAAATGAGTACTCATTGTCAGATGCGGATTACACTTCCTCTGACTTGAGTATTATGTTTAAAAATGTGCATTTCCTGTAGGAATAGCCATCATTCACAGATTGTGTACTTGGGGAACACACCAAGCTGTCAGTGTGTCATGTGATGACGCTATCCAATGAGAGAAGTCACTGCCCACACGTGACAGTGGCGCACACACACACACATACACACCCAAGATGGTGTCCATTGATTTCTTCCGGAGGTTTTCATCCTGGTTTTACTTGACTGTTGCACTAAAATCACAAATATATTTATACAGTGTATATTTAAATCTATTCTGTGCATAAGAAAAAAAAAGAGCATGATGGCTGATCCTCGTTCACATCCACTACTTAAATGGGTGCCTCTGCACACGAGCGCGGCAAAGGCGAAAATGCCGCTACTACCAAATTGTCAGCAATACTAAAGACATCAACACAAAAATTTCAGCCATCCATCACAACTGTCGGCGTGTTTCTGTGGCGACAGTGATTTATTCTCGGCCTGAAATCCATTTGGACTAACTCACTCACTTCCTCACATTCACTGTCACATTCACACACACACACACACACACACGCGCGCGTTAAACTCTCCAACATCATGCGTAAAAACTCTTACCGCATTAATAAATATTGATTTGGTTTTGTAATTATACAAAGTTGACAAATGTTAATTGTCCATCACGTAGCTAACATGGCAGGTGTCTGACAAGTCAAAGATCTTTTTATAGTGTAACGCTTTACTTTACTGCAGCTGTCATATTGTGATTCTTAAGCAAAGCATCATGCACATTTTTAGAGTTTTGTCTTTGAATGATCTAGATCAGAAATGATCTTGTCATGAATCCCTCACAGGAAGGAAGAGGTTATCATTGAAAAGACTAGTTTGACATGTGTGTTAGCCATGCAGTGTTTCATCTCTTTGAGTGCATGACAAGTAGGTGCACAATCCTGCATGAAACTGTATACAGAGGAGTGTGTGTGTGTGAGGATGATGAGGGGGGGGGAAGACAGGAAAGCTGGCTTGCTCCCCTTCTTCATCCTCTTCTTCATTTAATTTCCTCTCTTTTCTCCGTAGCTTCTTTGATAGTTTTCATGTGCCCCACGATAGGTCATGTCCTATTTGCTGTGCAGGCCGATTTATCAGTCCAACCGCCGCTACTAATATCCTCCACCCAGCAGCTAGCAAAGCCCCAGCTCTTCCCCTAAACCTTGACCCAAGCCCATGACTGCTTCCTTGGATTGCACGTGCATAGAGTCATTTGACTGTTATCTCGCTGCGTATTGCCGTACAATAATATGATATATAGTATTGGCTGATGGCTGTCATGCAGACGCATGGTTTTGGAAGCTGACAGCTCTTGATATGTTTATCTATCTGAACTGTAAAATGTCTGGCCTGTGTGTGCCGCTTTCGTCTCTGGCCTGTGCTCGTCTGGAAGGCTGAGGTTAGCTCTGAGGATGAGACCAGCCAGAGAGGTCACATGGACCTAAAAGGCTTCACACACTGCAGCCTGGATGCATTATTTGTAAAAGCGTTAACCATCATGATCAAAGGATGTTGGCAGAATGTTGAATACTTTTTATGGGTCAGGGATTTTGTAGCCACCCAGTCACTGTTTGATTCTATTATTTGCATTTTCTGCGACGTGAATGATGCAGTGAATGTTTGGTACCATCTGTGAACGGTGACTATTTTGTATACTTAGCCTATAGCCCCAACCAAAAACATCTCATGGCGTTTTTGTCCTAAATGTGCTTTTCATCAAAAACAAACTCCCAGATGACATGTGGGGAGCATTGTGGTTATCTTCAACCATGCATTTCTCTCTTATGTAATGTTTTTATATAATTTTATTAGGGAAAGCAATTAATATAGAGGAGAAAGTCACGTAAAAATGTATTTGCGTATACCTTTCTTTCAAAAAGCGGGACTAATTTGATCTAATTTTGTTGTTTTTCTTTGAGTGAAATTTTCTTTACAGCATCAGTTTTCAACCAGTTAGTAGTTGAATCACGACAACCAGTGACTTACACACCCATCCATTGTGGCCCTGCTCTACTGCGCTGCTGGTGATGGTGATTCAACTCGGACTAAGGTCTGGTCTCGGCCATGATAATATGCCAAACTTAACTCTGCTCCTGAAATCTTGGATTAATGGCCGCATTAAGCGCTTAACATGGTCGGCTATTTAAACATGCGCTGGATTGACTCTGCTGCCTGTTATCGCCTGTCAATGCTGTGGAAACAATCTTTATGAGACAACTATCATCTGTCCTCAGATAATTTGAACAATTCTCCTTAATTGTTTGTACAAAATTATAGTTTTGTGAAATACCAGTTCAGACAAACATATTGCATGCTTTTGTTTTGTTTGAAAGTACATCTAGTTATATATCTGTATATCTAAATATCTAAAAACAATCTTTACAATACATTACTTATCAGATACAATACAATATTTACTTACACAAGCTCAATTAAGTAATCAATTAAGAAATCAACATTTTTTGTTTTATACTGCTAATACACAAACGTTTTCATAAACATTTGGTTTGTTTTATTAGCAATACAGAAGGACATAATAGTTTTTAATACATTCATTGATTGTTAATAATTGTGATTGATCAATATATGTTTTTTATAAATGAGACAAAATGGAGTTCACTGCCTGGCTTCCACCAGCAGGGGTGGTGCTGATGCTGGTGGTCTTCACTGTGGCCATCTGTGACACTGAAGGATTGAGTGTGACTAGCAGGACATTAGTTAGCAGATGTGATCCTATTAAAAATCCTAATATGCTCAGAAGTTCCAAAACTGTTCCAGGCTGTAACTGCAAGGAACGGTGAACCAATGCTCATCATGCAGAAGTTCCTCCAGCATGCAAACGGACAATGTTGCATCCAAGGGATTAGTTTAATTACATTAATGTCACTGAATTCACAAAACTCTTCATGACATCCTTATTACTGCGTGTGTTTTTGTTGTTTCCAATTTGGTGTTCATGCTGGGCTTTGGGTTACATTCTCTGAAATCTGCAACTTTCATTGCATAGACATACAGTACAATGTAATCATTTTAAGCCCTCTTGCACAATGTCTGGAGTAAATACGTATGGTCATTCCATGTCTTATTGCAGCTTATTACTACAGTCATGTGCATAATCACCCCACGCTTTTGTTATGGTGAGTAACTTCTGCACCCCCAGCTGCAATCCTGACAAATTATTGTGCTTTTTCAGCCCCACTTGTTTATCTGTTCTGTCGCCTGTGTTCTATAAGAAGACATCTAATTGTTTGTTTTATCAGTGTGCTCTCCCAACCATAACAAATAACAGAAAAAGCTAACTGAACAATCCTAATCAGCCAGCAAAACAATCATTTGGTGCAAACTATGATTTAATTCTGACTTTATACCAACGTGCACAAAATACAAATTATAGACCAAAGTAAATGTTAATCGGTGCATCAAAAAAGCAGCATAGTGTTTGTTTTATGTGGTTTGACAAACACAACTTTCAAATTTCTCTGAGTGGAATTTCTCATTTTGATGTACTGGTCCTGCTCTGTGTTTCATAGTGTGCTATCTGTAAGAGTAATGGCGGTGGCGTTTGGTGGTATGTTGATTCAATCTCGGATTTTCTGCAATAATTTAGAAGCACGCGAGGGGTGGGGTGAATGGGCAGGCACCATTTTACTCCGCCAATTCCCCTCCACCATCACTGGAATATAATCTGCTGTCTCCTGACCTTCAAATCATGCAGCGTTGCAGTCATTTCAATTGGCCTGGCCGCCATTAGCGTGAAATGTCCTCTAGCCACTGTGGCTAGTGCACATGGAAGATTTCCTTTCACCCGGCATGGTTTCCCTTTTCTGCTTTGCTCCTTCCCTCCATCTCGCCTTTTCTCCACCATGCACTCTAATGACGACAATGGAGGGTGGGAGCACCATGCAAAGAAATGAGCCACCACAGGAGATGCTGTTGGTCTAAAGACTGCATGAAAACATTTGCCCCTTTAAATATCATTATCATGCTGTACATTCCCATATATGTATGTGTGTGTGTATATATATATATACTACATACTGTATTAGCATCTGGAAGCATGAAGCATGAAGTATGTATAATAACATTTACTTCATATAGTTTTTGATCATATTGTACACCCAGTGGCTACTTCATTTTGTACTTTCACACAAATTGACTGTATCGTATCTTAAAGTACTGCAACGTCATGGAGGTACTCCTCCAAAGTTTTATTTATTATTGTAGCTGGATGTGTGTAGACCTTCAGTACGCAATACTGAGGGATATTTTTATTTTCATAATTTTGGTTTCTATTTTAGCTACGCGAGAAGCTGAAAATATGAAACTATTAGAAGCAATAAGTGCGGCTCTACACCACTACAAACTAAACTAGAACAACCACATTATGGTATACTTTGTTTTTTGTGTCAAATCTCTTTCTGAATTTTTCGAACTAGTACTGAACGAACAGCACCTCTGCTGGTTGCAGTCACGTAGTGCTCAATCGCTTTAAGGCATTATCAATCAATAACAATAAGAATCAATTGGACTATTGGCTATAATCACTTAATTGTTACTCAATTTGTTACTCAGTTACTCACTGATTGTTGACTCAATTATTACTTAAATGGTTCTCAATTATTTAATGATTATGTCCATCCTATTATGTACTAAATCTTTTGATTTTGCAAAGGTAAAATCTTTCATACTGCTGCTGTATTGGCTCTAACAAGATGCAGTGTCAATAATGTTATGCCCAGTGACTGCGTGCTAGCATGTACTTTAAAGGGCGACCGAATATTTATGAAAATGAGGTCAAAAATATTAGTCATAATCTTTTTGGCAAGCATAGCTGTCATGTGCATGTAAATTGTTGTGCACACACAGAAAATGTAGCCTCTGTCAGTGTGACGGGCTGATGTTCAGCTAGCTGGTGATGTTTGATGGTGCATGCGTTCGTAGTTATCTTGGCCGGGCGCTTCACAAGCAGAATGTGGCGCGACCCGAGCTTATCATGTTGAATGAGAAGATCGACTGCCTGGGCCAAAGAAATCACATGCCAGAGCTCAGCACGTGTTATGTTGTGAGGAGATAGATGGATCAATAATTGAAAGAGGACATATTTGATATGATCTGAATATTAAAAATATATCAGAGGGCAAACAACATCCATGTCTGTCTTCAGATCTGTGCTGCAAGATGTGTGTCAAATCTCCAGAGAGATGCTTTATTCAGAAGGGTCAAGGGGTTCACACAGTGTTTGATGGATGAAAGATTTTTTTTTTAAATCATCATTTGGGTTCTTCTTTTTTTTTTTAAAGTGGTAAATATCATCAGCTGCACCTTTCAATTTTATATTTATTGTCGGCATGCCAAGTTATTACTCCTCCATATTCATAACTACAAATAAATCTCTGTGACCTAGAATTCATTTTAGGATAATTTCTCAAACACACATATATTTCAACTTTTCCTTTTTTGTGTTCCTTGATTTGGCTCACTGTGTCACTGCTTGTTGTGTTTCTGGGACAATTGAAATGTGTGTGGGGGGTTTATTTGCTTTTTTTTTTTTTGCTACATTTTCTCCCTGCTGACCGTGCGCTTGCATTTGGAGAGAAGTGACCCAGGTGCAACTGTGTGAACTGATCAGATTGTGTTCATAGATGTTATTCCATACTGTGCATGTATTTTTTGATTAACGAACCCAATGGGGGTATCGGTAATGCTATGACCTCGAGGTAAAATTGAAACGCATACAGGGGATGTGCAGGATTCTGATATTATTGCCCAATATACTTTGCAGTCATTGCATTTGTGAACATAAAAACAGAGCGCTACGAGTCTGCTCATCAACATGGTCACGACTCGTCTTGGAATGGCATTATGTTGATTAGACTGTGAAAAAAAGACAGTATTAGACACTTGTGTTTCTTCCAGTTGAAGAGTGCATTGACAGTCGGTCAGCATCATTTAAATGTCCTGCTCTGTATACTGTACATCCTGAAAGGCTGCATGTGTTCTTCTAAAAAAGTCGCTCTGTGGCAACAAAATGTTTCATTTCCGCCTCTAGAGATCGTCCTCAGTAATGCAGTGAGCTTATCATAGCTCTGCAAAAAGAACAGTAGCAAACCAACATTCTGATGTTTGATAACCAGATCAACCTGTGGCCATCGCCAACAGCACAGCTCATCTTACAGGCCTTACTTGTTTTCTTTATGGAATAGAATTGTGACCTCAGGAGAATTTAATACAAAAACATACAACAAATGAAGGTTGACTTTTGAAGTGCAACTATAACTACTTAATATGATATATATTACTACAATAATATACATTTTAAGTAGACAAAACCCACCCAGTAAGACATTTCAAACAAAAGTGACATACAATAATGGTATGAGACAGACATATAATGGTATGCTGCAAACATATTGTGCACAATATGGCATTTTTTTGGCCTTGAAATGTTTCATATTTTCAGACCTATTTTTTTCTAACCAAAATAATTCAGGGACATTGGAAAAAAAAGAAAAAAGAAAGAAAAAAGTATAAAAATACAAAAATTTTCAGAATATATTTTATGCATAAAAAATGTAATTTACAGTATTTGTATTTTACATAAGATTAAACTTATGTAATTGGGAAAAAATAAATAGAGATACATGTTTTTCATTAAATGTTTGTAATGTTTTATAATTATTTGAACTACTGCCAAACGAAACATTCAAGTCATCTTTATCCCAATCAATTACACACGGTTGTTAGTTATGCACAAAATAAATTAATGACATGTTAGAGTCGATTATTATGTTGTTTTGAAAAATTTATTTTTATTTAATTTATATTTAAATGTGTGGTTGTTACAAACACATGAAATAGTCAGTTTACATTTTTAATAGATATTGAGGTGTAAATATATTTTTAATAATTAAAACGCCCAGCTAATCGACAATAAAAAAGAGGAATTATAACAAAATATAGAAACTTTTTGCAGATAAGGTACTGGTGAACCTCTGTGGATGTCATGTTATTTTGGGACAAACAATTAAATAAGCGCTTGGATGTTTGTGCCGATGAAAATGAAAAATGGGGCCTGGGAAGGATGGGGTTGTGAGGGGGCCAAGCTGTCCCTGGCCATTCATTCTCTCTGGCCCCCCTGCCTAATTAATGGGCCACATTCATACAAGCTATTGCACCAGAGGGTCTGTCACTCATTAATCATGTGACCTTCTGTGGCACAGTTAATGACCTTGGAGGAGTAGATCAGCTGGAGATGGCTAAAGCGCTGGAATTAAATTGTTTCTGGAAGTGGTCATGGTCACATCAGGCACTTTTAACAGCCACTCAGCTCAGGCTCTCTCTGGTTACACCTCGGCCTGCCATGCACCATCATTTGACATCTTCAGGATTAGTAAGCAGGGCATGGAGTCCGTGATAATGTAAACCCATGCAGCTGAATTTGACAGCTGAGTTTTATCTGCAAGTAAGTCAGAAATACTTGTTGTGCACACTTAATCATTTGTCATTTTTCCAATGTTGTGTCTGCATTGATACAGAATACTAGTACCTTGTCACTGTTACCACCTTCTGAGAGCCGGTGGCAATCTGTTGGAATTGTGCAAAGTATTAATATGAAAATCATTTGTTGATATTTTTTGTCTATATGGGTCCCAAATCTGTGACATTTACAGTTTAAGGTCCGAGTTAAAATTCTTTGTAACATTTGAAACAATGAATCCAAAAGTATGCCTTCCCAGAAGGTAATGTGCGGCAGAATAGGAGAGACTATTTTTCTCATTTTTTAGGCATCACAAAGTGCAATAAAATCATTTTTGTAGCTGATATATTTATAAATAAATATTATAAACCAAAACATTTCACTATGTGTCCAAAGTTTAAACGATGGTTGCGTTTGGGCTGCCACCATCGCAACATTGAAATGTTCGCTTTCTTCTCGGTGACATTGAAATGGAGGGATTTTGTTTATCCTCGCCTTTTGTTTATTTAACATTTTGCTCAGCGGGGGAGTTTCAGATAGATTGTTTTCAAGACAGTCCCTGCAGACAGCGAGCAAACACTCTACAGCTTCATCAAACACAACTATCTTCAACTTTCCCCCCTCTGCCGCATGCAGGGAAATGTGACTGAGAGGAGCAAGGTAATGGAATATGATTGTAAACCATTGTCATAATTTTCTGTCTGTCTCTCTAACGATTGTTTTTTTAGAAGGTTTTTTTTTTCCCCAGCTCAGGAAGGAAACTCATTGAAGGTTAAAAACCTTCTCATGTGGCGAACATTTGTGAGGATGATACTAGATTTTTTTTTCCCCGCTAAGAAGGCATCAAGACATGAAATCCAACCTGAAGTCGAGTTAAAACAATTCTTTGTGAGTCAAGAAGTTCAGCACAGCACAAAATGGCTTGTGCGTAGATTTTTCTAAGTTTAATTCCAGCTTGGCACCAACATTTATTTTTTCAGTCAAAATTCCATCGTCAGGAATAGGGTTTTTTATTGTCAGCATTGGTTGGAACGGGTCAGTGAGCTTTGGAAAGTGCAGATAAATAAATAATCCCCAAACATAAACGACCACTGTGCCATTATCCTCTTTCTCTCTTCTACCAACCCATCATTTCCCTCCTATCTTTCCTTCCACCATCTTTTTCCCTGTTGAGAGTGCAGTCTTGATTAATATTTTCCACTGTTCTGTCACCATGGCAATAAGGTCACTGCATATGATACCTAATTGAATCTTCCTGGTGCTTTTGTGTGCATCTCCTGTGTCTGGACAATAAAAAAAAATCTTCCACTGATGACTCCGACCCCCGTTCTCCACTCCACTCCCCTCCATCTTCTTTTTCATTTTGTGCCCCATGAATTTATTCATTTGTTTCCTCTGCTACCTCTTTCTTGTATGCCCTTTCTTCCTTAGGCCTAGTCTTCCTTGTCCTGTCACACGAGTTTACTCCACTAGTATTGTTCTCTTTCATGCTTTGTCCCCCACAAAGCATCAGCACCGTGTCAGCACCATAAGCCAAATTCAACTTTATTTAAATGTGTCCTGTGTTTATACGTGCTTGCTGGACCAACACTTGAATTACATATTGCTGTTTAATCTCCAAGTAATGCACAGGGCCTTTTCCCTCTGAAAAGCATTTGCATACTCAAATTAGTCTCTGGCACAATCATTGCATGTAATTCAAATGACACTGATGACTCGAGTGGCCAAGGAAAAGTCTGTCAGAAGAGCACAAGATCCTCTCAGAGCAGGTGCTCTGATTAATGACTAGCAAATTGGGGTCCTTTAAGATGTGGACTTAAGTGGGGAGACGTGTCTCCTCTTCACACAGCGCATGGACCAACACATAAACATATGCTCAAGTGTCTTTGTTCAAGCAAGTATAAAAGCTAATCCATGACAAGAGGGCGTTGACGTTTGCAGGGAGGAAACAGCCAAGTGGATGAGGAGCAGAGGGGTGAAGTAAAGGTTGCAGTTGAGCTTTTTAGCAAGTATGACACATGCTCATGTCAACGTGTAACTGAACAGCAGCGACGTTTACCTTAGAACTATTTATCACAATGAGATTGGTGGGGTTTTCAGTTTTTCCGTGACAGTACAATTTGTCAAAAGGATCCGTGTTCATGCTCACCAGTAAACAATTGAAACGGCATGGCAGGCCGGTATTTGGCTCGGTAAAGAACCATCTCACAAATGCACACCAAGTGCTTGTCCTCATGGGCCTTATCTGCGAGCATCTTTTGCTTTCCGTCACACTTGGTCATCGTTTATGTTTCAAAGGGGATGCACTGTATGTAAATAATGTGACTCAAATGTGTGATGGAACTCATTATCTTGAGCAAAACAAATGCAACAACACCACCGGAGTCTGCCAATGATGTTATTGGTTGGGACACATTTGCGCTAACAACTCACTTGGGCATTTCCGGACCGTTTTCAGCGCTTACATAGAACTTTCCTTTTGAAATCTACAAATATTTTAGCCTCCAAAACAATGATGATGATCAAGTTTTTATCTGTTGTCAATTGCAAACCCCCAGCTTGAAAGGAATTTAAAAGGTGTACTCGTTTGTAAAAAAGGGAAATGCAGCCATAATAAGCCTCTATGACTTGAAAAAATAATAATACAGTTTTGGTTATATTTCTCTCTGAATTTACTCGTGGCTGCAAGGGGATGCTCGTCTTACACTTTTGCCATCATATTGGTGGTCAACCATCTTGTTTTGTTTAGCTCTAGCATCAGTGCTAGTAGTTCTGTTCAAAGTTGTGGTCGGTGTTCCAACCTTTACCACATACAGTGACAATGTTTATTTCAATGCATTATATGCCTTTGGTTTCTAGCATGCTTTTTCATTTGCTTATCTTCTAATGTATTTGTTTGCATTTTGGGTTTTGCGTTTCTTACGATAGTCAACCAAAATCCAACACATGATCACTGCCAAAGGAATGAATTTAAATATAAACATGCAACGGAAGTGACGGCTGTGGTTTTAAGGTAGTGAACTTCACAGCAGCAGGGCAGGCAGGTACACTGTACCTCGTAGGTTCTTAAAGTGGGGTACACCAATTGTAATGGGGGTACGTGAATAAAAATGAATAGCAGAAAGGAGACACAGCACAAAGTGAGTAATTGCTCTGAGTGCAACATATGAAGAAATAAATTAGCTTAATGATTAATTTGTACATTAAAAGTGTTAAATCTTGAAGAGTTTATTCATATGGATGTCCCAACCACGGCGCAGCGTTGTAAACCTGTCACTGTGAGTGGTTATTCCCTCCAAAATGAAGCTTTATTGACGGTTGCATGTGGTTTTGTACTTCAGATTGTCACGATCCGTGTGTTGTTCTCGTGACAGTTTTGGTTTTGTTCGAGTTGGTTTTCCTGTGTTGTTGGTAGTTTCCTAGTTTCACATGTTTTCCTTACTCTCTAGTTTTTTCTCCGTTAATTACACGCACCTGTTCCTCGTTTGTTTGCCGTGCTATTTATGTTCAGGTGTGTGGGCCAGTCCGTGTCGGCTCATTGTCATTTGTTGCTTTTCCTTGGCGTCGTGTGCTTTCTTGTGTTTTCCGCTGCTTTGCAGCATCTGGATTAAAGATTCCTCAAAACCTTACCTGCCTGACGTCCTGCTTGCTTCATCCCCGGGGTCGTTTCACCATGCCGAGAACATGAGAACATGCCAGAATGAGCCGACCAAAATATTACACCCCGGACAGCGTCTGGGCCCGCCTATTTTCCAATGCGATGGAGGAGGAGACGGCAAGGTACTCGCCGGAAGAGCTGGAAGGCAGGATGTGGGGCCCAGGCGGCACGCTGGTCCCCATGGCGTCGGTGTGGCCTGAATCCGCCACACACGCGTCGGCCCGCCGGCGACGGCGAAACCCGGCGGTGCCGAGGCGGGGACGTCAAAGCGGTGAGTCTCGTGCCCCCTTCCAAGCTCCCCCCCACCCTTCCCTAGTTCTTGTGGCGGAGTATGCCGGCGTCTGGGATCCGCCTTCTGGAGGGGGGGGCTAGTACGGCCTGTCTGGGGGTGGAGGACGTGCGGGTTCTGCTGAGAGCCGCGCCGCGCATCAGGACTCCACCGATCTCACGTTCTCAGCAGTCACCGCTGGCTTTGGCAGCTCAGCAGCTGCCGACAGCCTCGCCTCGCTGCAGGACTGCACCCACTCATTATCGTTGGCAGCCTTCGCCGGCTCCGGTAGCCAAGACGCTGCCGGTCCCCGCACCCCGCTGCAGGATTCCGATCGCCCGCCAGCGGCAGTTCCCGCCGGCGGCACCCACTCCTGTGGCGCCTCCCAGGGCGTCGGCTCCAGTGCCTCCTGTGGCGCCTCCCAGGGTGTCGGCTCCAGTGCCTCCTGTGACGACTCCCAAGGCGTCGGCTCCACTGCCTCCTGTGGTGCCTCCCACTGCACAAGGCGTTTCCGTCCCGCCTCCCACGGCACAGAGCGCTCATGTCACGCCTCCCATGGCGCAGGGCGTTTTCGTCGCGCCTCCCACGGCACAGGGCGCTCCAGCCGCGCCTTCCACGGCGCAGCACGCTTCAGTCGCGCCTCACAAGGCGCAGCGCGCTCCAGCGACGCCCAAGGTTCCGATCCTGCCTCGGTGTCTCCTTCCCGGCTTAAACAAACTTAAACAACTGTCACGAATAAAACATTGCTCGTGACAGTACCCCCCTCTCAAGGACGGATCCCAGACGTCCAAAACAATGAGAAAGAGTCCAAGAGTCACAAGAAGATGGGAAGGGTGGCAGAAGGTCAGGTGGTGGGTCGCTGGCAGAACTCCTCCGGGGGTCGGCCGGGACGGAGACCTGAGCGAGGCTGGCGAGACCCCTCCGGGGGTCGGCCGGGACGGAGACGCAGGCGAGGCGGGCGAGTCCCCTCCGGTGGTCGGCCGGGACGACGACGCAGGCGAGGCCGGCGAGACCCCTCCGAGGGGCTGCCGGGACGATGCCTAGGCAGGACCAGAACCTTGGACGTCGCTGGATGCGCTGGAGCACGCTGCATCGTGGGAGGCGCGACTGGAACGCACTGCGCCGTCGGAGGCGCGACTGAAACGCCCTGCGCCGTCGGAGGCGCGACTGAAACGCCCTGCGCCGTGGGAGGCGCGACTGGAACGCCCTGCGCCGTGGGAGGCGCGACTGGAACGCCCTGCGCCGTGGGAGGCGCGACTGGAACGCCCTGGGCCGTGGGAGGCGCGACTGGAACGCCCTGCGCCGCGGGAAGCGCCACAGGAGGCACTGGAACCGATGCCCTGGGAGGCGCCACAGGAGGCACTGGAGCCGACGCCCTGGGAGGCGCCACAGGAGGCACTGGAGCCGACGCCCTGGGAGGCGCCACAGGAGGCACTGGAGCCGACGCCCTGGGAGGAGGGACTGGAAGGACCGGGACCGACGCCCTGGGAGGAGGGACTGGAAGGACCGGGACCGACGCCCTGGGAGGAGGTACTTGAAAGACCGGGGCCGACGCCCTGGGAGGAGAGACTGGAAAGACCGGGGCCGACGCCCTGGGAGGAGAGACTGGAGTGGCTGCCACTGGCAGGAACTGGCGGAATCCTGCAACGGGGTGCGAAGGCTGCCGCGGATAACGAGTGGGTGGCGTCCTGCAGTGAGGAGCGGCTGTCGGCAGCTGGTGAGCTGCCGAAGCCGAAGAAAGCTGCCTAGGACGAGGAGTGGGTGGAGTCCCGCAGCGAGGTGCGGCGATCGGCAGCGCTGAGCCGCCGAAGTCGGCGAAAGCTGCTGAGGATGAGGAGGGGGCAGAGTCCTGCAGCGAGGTGCCGGTATCGGCAGCGCCTCCACCGCCAGACAGGACGTACTAGCCCCCCCTCCCGAAGGCGGATCCCAGACGCCGTCCTCGTCCGCCCCAGGAACCAGGGAAGGGTGGAGGGAGGCTTGGAGGAGGGCATGCGACTCACCGTGTCGACGTCTCCGGGTCGGCACTGCCGGGTCTCTCCGACGCCGACGGGCCGGCGCGTATGTGGGAGGTCCAGGCCACACCAACGTTGTGGGGACCAGCGTGCCGCATGGAGCCCACATCATGCCTTCCAGCTATTCCGGCGAGTACTTTGCCGTCTCCTCCTCCATCGCCTTAAAAAACAGGCGGGCCCAGTCGCTGTTCAGGGAGTAATATTCTGGTCGGTTCATTCTGTTACGATCTGCTCGTGTTGGAACGACCCCGGAGATGCAGAGAGCTGGACGTCAGGCAGGTAAGTTGGAGGAATCTTTAATAATAAAGCTGCGAAGCAGCAGCAGGAACCAAGCAACGATACCGGATGGTAGAAAAACTAACAATGAACCGACAACTAAGGATGCACACACCTTAACTTAAATAGCAAGACAGCAACGAGAGGCAGGTGTGTGTAATTAAAATAGGGAGACAACTCAAAGGAGGCAAGAAAAAACATGAAACTTAAACAACTGTCACAAATAAAACACTGATCGTGACAATAGTGATCTCAAGGCAATCATTGCACTCAAATAAAAGTGAGTGGTAGGCGGGGTGAAGCAAAAAAAAAAAAAGCATCGGTTCTGACATGTTTGCCATAAAAAATCCATTAGCAGTTACCTACAATTTGAAGTGACAGTCTATCAGTAATATTACTCTGAAAATGGGACAGGTTTGTTGCTGTCTTTAAATCATCAGAGACTCCATATTGCAAAAAAGCAGGCAAGTATAGGAAATGCATTAAGGCTTGATGTTAATGGGTGTGGCAGGAGCTGTGGGACACCCAGGGGTACATCGCTCACATCTCACTGGGTCACACACTCCACACCACCGCCTCTGACCAACACCTCTCTTACAAGCACCGCATCTAGCATTGCTCAACACAAACATTGCATTTATTTGTTTTAGCGTTCTTGCATCCACTCACTGGCCACAACATTAGGTACACTTGCACAACCTGGGACCCAGTACAAGAGCTGTTTAAAATATTCCGCCTGTGCAAAAATAATGCTGCACAGTTTTCATAGGTATTATTTTTATGTCTTTATCATGGTAGTCATATTTATGTATAGATTTTTATATATGTATATTTAAATGTGCAATTTTACACATATTTTAGTTACAAGAGTGTCAAAATATTAGGAAAACCTCTTGAGTGCATGGTAAGCATGGGCTGGTTACCGGTTTCAAGATATACCAAGGTACGAAAAAGCCACGGTTTCAAAACCACAAAATATTTCCATCACACTGTCCTGTGGCACGAAAGAAAGTGGATGTCCAGAGCGGCCACTACTAGAAATACTTTCGTATTGTGTTATTCTTCACAGTCAAAACTGGGCTTGGATGTGCTGATAGTACGGGCATGATCGGTGATAGCGGCTATAGCACAGCTTTTTTTTCGCATCAAGCGGGCATCTTGTAGCATGTGAATGTAGTGTGTATTTCACATGGCGTTGCAGCTATCGAAATAATGTGCAAGTACATAACACTATTTAAGTACATTTTTGGCACGTATATATCCTAATAGTAAATGACAAAATACACTAATGTAGCATTATTTATTGAAAACATTGCACTCATCCGAAAATTCTTTCAAAAAAGATGTACATTTAGTAAGATTTACTCCAGTTAGACCAGGTTTCCTTGTTATATGTACACACAAGAGCGTTAGGTGGCAACCCGATGAAGACACACATCAGTAAGGCCGCGCTGTTGTCATTGTTGTCTGTCAACATATACTCAGTGTGGAGATGATATTCAGAAGGAGACAGGAGTCGAGTAAAGGTGGTATAAACTGTGTAGAGCCACATTATGTTATAAGGGTGCAATGTGTGGTAATGTAATACATTTTTACATCATTATGTAACAATGCTGCATTTTGAAATAGAAATTTTGAATACATTTTGTTATACATTTTGTCGCATTTTGTAACAACTTATTACATATTTCAAAAGTTGTTACGAAATGCATTGTTTGGGGAACAATATTTAACAATTTGGTGCATTTTGTAAAAAATAAAAAACCTAAAAATTGATGCTTTAATTAGAAAAACAGCATTAAGCATTTCAGATTTAGTATAATTAATTTTAATAAACTAGTAGAATGTTTCATTGATCAAACCTAAATCAAATGTAACTATATTGATAAAAATTGAGAATTTGTTTCCAAGCTAGAGACAAAAGCTACACTAATTAAATATTACTGACATGAAAACTAAATGCTGGAAATGTGTGGAAATTAAATGTTGGAAGACGTTCTTACATCCAATATGGATTATGTTCTGCAACTATTATACAAAACCTAAAGCATACATAACACAAATAAAAAAAATGGAACAGAAAAAAATCTTTATTCCATTAATGAACAATTCTATGTTGTTTTTTCAAAACTGTTTTTACATAGGCCGCACGGTGGCTGAGTGGTTAGCACATTGGCCTCACAGTCAGGAGATCTGGAAGACCTGTGTTCAAATCTCCGTTGGGCATCTCTGTGTGGAGTTTGCATGTTCTCCCCGTGCGTGTGTGGGTTTTCCCCGGGTACTCCGGTTTCCTCCCACATTCCAAAAACATGCATGTTAGGTTAATTGGCGACTCTAAATTGTCCATTAGAGTGTAAATGTTAGTGTGAATGGTTGTTTGTCTATATGTGCCCTGCGATTGACTGGCGACCAGTCCAGGGTGTACCCCGCCTCTCGCCCAAAGCCAGCTGGGATAGGCTCCAGCATCCCCGTGACCCTAATGAGGATAAGCGGTATAGAAAATGGATGGATGGATGTTTTTACATAACACCTAATTCTATGTTTAATAATTTGGACAAATTTTACTTTTCTAATTGGACTTTCTACTAATCACTTCATTTTTTTGCTCATGTCCGGATACTATAGCAATTGTAGAATGCAAGAGACAATTTCTTATTTCTTATAAAAAGTGCAGCATCCCCAATTTGTAATAATTGTAATTTATGTAATAAGTTTTTACAAAATGCGGCAATTATTACAAAATGAGGCGTTATTACATAATGATGTAAAAATTAATTACATTTTACTAGGCGCATTACTAAGGTTGTCAAAGTTAACGCCTTAATAACTCATTAACGGAAGTGTTCTTTAATGGCACAAAATATTTCTGACCTGCTATTAACGTGCATACGTCCGGGTTGATGGTTTTGCGTGGCGCTAGAAGCTGGAACAAAATTGAGCAGAAATGGGCAAAGAAAAGGGTATTTTGAATGGCAAGATTAGTTTCAAAGCCCTGGCAGATGGCTCTCTCAACAAGACCAAAGTTATTTGTGTTGCTTTCACATGAGCTGTCACAAAGTATGTGACTTCTGGGAGAAGAGAGAAATCCCTACAGGTATTTTTTTATTTGTCATTTATAAAGTGGTACCTTGGCATAAAGTGTCCCAACTAACGAGTGCTATTATGAGACAAGCTTTCTCTCTTTGCTTTGAACTGCTGGCTAAAACTTAGGCCAGGAGCTGCTAATAGCCAATGAGAGCGTACGTACATTGTAGCGATCTAATTTATCTTATTTAGTATGGATGAATACAAAACCACCATCCACCTGGAGTTTGTTTTTCTGAGAGGTTGTGTTCCACAAATATGCACATTAGCACTCAAAGTCTTACCTTTATGCAGTCCCACATAATATTAGCATTTCAGAGCAAATATAAAATGAAAGAAAATAGGCAAAAATACAGTATACGAGTGTACGTGTGAGAGCGAAGAAGGTGTGTTCAAGGACTGTCAAAAAGTGGGGCAAATCGCTGCTCACATTAAACAAAATAAATTTTACCTGTACTTTTTTTTTGCGATATTGTTACATAATGTGGCTCTTCTCATTCTTTACTCTCCACTGACCAAGAAACAACCACTTAGCAACAGTTGCTAACAACAATCACATGACCCCGAAACGGAAGGGAAACTTGGTGACAACAGCATATTCATCAAAACTCTAGAACACTTGTGGACAAATTGTGACCTTTGCATTGAACATTATGAAATAATTTCCTTTACATTATGTGTAACGGAAAAAACTGCTGTGACCGTCTTGAGCTACTGATTAAGCCAGTAATTGCATTTATTAGCATTTTGCTCTGGATTTTTTTTTGTCTTGTTATTTTTACTCAAAAAATATTTATTGTCTTGTGACATGAGTTGCAGTTTTAGCCACAGTAAACTGCATTAAGAATTGAATTTTGTATTATTTACTTACAAAAACTTCTGTTATCTTTTGTCATATGCATAAGTTCCACTTCCATCGTGTTCGTTACCCAAACGTGTGTGGGTTTTCTCCAGGTACGCCGGTTTCCTTCAACATTCCAAAAACATGCATGTTAGGTTAATTTGCAACTCTAAATTGTATGAATGTGAGTGTGAATGCTTTCTTTGTCTGTATTTGCCCTGCGATTGACTGGTGACCAGGGTCTACCCAGCCACCTGCCCAAAGTCAGCTGGGATAGGCTCCAGCATACCCCTGCAAGCCTTATGAGGATAAGCGGCAAAGATGGCGATGGATGGATGGATGAATAGATGGGTTATCACACCATCAGGATGTTACACTGGCCTATGCGGAGTGCATTGCATTTCTACACAACGATCAAAGTAATAAACAAACTTGGATCTCAATAGGTGTTTTCATCAAGTCCATACTGTAAGCAAACTTTGAATATGCTTACGTTAAAAACATTTAACAAGGGAAAACTATTTCAATTAAATTATATTAAATTGCCCCTGACCTGTCCATTTAAAATATTCCACCACCAACCTCCTCCAGCAAGGAATACATTCAAGTACGTTATTTGCAAACTGGCTCACTTTTAAATGTGTGCAAACATCATGCAAATAAGCTCTTACATATACTGTATACACAGCCCCATACACACACACTAATTTTAATTCACTGGCAATCCCTTCCTCCCAAGTGGGGCATTTGTCTACAATCACACTAAGTGCTGCATATGAATGGACCTATTAATGGATGGGGCATGCACACATAGAGCAGGGCACACTTCTTTTCTTCTGCCACGTTGAATATGGAAGCATGTGGAGGCTTCAGGATGCCCATCTGCTCCTCACACATGGTGCCCCAACAGGCTGCCATTGTAGCAACAAGTGTGCGCACATTTCCATGCTTGCCAGTTCCTGTCACTTGGCAGCGTGCCTGCTAGACTGCCCGCCCCCTTATCAGAGAGAGACGTGATTGTGCCAGGGGAGAGAGCTCGGGGAGTAAGCCTGGGAAGAGGGCAAGGAGGGGGATTTGATTTACATACTGCAGCTTAGGCAACGCTCATTTGATTCTAAACAGCTCCGAAGCAATTAAGGGTCATTAGTCCTTTTGTTTTGTCTTGTGGCGCCATGTAACAGTGACAGCATCTGGGGCACAGTGACCCCTGTGGGGATTGCCTGTGGGAATGTCGGCACTATACAGCATGTACTTTACCCCCCCGCCTCTTTCATGGCTGTCATGCCGCCATTGACACAGCCTGTGCCTGCATGTAAATAAACACTCAGCACCAGCCTGGCACTGCATGGGAAAGCACTTTGGCAAAGACCCAGCATTTGGAGTGTGCAGCTGCTTGTAGCACATGCCAGGTCACCAAACCCAGTCTGCTTATCCTAATTAACCTCATCAGCTTCCTTCAAATGAGATGCTTTGCCAATTGGCAGCATTCAATTAAACACTCAATAGCATTGTGAAACAGAGTGGTGTACTTATTTAAATGTCTTTAAAGAGCATATGAAAACAATACTTGAGACTAATGTGCTTTTCACATACATAGATCCATGCATGGACTTCATTTGTAGCTGCACACCACAACGGCAAGTTAGTGTAAAGAAAATCATTCTTCATTCTTTGAAAAGTACACGTGATCAAACAGGCACTCTAAATTAGATTTAATACAAGCGAATAACATTGCCTCAAGGACAATTGTGCATAATGAGGGCTGGGATGTTTCCCGCAATATGTTTATATCTGTACCTTTCATTACACACGTCGCAATCTGCAGGGTGTTCAGCGTCCGTGTCTGTGTGGAAAGGCTTCAAAAGCAAAAAGACTCATAGGAGTGGGATGGAATGTGAATGTTGTCCATTTGTGTGCCTGGAAGACCCTCCACAAGCGGTATAGAAAAACACTTACTGTTAATGTAAATAGCAAGGCGGCATAAATCAGGCACCTGCGTGCAGCCTGGGAGAATATCGTGTAACAGTTATTGCAAAATAAAGTGGCATTGGGATCAATATACCGCTATATCTCACTCTGGCGTAATGGCACCGAGGGAAACTGGAGGCCAAGGGAGTCCAGTCCCTCCACCCCACCATTGGCCAATAAATCTGCCTGACCTGCAGCCTGCTTATTAAAGTGCATACACAATCGGCAGCAGCCTTCCTAAAATACAAGCTTACTTACTGACCTGGAGTCAGGGGAATGGATGCCTTTACCTTGTCTAAGGGCAAGGGTTAAAGACTGATTGAAGCATTAGCATACTGTACTTTTGCGAGACATCATCATATTGAAATAGAAGAGCAGTACAATAACAGAGAGGGACATTGTTCAGATATTAACAAATCCTGATGTCGGTCTCTTAGACGTGACCAATTTGTGGAGCTGCCTTTCACTGTACATTTTTAAGCTTGTCTTTCCTGGTGCGAACATTACACCCTCTAATATCCTATTTCGCCACTTATCTGATGACTCTGCGTCATTGATCACCATTTTCATAGAATTAGCATCATAATTGTCCACCGTGGATTGCTTACTAACCAAATCTTTGAGACACTTTTACTAGTAGCATAACGGTTGTATTTCTCCAGGTCACTAGTGTGTGTGAGTAACAGGAAGTAAAACCCTGAATTGTTGCAGGGTTAAATACAGTATGTACTTCATCAGCCAGAGTTCATTGTTGGTCGCTCATTGTCAGGGTTGGGTAATTGCTTGAATTCGAACGATTACGTTTTCGATTCCTCATTTCGATTCTCATTTCGACACCAAGAGGCGGGGTCATAAAATTTGCATGGCTTAAATGAGTGTCCTAACCAGAGTTGTTTTTGAATAAATGTCTAAACTTCCCCATGAATTTTTAAAATGATATGAATTTTACTATTAATTTCTCACAGATCTATAGTCACAGGAGAACACTTTTATGTTAAGTTTTTTATGTCTTTTAAAAGCTGGTGCATCTTAAGTGTCAGTGAATTTATGATGATGCATTAACCAGGGTGGAGGTTAAACATTTTGTAAAAGGTTTGTCTATGAGCTGAGTCTTGACCTGCCATGTTATCACCAGTATATTTCAAAGCTGCAAGTGTGTTGCGTAGGTTGAGAAGGTCTCTTTGACTTTTGCTAAAAGAGATGCCCCGTGTACATGAAAAAACTTGCATCTTGCAGCCGTGGCACCCATCCTTTATTTACACCGAACTTCCACAAGATCAGCGAGCATCCTGAAACTCTCGGTTACATTACACGTCTTCATTTATGGTTTGACTTCCCTGATTCTGACTGCTTAGAGAAAGTCCAATTTACACTGTGTTGTTTCTACGCCATGCATCTGGAGGTGTTTAATCATGTTGGTCGTTCCCCCTCCTTTGCACGATATCATTGTGTTGCAAATGTTACACGTCCAGCTGCTCTTTTTTTAAAATGAAGTTAAGCCAAACTTGGTAGCCACTTCTTCTTCGTTGGTGTTTGTTGGCTCCTTCTTTGTTGGTGTTCACAGCTAAATGTGAACAATCCGGGGAGAATTGGAACGTTAGTCCCAGTTCCCATTGATGCTCATACATGCTCAACATCATAGCTTTCCCTGTTGCTGTGGTAGATGCAGTTATACCCCACTAGTTTACTTTTATTTCTCAGACTCCAGTATACGATGTTTCCAGTGTACAATTTGCAGTTCCATGAGTTGGAAATTCTTCATCGTATTACTTGATGAAGAAATCTGCAGTGATGTCTGCAAATATTTTATCACAAATAAAAGGAAAAAAAATGAAATAGTTTTCAAGGTCATGGTTTCAAGGCTTCATTCAGACATGATTACGACGGCAACACTAAAACTAGCATATGAACGAAGTGTCTTGTAAGTGTATCTATGGAAGCTGGCAGTAAGCAGGTGATTTTTTTTCATCTGTTCTGTTTGCAAAGTCCTAGTTCTAGCCATGTTAACCTGAATGACTAAAAATGTGCTCTTTCCACTTTGGCCTCAGCCGTTGTAAATATATACTGTATTTCAAATTAGATGAAGAATCTAATGATACTCTAAAAGGGCGTAGTTTTGATTTCATATATTTTTGTGCAGTTTCTGTATTCCATATGATTGCTGTCCTTTATCAGCCCTCAGGTTGCAATCTAACTTTATAACAAACAGCAGGCTGCCTGCAGAGTGGAGTGCAAACTAATAAAATAATGATAACAGCTCTCACTGATTTGCTTGATTATTCAGATTTCATCCATACATAAGATTGTTTCAAGGTAGGTTCAGCTTTGGAGCAAATATTATTGGCCAGAAGGCAAATGTTGGTGGAAGGTTATGAATTGGAATTGTAGAAAAGTACAATGAGTGGTGAGACCTGTGGTTCAATGTTTTTATTCTTACATACAGACAAGGATATGAGATTTAAGGCTGCATGTAGACAATGATGCACTTGTTTTATGTTTTACAGGCATAGGACTATGAAGGAAGTGCTCCTCAGCTTCACATTTGGTAAGTGCTTCCTTAAAACTTGTTCTTTTATTCTTGTAGTTCACAACTTTTTGTGAGAAAGTTTACATTTTTTTCCTTTGCATAAAGTTGGAGACAATAAAAGTGAAAATAAATATTGAGATACAGCATACAGTAGGCTCCAGCTCACCTATGACCCTTAGGAGGACAAGCAGTACAGTATAAAAAGTGAATGAATGAATATAGCCTTCAGTAACTGATGTAGTTCATCTAATCTCTTGTTTGTCCACTCCTTACTCTGAATAAGGCATATTGTATTTATCATCATCTGAAATTTGAATCTTCTCAATGTGGCAGAACCACCAAAAAGGGATAAGTTAATTAACGATTCACATTTATTTCTGCGTAGGAATATTTGTATTTATGTTATTATATATTTATTATGTGTTATAACAGCAAGGTGTGGCCGGCAATGAGAGGCAACGATCAGGGGTGGCAATTCTTGTTGCCCCCCGGCTCCAAGCCTGCACGTTGGAGTTTAACCCAGTAAACGAGAGGGTAGTTTTCCTACGCCTTCGGGTGGGGGGACGGGTCCTGACTGTTGTTTGCGCTTATGCGCCAAACAGCAGTTCAGAATACCCGCCCTTTTTGGAGTCCTTAGAGGAAGTACTAGAGAGTGCTCCCTCGGGGGATTCCCTTGTTCTGCTGGGTGACTTCAACACTCATGTTGGCAATGACAGTGAGATCTGGAGAGGTGTGATTGGGAGGAGCGGCCCCCCTGATCTTAACCCGAGCGGAGTCTTGTTATTGGACTTCTGTGCTCGTCACGGATTGTCTATAACAAACACCATGTCCAAGCATAAGGGTGTCCACATGTGCACTTGGCACCAGGACACCCTGGACCGTAGTTCGATGATGGACTTTGTGGTTGTGTCGTCGGACTTGCGACCACATGTTTTGGACACTCGGGTGAGGAGAGGGGCGGAGCTGTTCACTGATCACCACCTGGTGGTGAGTTGGTTCCGATGGTGGGGGAGGATGCCGGTCAGACCTGGCAGACCCAAACGCATTGTGAGGGTCTGCTGGCAACCCCTGGCAGAGTCAGAAGGAGTTTCAACTCCCACCTGCGGGAGAGCTTTGACCGTGTTCCGGGGGAGGCAGTGGACATTGAATCCGAGTGGGCGATGTTTTGTGACTTCATTGTCGATGCGGCCGATCAGAGCTGTGGCCGTAAGGTGGTCGGTGCCTGCCGTGGCGGTAATCCCAGAACCCGTTGGTGGAAAACCAGTGGTAAGGGATGCCGTCAAGCTGAAGAAAGAGCCCTATCAAGCCGTCTTGGCCCATGGGACTTTGGAGGCAGCTGACAGGTCCCGGAAGGCCAAGCGGTCTGCAGCCCTGGCAATCACTGATGCAAAAACCCGGTCATGGGAGTTCGGAGAGGCCATGGAAAACGACTTCCGGATGGCTTCAAAGAGATTCGGGACCACCATCCGCTGTCTCCGGCGGGGGAAGCAGTGCACAGTCAACACTGTGTATGATGGGGACGGTGTGCTGCTGAACTCGACTCGAGATGTTGTGGACAGGTGGAGGGAATACTTTGAAGACCTCCTCAATCCACCGACACGCCTTGCAACATGGAAGCAGTGCCTGGGGCTGAAGTCACCGAGGTGGTCAAAAAGCTCCTTGGTGGCACGGCCCCAGGGTTAGATGAGAACCGCCCGGAGTTCCTTAAGGCCCTGGATGCTGTGGGCGTGTCTTGGTTGACACGACTCTGCAACATTGTGTGGACGTCGGGGTCGGTGCCCCTGGACTGGCAAACCAGGGTGGTGGTCCCGCTTTTCAAGAAGGGGGACCGGAGGGTGTGTTCTAACTATCGTGGGATCACACTCCTATCCACACACGGGTTCAGGAGGAGCAGTGTGGTTTTCGTCCTGGTCGNAGAGGCAACGATCAGGGGTGGCAATTCTTGTTGCCCCCCGGCTCCAAGCCTGCACGTTGGAGTTTAACCCAGTAAACGAGAGGGTAGTTTTCCTATGCCTTCGGGTGGGGGGACGGGTCCTGACTGTTGTTTGCGCTTATGCGCCAAACAGCAGTTCAGAATACCTGCCCTTTTTGGAGTCCTTAGAGGAAGTACTAGAGAGTGCTCCCTCGGGGGATTCCCTTGTTCTGCTGGGTGACTTCAACACTCATGTCGGCAACGACAGAGGTGTGATTGGGAGGAGCGGCCCCCCTGATCTTAACCCGAGCGGAGTCTTGTTATTGGACTTCTGTGCTCGTCACGGATTGTCTATAACAATAGCAAGTCGTCGGACTTGTGACCACATGTTGGACACTCGGGTGAGGAGAGGGGCGGAGCTGTTCACTGATCACCACCTGGTGGTGAGTTCCTGGTGGTGAGTTGGTTCCGATGGTGGGGGAGGATGCCGGTCAGACCTGGCAGACCCAAACGCATTGTGAGGGTCTGCTGGGAACGTCTGGCAGAGTCAGAAGGAGTTTCAACTCCCACCTGCGGGAGAGCTTTGACCATGTTCCGAGGGAGGCAGCGGACATTGAAACCGAGTGGGCGATGTTTTGTGACTTCATTGTCGATGCGGCCGATCGGAGCTGTGGCCGTAAGGTGGTCGGTGCCTGCCGTGGCGGTAATCCCAGAACCTGTTGGCGGAAAACCAGTGGTAAGGGATGCCGTCAAGCTGAAGAAAGAGCCCTATCAAGCCGTCTTGGCCCATGGGACTTTGGAGGCAGCTGACAGGTACCGGAAGGCCAAGCGGTCTGCAGCCCTGGCGGTCGCTGAGGCAAAAACCCGGACATGGGAGGAGTTCGGAGAGGCCATGGAAAACGACTTCCGGATGGCTTTAAAGAGATTCTGGACCACAATCCGCCGTCTCCGGCGGGGGAAGCAGTGCACAGTCAACACCGTGTATGATGGGGACGGTGTGCTGCTGAACTCGACTCGAGATGTTGTGGACAGGTGGAGGGAATACTTTGAAGACCTCCTCAAGCCCACCGACACGCCTTGCAACATGGAAGCAGTGCCTGGAGCTGAGGTCACCGAGGTGGTCAAAAAGCTCCTTGGTGGCACGGCCCCAGGGTTGGATGAGAACCGCCCGGAGTTCCTTAAGGCCCTGGATGCTGTGGGTGTGTCTTGGTTGACACGACTCTGCAACATTGTGTGGACGTCGGGGTCGGTGCCCCTGGACTGGCAGACCAGGGTGGTGGTCCCGCTTTTCAAGAAGGGGGACCGGAGGGTGTGTTCTAACTATCGTGGGATCACACTCCTATCCACACACGGGTTCAGGAGAAGCAGTGTGGTTTTCGTTCTGGTCGTGGAACTGTGGACCAACTCTATACTCTCGGCAGGGTCCCTGAGGGTGCATGGGAGTTTTTCCCAACCCGTCTACATGTGTTTTGTGGACTTGGAGAAGGCATTTGACCGTGTTCCTCGGGGAATACTGTGGGGAGTGCTCCGGGAATATGGGGTATCGGACCACCTAATCCAGGCGGTTTGTTCCCTGTATGACCGGTGTCAGAGTTTTGTTCGCATTGCCGGCAATAAGTTGGACCCGTTTCCAGTGAGGGTTGGACTCCGCCAGGGCTGCCCTTTGTCACCGATTCTGTTCACTACTTTCATGGACAGAATTTCTAGGCGCAGCCAGGGCATTGAGGGGTTTCAGTTTGGTGGCCGCAGGATTCGATCTCTGCTTTTTGCAGATGATGTGGTCCTGTTGGCTTCATCGAGCAGTGACCTTCAACTCTCACTGGATCTGAGTGTGAAGCAGCTGAGAAGAGAATCAGCACCTTCAAGTTCGAGTCCATGGTTCTCGCCCGGGAAAGGGTGGAGTGCCATCTCTAAGTCGGGGATGAGGTCCTGCCTCAAGTGGAGGAGTTTAAGTACCACGGGGTCTTGTTCACGAGTGATTGAATGATGGAACACGAGATGGACAGGCGGATTGGAGCAGCGTCTGCAGTGATGCGGACTCTGCACCGGTCTGTCGTGGTGAAAAGAGAGCTGAGCCAAAAGGCAAAGCTCTCGATTTACCGGTCGATCTACGTTCCTACCCTCACCTATGGTCATGAGCTTTGGGTAGTGACCGAAAGGACAAGATCGCGGCCAAATGAGTTTTCTCCGCAGGGTGGCTGGGCTCTCCCTTAGAGATAGGGTGAGAAGCACTGTCATCCAGGAGAGACTCGGAGTAGAACCGCTGCTCCTCCGCATTGAGAGGAGCCAGATGAGGTGGCTCGGGCATCTGGTTAGGATGCCTCCCGAACGCCTTCCTGTGGAGGTGTTCAGGGCACGTCCGACCGGTAGGAGGCCTCGGGGAAGACCCAGGACACGTTGGAGAGACTATGTCTCTCAGCTGGCCTGGGAACGCCTCGGCATCCGCTGGGACGAGCTGGAAGAAGTGGCCGGGGAGAGGGACCTCTTGGCTTCCCTGCTTAGGTTGCTGCCCCCGTGACCTGACCTCGGATAAGCGGAAGAAAATGGATGGATAGATGGATGGATGGATATAATATCATACAGCATACACTTTATGTTTGTTCTTTTAATAAATGTAAATTAGTTTATTGTATAACCCTCGGTGAAATAATGAGATCTTGCAAAATTATATTTGTATATAGCGTATATGTATACAGTTAGTACAGATGGTATCGCTATAAAAGTGGGTCCAGTGAGGTATAGTACTGCTGTAATACAGTATATTTGCCTTTACACATTCATACTCCATTCTGCAATTAGAAAATGATGGACATTGCTTTCAACACAACAGCGCTTGAGAAGTGAGCTATGACACTTCCAAAAACTGCATTGGAAAAACACAAATCTCAGCCTGTTGTTGTTGTCTGACACTCGATACAGTGTAGTCGTGATTTTTTTTGTCATAAAGTTTGTATATTAAATGTATGTATTTGAGCTGTCAATTGATTAAAATATTGAATTACGATTAATCACATTTTTGCAAATAGTTAACTCATAATTGATCGCATTTAATCACAGATTATATATGTTTTTATCTATAATAAGTAGGGATTTCAGTCTCTGTGGTAAAGGTAAAGGATTACAATTATATTCATTCATTAATTCATTTGCTGTGCCGCTTATCCTCATTAGGGTCGCGGGTATGCTAGAGCCTAATCATAACTACATCAAATTTTATGTAAAGGGATCAATTTTGTTAACATAGGCATATTATTCAAAAAATAATATACAGTTAGAAATTGTCCAGTTTTTTAATGTTCAATGTGAGCAGCAATTTGTCCCAATTTGTTTGACAGTCCTTGAATGCATCTTATAAATTCTACCATGCACAGATACAATACTATACTGTATTTTCACCCTTTTTTTAACCTCATATTTGGTCCAAAATTATGTATGAATGCATAAAGGTAAGATTTAATGACCTTATTGAGTGCTAATTTATGTGGCGCACCTCTATGAAAGACAAAGTGGTCCTGCAGGCTCGGACTGGTGGATGGTGGTGCTGTATTCATTTTGTTCTTTTAATTTAATGTTGTTCCCATCATAGTTTTAATAAATTAAATAAGAGTTATTACTATTAATACTAGTTATACCATTAATAAATAAGATCAATTATATCGCTATATTGTACGTATGCTTTACTGAGGAGTTAAAATCTTTCCCAGTAACTAGATAGTTCTACTAGCTAGACAAGGTAGCACTCTTGACCCTCAGCATGGTCGTCACATTGACATCCCACAAATAGCAGCTGACAACTTAAAAAATACCAACAGCGCTTCATTACTTTTACGCTATGCCATGGCAAGTCGATTCACAACAACCGTAGATACAAATGGTCTTGTTGGGAGAGCCACCTACACCTTTGAAGCTCAATTTACCAATAAAATTCCCATTTCTCTGTCCATTTCTGCTTGATATTTGTTCCCACTTGTGCGCTAGTACTGCTACTTTCTCAAACCACGATGTGTGCACGTCCAAAAAAACAGTCTGTCAAAGAATACTTCCGTAAACGTGTTACTAACGTGTTAACGACAGCCCATAATCCCTGCAATCCCTAAATCTCTTTATATACTATAATGTATCTAAATATATTTTCAAAAACGTAATTTTTTATAAAATCAGCACAGTTCGTCAGCAGAGAGCAGCACTATTATTGATATGTTGTAGAAGTACACGTTACAGATGAGCAGACTCATTCAGCATAATCTGTTACCACAGGTGTTTTACCAGGAGCAGATGTATGGAAATGACATGTAAATGTGCCACCTAGACTGACCTCGTAGCCTACGTGTCAATTTGTGAGCAGTTGTTCACCAATCATCCTCTCCTAAATGAGTTGACAATAGAGCCATGTATTGATCTGGTCAAGATTCAGGGAGAAGGGTCAAGATCATGACTTACCATACACATCTGCATAATGTCTGCAGGTGCAATCTAGAATTAGCATCACAGACAGCATTTTATTCTAGCTACCACCTGTATGTGACAGCTTGATATATAAAGTTGATACACATAGACAGTCTTAATAAATGAATAAAGCAAGTCTGAATTAACCATCATTTACTAACCTGTGAAAACCTTGTTACAGAAAATCACAACAGTTTCTCTTTAGAACAAGGCTGTCAAAAGTTCCACCCAGAGGGCCATTTACCACCCATGACTATTTTTTTATTGTCCCTCTGCACATTGTAAACATATTATGAAACAAGAAAATAAAGAAGCAACAGCAAAAATGAAAAAAAAAATCATTGACTACATGCAATGTGATGTAATGTAATATGATGTAATGTCTCATCACTGTAACATTACTGACACCTACTGACCAAAATGCCCGTCTTTCAATATTTTTTGACTGTTAGTGTAGTCAACCACGAACAGCGATCATTAATTAATTAATTTGTTAAACATTGTGGTGGCGTGAGGGAGCGATGTTTGAACTTTGATGTTGCCATGGACAACTGTGTTATATGCATTATATTTATGTGTAACAAACAAAACAAGTAATACATGTTTTTTAGATTTTGGGAAAATTAGATTGGGAAAAAGTTATAATATTTTGCTAATAAAGTGAAAATATTATCAGAATAGTTACAATATGAGAAAAAAATTTACAACAAGAAAGTTGCAATATTTATAAAAATGTAAAAAAGTGTAATATAAAGAGAAAAAGTTCACTTGTCACCAATGACACCAAGCTGGGATGCAGGCTGTTTTTTGTTTTTTTTTGGTTTAAATATAAAAAGACTTCTCAGGATAGCTACATTAAAAATATAAAAGTTGCCCCACAACTTTTGAACCTTAGAATCAAGTAGGTTTACGTCCTAAAAAGTAAACTGTGTGCTTTGTGAAACTCAAGCGTTTTTGTGAGAAAATACTGTGTTTTCAGAAAAGCATCTCGACCGTTTTTAGGGTTTGTGTTGTGGCAGGACTTTTCATATGTTTTTCTACAAAACACTTGATAAAATGTTGTAAAGCAAGAGGTTATGTGTCCGTCGGTTGAGCTGAAAAAAAGTGAAAAAGCAAAAAAAAAAAAAAAAGCCTAGAACTGCATCTGGCCAGACAAGGCCGGGAGAATGCAGGGGAATTCCATTTCTAACCACTAGTTCACCTTCTTGCCTACTGAAACTTCCCCATGTCTCTCTCTCTCTTTTTCTGATTCTTTCGGAATGACCAGTGACAGAGCAACATCTGGAAGGAGCAGCATTTTTCGTTCCCAGTGTTTTTTTTGGTAGAGATCGTGGCCCCTGATAATTCGTCTCCCTCTTCATTAAAGGAGCTGAATAAACATGGGCCTCTTCCAGTTGTTCCAATGA
The DNA here is from genome assembly GCA_024372805.1 of Oostethus manadensis. Classification (NCBI taxonomy): domain Eukaryota; kingdom Metazoa; phylum Chordata; class Actinopteri; order Syngnathiformes; family Syngnathidae; genus Oostethus; species Oostethus manadensis. Next base: position 1,096,829 of record QODF01000061.1, read on the forward strand.
ATTTCCTCACCAGGCGTCAGGAGACCTAAGCAGGGGCTACTGGATCAAAGCTGCCGGCAGCCCCTAGTTGCACCCAAAGCGAGTGTGTGTTCTGGGGTTGGGCCCATTACCTTTTTCCCTGAGAGCCTCAGAGGCCACTGGGTCATACAGGCAGTCAGCTCACTGGCCTGAGATCAGCAATGGAGGGGGGGAAAGAAACTGGAAAGGAAACAAGGGGAAGGCAAAAATATCATTATGGCAGCGGAAATCAGACGGGTGCATGAATGGCATCGAGTCTCGAGCATCGATTGGAACCGGGAATAACATTCCAAGTGTCCCGGGATAGTTCAAATGTTTTTATTTCGATTCCAAGTTTTGAAGCCCTCCTCTTCGACCAGAAGAAATAGCTGCAAACACCACAAATGGGAAACGGCTGAAAGGTTTGATTATAAAAATTAGCATTTGGCTCAGTGCAACACAAAGATATCATGCAAAGGAGGGTGCATGATCAATATGATTATTGTCTACACATTCATGGTGTAGAAATAACAAAGTACCTTGTTTTGGATGCGCTATGTTGAATTTCCTCTAAGCAGGCGGGATCAGAGTAATCAATAAATGACGTTGCTCTCATGCCAATGTAACCGAGGGTTTCAGGAAGCTATCTGATGTGGAAGTTCAGTGTAAATAAAGGACGGAAGCTAGGGTTACGGCTACGCAAGTTTATTAATTTGCACAGTAAGTCTCTCTTAGCGACAGTCAGGGGACCTTCTCAACTCACCTTCACAATAAAAGCACTTATTGGGCTATTCTTTGTTTACTGTAACAAAATAAGGGTGTCAAAAAAGAGCTTACATCAACATTGAGGCAACAAACAAAGTATAACACTTTTCAAAAGTAAACGTATTTTGTGAAAGTATACTCCTATAAAAAGAAACATCATAACAGTGATGTTTAATTAAACAGTATGACATTTATATACCGATTTAATGAAGCCATGTAAGAATATTATAGTAAATTTTAAAAACGTTCATATCATTAAACACTTCATGGAGAATTTCAGACATTTAATCCAAAAAGAACTCTGCTTAGCGGCCTCATTTAAACCAACTTTTTTGACCCTTCCTTTTTTGAAGCTTTTGGAACTGACAAGCGAAGCAGAATCGCAACAAGAAATCAGAATCAAAACTGGCATCGATCAAAATCAAAAGATGCCCAACCCAAACTATGACAGTTTCATAGTAACAGCTATTCCATTTCAATTTAATGTTAAAGTTTAGCGTTATTCTTCCTTTGAGGTTTATAATGAATTATATGAAGTGGAAGTTTGTCTTGACCGGTGTATGACCGGTGTCAGAGTTTGGGTGGCATTACCGGCAGTAAGTCGGACCCGTTTCCAGTGAGGGTTGGACTCCACCAGGGCTGCCCTTTGTCACCGATTCTGTTCATTACTTTTATGGACAGAATTTCTAGGCGCAGCCAGGCCGTTGAGGGGTTCCAGTTTGGTGGCCGCAGGATTCGATCTCTGCTTTTTGCAGATGATGTGGTCCTGTTGGCTTCATCGAGCAGTGACCTTCAACTCTCACTGGATCGGTTCGCAGCTGAGTGTGAAGCGGCTGGGATGAGAATTAGCACCTCCAAGTCCGAGTCCATGGTTCTCGCCCGGAAAAGAGTGGAGTGCCATCTCCGGGTCAGGGATGAGTTCCTGCCTCAAGTGGAGGGGTTTAAATACCTCGGGGTCTTGTTCACGAGTGATGGAAGGATGGAACGTGAGATGGACAGGCGGATTGGTGCACCGTCTGCAGTAATGCGGATTGATGCGGACTTTGCCAAAAGGCAAAGCTCTCAATTTACCGCTCGATCTACGTTCCTACACTCATCTATGGTCATGAGCTTTGGGTAGTGACCGAAAGGAAAAGATTGCGGGTACAAGCGGCCAAAATTAGTTTTCTCCGCAGGGTGGCTGGGCACTCCCTTAGAGATAGGGTGAAAAGCACTGTCATCCGGGAGAGACTCGGAGTGGAACCGCTGCTCCTCCGCATTGAGAGGAGCCAGATGAGGTGGCTCGGGCATCTGGTTAGGATGCCTCCCGAACGCTTCCCTTGGGAGGTGTTTAGGGCACGTCCAACTGGTAGGAGGCCTCGGGGAAGACCCAGGACACGTTGGAGAGACTATGTCTTTCAGCTGGCCTGGGAACGCCTCGGCATCCGCCGGGAAGGGCTGGACAAAGTGGCTGAGTAGAGGGACCTCTGGGCTTCCCTGCTTAGGTTGCTGCCCCCGCGACCCGACCTTGGATAAGCGGAAGATGGATGGAAGTATGTCTTTGAAGGACAGCCATCGGAGATACTCACCAAAATCACAACATTATAAAACATGTTCTTCTTGGTTGTTTTAACAGAAATTTTGCGTTTCAATGACACACACATTATAAAATCATTGTGGATTTATTTGTGCATTGTGTCACTGGGTAAGAAGGCCAAAAGTAAGGAGACTGACCTCCTCAAGCTAAGGCAGATTTATCTTCAGAACCTTGACGGTTCATCTGGCCTTCTTTTTTAACATAAATGCTGATCAGTTTTGAAGAATAAGTTATAATTCTAAATACTTGTGCACGTTTGTTATAATCACAACAAGAAAGAAATTCCAGTTTTAGCTACCGTGTTGTCTTAATGCTTGTGCATAACTTGACCTTTTTGGAGTGATGGTGATCATTAGGAGCAGAAACATGTTGAATTGACATTGAACATATTTGCCATCCAGCAAGTGCAAATCATAAAGGGTTAGTTTGACGCAAAGCATCTGAATGATTGTCTTTATTTGACAAGTTGGCAATTAGAATGGATTACACACACACACACACACACACAACAAATATTAAATGGCCAATGTAATTAACTTATCTGGCTTGCAGCATGATCGGTAGGGATGTGCTTGGAAATGACCATCGTGTTTGTGGGATTGTAAATGTCCACTGTGTGTGTGTGTGTGTGTGCGGGTGTGTGTGCGTGCGTGTGTCTGTGCGTGTGTATATAAATGGCCCTGTGGTCGTCATCAGCCTCCCATCAGCCCCTCCATTAGTTACTGAGCTGTGGGTCTGTGCTGGGAGCACACCTGCCCTGAATACAGATTAGGTGAAGAGAGTATGAGCTGCAAACACAATGAAGACAAACAAATCATAAAATGAATATACTGTAGGGTTTACTTGCACATGCAATTCATTATTTTTTTACTAACTCCTAAACGCGGTAATTGGCTTGTGTGCATCTTAGTGATTGAGATACTGCATACGAGACGTGAAAGAATAGTGTAGTCATTGAAAATATTTCCTCTGGATGTGAAAAGCACACAGACCTACGAGTACTTCATCTGGTGGCTGGCGGCACATCATAGCTTACACACTCTGAAATAACGTCACACACTGCAGAGTACACACAGCACAAAAGCAAACATGGTTGCCTACTTCGCTTGTCCTTCTGGAGCTTTAGACCCACACATTCGTGACGGGAAATCTGCAGGCAGTCATTAAAGCGAGCCGAGCAAACACGCAGTCGCCGTGCTCCTGCACACACACTGTTTTTACCGCTGTTGTCGTGATGCATGTGTGTACCGACAAGCATGGAGACACATAGATAAATGTATCTGGAAGAGTACTTATTCAAAAGGAACAGCGTTTAGGTTTATATAATCACTGATGAGTTTAGTATTGGACTGCATCCTGACTAAAAAGATTTTATTATGGTACATTTTTTCATACGTTGTTTAGGAATCCCTCTTAAACCAGTAGGATAAGGTGTTTGCCATCCAGTTACCATCTAGTTTCAGACATGATTAAGACCTTTTCTTGCTAAATCAAGTCAGAGAAAACAGAAACAAGAAAACAAAAACAAAATGTACAGTATATATATTTACTGTATATATACAGTATATATATATATGCATGGGAAATAGGAAATGGTGCATGATGAGTTGTGGTGTGTCCCCTCTGACACTCTGCAATGGGGCCCTTGGGAGACCTGGGTCAGGGGGTCTCCCAACCATTCCCCCACTCCTTTTAACATTACTTTGCCATTTTAAGTCTCCTAGTTTCTATTTCCTCCAATAAAAGCTAATAAGCTTTTCTGTCTGAAATCACGGACGCTCGCGAGTGCTGGAGCTGGGGCCCGCCTGAATGGCCTGTAATTGCAGTCCACAAGTCCCCTTTTAGTTTATTTTTTTGCAGTGTTTTTGGATTGACTGCCCCCCTACCGCCAACCCCCAAGTCCTCTTGGTCCTGTGCGCTTTGCGGCTGATTGCCTGCGGCGCATGCCCCACACTCAGTAATCAGACAGGCGCTAGAGAAGGGAGCAAAACAGCAACTCAAGGACCTTTTATAATTGGGTGGGATTTGGGGGGCAGTTGGACTTTACATTTGGTACCAGAAAAGGTTGCGATCGTGTTTGGGCTGGGGAGGGTGGTCGCGGCAACAAAGGCGGCAAATGCCTCCATTTAATGCTTTGCGGTGTAGCTATGAGCAGCATGTTTGTATTTCTCTGTTGTCCCTGTGTCATTGGAAAAATATAAATAAAATACAAATACATTCTAAAAATCACTTGCTTCTAGAACAAGAGTGACAGACTTGGCTGTATAGCCTTTATATGCTTCTGAATCATATTCATTGTATGCCTTTTTTCTCCAAATATGTTGGCTACTTGTGTTGATTTGTATTGTTGTGTGAAGTGATTTATGCTTAGTAAGGGCTCATTTGTGACATTCAGGTGGAATTTCTTCTTATTGACATTTTGTTTGACTTTCTACATTATGTTGAGTATCACTGGAGGTTCATAGAAAGCCACTGAATGGTCGCCATTATTTCTAATTATGTGTTACCATTGAAGATCTCACAAAACCACTGACGTGAGCAATTCACAGATTTTCAACGATGAGAAATGACTCTTCTCCCTGTATTATGTGCAATATTGTGCTAAAAATAATATTTTTCATCATGCAGCGGTCTTATTTTGACTATATAGTGCGGACAAAAACTATATTCATATATTTGATTTGCGACACAAGCTCATCCTAATGTCATCCTAAAGGAACTTTATCACGGATTCTGAGGTATTTTTAACACATGGCAATGATACAATAGATACAATTAAGACCTCTGTGACTGTCAATCACAACTGATCATTGTTATCTTTTTAAAGCAGACGTTTCATACAGCTCTTATATAGGAACTGGTATACAGGTTGGAGCCCATCACTAATTGATTTTTCTGCTTAAAATGAACCCCCCTGTTTATCTTTAATATGTATGCAAATTATTCATATTATAAATGTACTCCAGTAGAAAGATGAGGCCTGTGAGAGTGGGCAAGGGATTTGGTCGGCGCAAATGGAGCAAAAACTATACTAGTAAAAACAACCTAGTGTCTAATAAATTGGTTACTTTTTAATTACATGGTGAAAACTGTTAAGAGTTACTGCAAGGGAGGGAAAAAAAACTTCTCCCCAAACACAAGCTCAGTGGCTCCTCCTCAGGTTCCACAGGCCACAGTCCAGCCATCATTGAACAGTACTGTTACGGCGCTTGCAGGAGCAAACCCTCGGACGTGGAAAGAAGAGGCAGGTTTGAGGCGGTGTACTTGTATTTAATGTTCATAACAGGAGAAACAGAAAGCGATGGTGTTGTCGTGTAGGACTGGGGGATGAGCACCATGAGCAGTAGAACATACACGAGCCTTGGGGTTGCCAACCTAGTGGACCGTGCCATGTGACGAACCGTCTGGGAGACGCTGAAGCGAAGCTGGAGTGGAGTCCCAACTGCCGGAACAAAATAGGTGGTTTGGAAAGAAAGACAACGTGCCAGTCCATACGTGAGCCTTCCCGAGTGGAAGAGAGTAATCCAGCATCTCCCAGGTGCGAGCCCTCTGTTTATCAAGGGTGTCCGCAAATTACGTGCAGGTCAATTGCATGGCTGTTGTTCCTGCAGTGTGGGTCATGCTTGTGTTTTTTGCAACTCTTAGTAAGATCTCAAATAAAAGTCGTATTTACAAACACAACAGAAACATACACCACTATATTGTAGAGCTCAACCAATATGAATTTTTGGGGGCCAATTCTGATGTAAGAGAATAGAAAATTACAATAACTGATATATTGGCTTATTAAATTTCTACATTTTTCAATAAAAAAAGATCAAATACCTTCTTGAGATTACTTAAATATAGATTTAAACATTTGTTACAAAGCTATAAATTAGGTAAAACATTTTACCATTTTAAAATAATTTTATTATCAGAAATTATGTGGAACTAACAGCATATGAACATTAAATGAATCCAAACTATTAAAAAGTGCAGTAAATCTTTGGGAAATAATAATAAAAATCACACGCCCTCTTAGTACCAAATTTTTTACATTTATATTAAATTAATATATATTTATATAAATTAATTTATATATATACAGATTTATATATACTGTATATATACAACGTGGATTATAAGATGTAGTGCAACTTTTTTTAACCAAAAATTTTCAGTGCATTTTATTACTGAAACATGAGTGTCATCAGAGCCATTTAGCCAGTCTTTGGCTGATTACCAATTATTCTCTAACAGTAATAATTGTCTGGACAATTAAACAGTCCCGCCCTACTATAGATACTTAATCCGTCCTCCTGCCCCCTTAGCATTAAAAAGAATAATAGTGAAATAGCTAATTAAAATAAAAGTTTTTGGAATTTTGCCCATCACCCACAATCTTTATGCAAGACATAAACACACTTCTTTCACTTTTCTGTGCGTTGTAACTATATAAACACAGCTAGAATATTTATGTTGTTCATGCTAATGGTCACGTTTCACATACGGATTGTTAATGATGAACAACAATTTAAAAACAGTGCAGTTTTCCTTTTATTCAGAGTTCATGCAGATAAATATGGTACAATCGTTAAAGTTTACGGCATTTTACTGTCTGGCTTGCTTAAAAATAATTCCTTAGTGTCTATGTCAACACATATCCTCACATTTTCTAGCATGTACTTATATTTGCACTACTGACCTGTAAATCTGCCTGTAAATCAATATATATATTAGATTAATATAACATAATATGAAATATAATAAAAAACAAAATTATAGTGCTGATAATGAAACACGTTTCATTTTGTCGTGAAAAAAGAAAAACAACACATCTAGCCATTGCAGTTGTGGCATAAACCGTATTTGTGGATTACAAGAAATCAATGTAACAACCTGCCTAAAACATGTTCTGTGTCTATAAACTAGTTAGTTAGATTTGTGGGACCTCTCAGTTTGGCTCTATGCATGCAGGATAATGAATATGACCTGTAACACAGAAAGATTGCATTGTGGGTAATTCCTCTTGACAAGCCAATCAATATTTATTACAGAGCATGTATTTCCAGGATCAGAGCATTAATGAGAGACACTGAGGTGATAGACGCTGCCAGAGAACCACATGACCAGCGCAATAAGATTATTTTGCCAAGATCCTCTAATCTAAGTCATTAACCTCAAAACAACATACAGGGGTGTGAAAACGTGTTTGCATATTTGTCACACTTAAATGTTTCAGATCATCAGACAAATTGAAATAGTAGTAAATGAGAACACAACTGAACACAAAATGCAGTTTTTAAATGAAACTTTTTATTACTAAGGGAGAAGAAAATCCCAACCTACACGGCCCTGTGTGAAAACATCAGTCTGGAAAAGGCCATTTCTAAAGCTGGGACTCCAGCAAACTACAGTGAGAACCATTATTCACAAATGGCAATAACATGGAACAGTGGTGAATGTTCCCAGGTGCCAACCAAAATGACCCCAGGAGTGCAGGGGTGTATAAAAATATACTAACGTGTGTATTATTGGAATAGCTTAATACTGAATACAAAGTAACAAGTTGTTTATACATGGCCTATCTGCTCAGTTTAATATTAAGCAAATATGTACAATATTCTATATATAGTCGGGGGGGGGAAAAAAACAATTTTTTAAAAAATTAGGGAAAGACAAAAAAAAAATAAAAAAATAAAAAAAAAAAAAAAAAAAAAATAAATTAAAAAAAAAGAAAAACAAAAATAAAAAAAAAAAAATAGAAAAAAAAAGGAATATCAGCAAATGTCAGTATCTGTTTGTTTTCCTATAAGGAAACAGATTAAAAAAATGTTTTATATAGGCTTATGGGCTCTCCTATTCTCTGGTACGCAAATGATGTGTCTGACGCGGGTAAACAAACGAGGGTGGTAAGTTTGCTAACAAGCTTGCTCACGCTGTACGTGACAAATGTTAGACCAGTGGTGTTACCCTCAGATGTTAAACTTGCAATTTGCAATGATTGCAAAGTGTTGGTTATGCGGGGCAAAAGTAAGACTTTTTGTTTCAGTGCTTCCATTTCCCAAGACAAAAGCCATCCATTGGAAAATCATGAAATGTGTCACACTGGATAACCAGCCTTTTCTATTGTGCAAGATACCAGATTTCCAGAGTTCCCCAAACCACGCTTCCCCCTGCCCAATCGCAAGTATTTCTCAGATGTTTTACAATGTTGTACAAAGTTGTTTACAGCCACGTAGAGACGCTAATTGCTGATGCTGTATCCATTAGCTTCACAACATATGTGTCTGCCTATATACGTCCCCTTTAGGTTACTCTGTTAATTTCCATTGCTATGCACATGACACACAACTGTACTTGTAATAAACCTAACCAAGCCAGTCAGCTGCCCAAACTCCAGGCGTACCTAAATGACTTAAAGTGCTGGATAACTTCGAATTTTTTACTATTCAACTCAGATACATCTCAATCCGGGGGGCAGACACAGGCTCTTTATTTAAAAGTCAACTCAAAATTCACCTCTTTGCAAAAGCACACAGTTAGAACTGACCCCTCGATAAGATGATTTGTATCAGAGACAAATCTCTATGTTCCTTGGTTGAAGACTTCTGGCTTGTTCTACCATGTATCCCTCTATTCTTTTTATATCTCAGCCCAACCAGTCGAGACAGACGACTGCCCCACAGAGCCTGGGTTCTGTCCAAGGTTTCTTCCCCAGAGGGAGTTCTTTCTTGTCTCTGTCGCCAAGTGCTTGCTCATGTGGGGTTTCAGTTCTCTGTGACCTTTGCTGTTGTGATTTGGTGGTATATAAATAAATTTGACCCGCGACCCTAATGCGGTATACAAAATGGATGGATGGATAAATAAATTTGAATTGAATTGAATTAATTCCACGACAAGACATATCGTTTGATATCGGAATCGGAAATTGAGAGTTGGACAATATTGGTATATCGGATATCGGCAAAAAAGCTCATTTTGGACATCGCAAGTTATAATATTATAATGTGTATTGTTTAGGGTTGTTAGAAATGATGTGTTAACGATGGTGAATAATTTATTTAGTTAATTATCTGATTTTTGGGGGGTAAATAATGTGTATCATAAAGTGCATCATGGCAAAGCACATGTCTCTGTTTGCGTACAGAGGCACAGTGAAACGTCCCCACAGAGTCACACAGAGTCTGACGCTCCTTTATAACTTTATTCTGAAATGCACACATCAACAGCAGTGCAGTTCCAGCACCATGTACAGTATCTCTGACTCGCAAACATGTCTCTCCGTTTGCTTCCTCCTTTTCACCATGCTACTGTGAGGTGCATTCACAGACAGGCCGAACTTCAAACATCACGGGGACTTCTTTTACGTGTCTGTGTGGTCTAAATAAACAGAAACACAAAGAAAAACAGTAATCGGATATTCTTATTAGCATTTAAGCACGCTCGGAAATCCTTGAAAATAGACTCAAAACGTGAGTTTAAATTATGTCGTGTCTTTGAATGCAACCCCTCATTACTCATAATAACACAGTTAAAGTGTGATTCAAATGTTCTGTTAGAAACCAGTGTTAGGCAAATAGATTTTTAAGCATGTGTGACACAGTTGCAGCTGCTGGTCATTCAAGAAGGGAAGCTCATTTTTTTCCCACCTACATCATAAAAATGTTTATGTATTTATATGGAAATTCTACCCTCTGTTCCTAGTTGTTTTTAACAAAGACAAAGTTGCTGCGGACCGGTAAAGAGTTCAGAACAATGGAATGAAAAACCTGCTATGGTGGAAGTTTATACCTCAAGATTGCTAATTCCCTCATTTCACTGTCAATCAAAAAAGGATTCCGCCTCAGACAGATTATCCAATCATTGTGCAGAGATCTAGCGTCCGTGACAGCCCGCTGCCCCATAGACCCCCAGAGACGCTGAAAGTCTGATGGGCGGGACAAAGCTCAGCATTTATCCAATGACCGTCCAGTTTTGCACAGTAGAACAACCCACTTTACGATTCTCCATCCAAATCAGTAGACGCTCATCGTACGATTGTGTATAAACGCTGTGGCGCTGCGGGGATGTGTGCGAATGAAGTCGTGTCAGTTAGCTGTGATAAATAGCTGATTCGGAACAAAATATGACGGTATTCTAGCACATATTTTGTCACTGAAATGTAAACACAGCAGTAAATATTTCACCACTTTATTGACATTTTAGGAGAAGCTGAGCTTCTCTTGCAGTCTTAGAGCAATCTCCACTGGTGTGGTATCTTTTAACTTAATTAAAATTTCCAGTTCGTTTGTAGCTGTTAATATACACAAATATATTTACAAAAGTAATGTAATTTATGCTTCTGTTAATAAAGTACAGTAAGCGGGCCATATTACGTGCAAAGTTGCAAATAGTTATTTAATTTTATTTTGTACAAATTCCAGCCAAAAGTTCAGAATGACGCTGACAACTGTGGCTGATGTAACTCACTCCTCAAACATGGTGGAAATGCAACCCGTATACAGGTAGACTCAAGGCTGAAGAAGCCTTTTGGATGAAAGGTGAAATGGTGAACAAACAAGAAGAGTCTAGTTGCCTGATTCAACATTTGTGGATTACCATAGCCTGGATGGTTGAGAATCTACACAAACATACAACATGGGTGGCATGCTACCGAGCTTCCAATAATATGCCATGAAATAAAAGACATCATTTATTCTGGATTTATTTAAAGGTAGTCAGACAATTTGTACATTTTAAAATAAGTACAAAAATTCAAAACACCGAGTTTTTCCTCCTATTAAAAGTGTGGATCTTTTGGAAAGTGTTGTTAACATTAGTCTTGTTCTCAGACTTAAATGTTCAAGAAGCTTAAAAAGTACCAGCCAAGGCCTAATTTGGCATAGCACTAAATTGTACACCCTGCAGACAAAATGCCTAAAATTGTTTTATTAAGGCTGATGCTCAACAAATCACATCCATTTTATCTTTAGGCAACTTTGTACTGACTTTGAATGTTTTTTCTTGGCCTATAGTGCACCACTTTGCAATAGTTTTGTTAACATAGAATAAGTAGATGCTGGTTAAATGCATTGTCAGGGACTGTGTACTATTATTCCAATTTTGTGTTTTTTTTTTTTTTTGCTTATTGTGAATTTTATTTTGCACAACATTTCAATGGCATGCAAAGAGAGTCTTTTTTTCCATGATTCCCTTTGAAAAGCACCTAAATGGAAATAGTTTATGACAATCCAAGTTGGGAGCTGATAGATTAACCCAGCTCCCATATGTCCTGTTTGTGTGTTGCTGTTTTTGTGTTTCATTTTCAGAATAACTGTATGTTTATGTGCACATTACCTTAATTGCATTAAGAGGATGACGCACTTTCTTACTCTGTTTAAGCTCACTTTAATTGCCTCTGAATGGTGCACTGGGGAAGCGGGGACTGAAGGCACAATGTGGACATGCAATTAGCTATCTTTCATAAGCTGCTTCAGGGAGAAGGAAAAGCGAGCAAGGGCTTCAATTCATGGAGGAATTTGGCATGCGAGGCAACAAATGCTATTTTGTGGTGGCATCTTGATGGACTGACATTTTATTCATTAAAGAGTCAGACATTTGGGGAAAGCAAGACAGAGAGAAGTGGTCAAACGGAGCGACTAGCTGTGATAAAAAAGGCGTAGACACCACCAAGATAGAGGTGAGGTGCAAATAAGAAATGAAGACAGAGGGAGTGAGCTAAGAGTGATTGAGGGAGATCACACCAAGATGCATGTGTGTGCGAGCCCTGACAAAATGTCACTTTAGTTGTGAAAGAGTGGCGCGGTGATGACAATACGTCTCCAAGAACCATCCGGCATGTGCTGGATCTGGGAATTGCACCCATTTTACATATTTCACCTAAAGTGACATATCAAGTGGAACGCATGCAGGATACTGCCAAGAGTAAGACTGTTGGAAAAATAATACCAAAGCTCCTTCATTTGCTTCCGTTTTATCGTTTTCCAACATAAACGTTTTCACATTCATTCCCTGATCGTAATTATGGCTCTGCAGTCCATAAAACCTTTATACTTTATAAATATGAAATCCTTCAGAACATATTTTTAGGCATGTCTTATGTGGACTGACGATAATCACACAAATAGCTCTTAAAACATGCTATTAGTTTACGATCCCTTATCCAGATTGGAATCGAGCTGCACCAGCATTTTTCAAGTGTATAAATTTATAAGGTAAGAGATTAGGTAAATGACGTCATACATTAGATTAATGGCATTGTTGCGTATATCCCAAGCTTTTAAGAGCACACAATGCAATAAGTACAACACATACTCGTACCACGCTAACCCCTCCTTCTCCCTGTCGCGCTCCTCATTTTTCTTTGCTCGTTCACCCCTTTTTTCATTTTTCCCTCCTGTGCTGCCCCCCCCCCCCATCTTGGACAACCTCTCCCTGTCCCTGCTGTCTCTCCTCTCCTCTTCTCCCACTTTCTCTCATCCCGACTCTCTCTTTTTTCATTTAATAGTGGACCTCAGAGTGGTTGCCATGTCGACCAGCCGGCATATTACTATGGCAACCGGTCTGAGCGAGACAAGGCTGCTGATTAGGGAGAGATGTCTAGTGTTGCCTGTCCAGAGGAGGGTGGGGAGGAAAAAGCGGGGAAATGGTGTTGGGGTGCTGGAGGGGGATTGCATATTATACAGCTGCATATTGTATATGTGGATGTGTGTGTGTGTGTATTGTTCATGCTTGAATTTGAAAAAGAGGCTGGTTACTTTTTAAGGGCAAGTCAAAGCCCACGCATAATATCTCTTGCACTCATGTCCTGTCTCTCACTATACATATCATTACATTCTGATTGCACATTTATGAAGTTGGTGGCATAGTATGGAAACATTAAATAAACGTGCTCGTCATATTTTGTGGTGCAGGTCCTGGACTTGGGGTTGGCTGCACATCTGCTGCTATTGGACTCAGGTGGGCTCACATATAGTGTTATGACATGTGAGAGACAGAACTTTTTTTTAAGGTGCACCTTTCTACAGGAGCACTAATGAACATGGTAGAGGATGCCACAGTCCTCCCAGATCCATCACAGAAACTAATTACAAAGATCCAATTAAAGAGAGAGGGAGGTTAGAGTGGGAGATTGGAGTCGAGAGGTGTGGAGGGGGGTCTCCCATCACCAATGGGCCCAGTCAAGCCGTCAGCTCATTGAAGATCGTAATTATGGCTTATTTATTATTCATCCTTGAGCTAAATAAGAGCTTGGCATTTCAAAAACAATAATAAGCGCAGATAAAAATGCTGCACAAACTACAGACTTACTAATTGCTGTGCTTTGGAGATTAAACGACTGGAAAAATGTTGTTGTTTACTTATTCATAACATCCAGAAGCAGCATAAGCGCGTAGCAATCCACACAGCAAATTAGGTTTTCCTCATGAGATCTCCCTGGTGGACATAATCCTCAACAAAACCAGGATGCCATGCCTTCCTCCCTTAACAAGTGTGCATGTGCGTGTGTGTGTTTGGTGTAGGTCTGTAGCACTGGGCAGACATTTAATGGCTGGCTGTTTTTATTTTGATGATGTCTCATTAGACTCTGATGTGAAGATTGATGTGTGGTGTCAAAGCTTAGAAATTGGAAAATATACAGTAAATATTGCATATGAAATTTCAATTCAGAATAGCATTCAGAAACAACATGTGAGGGAAATTGTAAACTGAAACCAATAAATAATGCACATAGCAAATACTAACTTTGTTGTTTTAACAGTCTTTTTCACAGTAGATGTTTTGACATAGTAAATAGTACAGATACCAAACACAATTACACCAAACTTTGTAGAGATATGGCACATGGGTCAGGGTGAAACCCCCTACAATTTGGCAGTCATTTGAATAAAGTTGCTAATACAGGAATATGTCTTCAGTTTAGTGATGACATCAACGGAACTTATTCGTTTAATTAGTAGATGATTAATTTAATTGTTTCAAATCAAATTAATATGAATGTCTTATATGACATTCTGTATCTACTAATGCAACAATAATGCCATCCATCCATTTTCCATGCCTCTTATCTTCACCATGGTCACGGATATGCTGGAGCATAGCAAAGTCTTAGCTGACTTTGGGCCAGAGGAGGGGTACACTCTGAACTGGTCACTAGGAGTTTAACGATTCATTCACTAGATCGATGTATCGATTTATATTCCTATGATCCAACTCCGTTGATCTGTGTTCACCAAATTGCCATTCAAGACGACATATATCGATCTAACATTGTTTGAAAGGTAATCGATCGATTTAATCGATACTAGGAAATAAACCATTGGATTTAAGCACGGCAGGTTTTATATGGATGTGTGTTTTTAGGTATTTTAATGATAAAGACGTTAAATGTGACCCTTCTAACGGTTTGATTTGGCAAACAGTAGGTCGATTAGTCATGCCTGTTGATTGGGGCGCACGGATGATGTCATGTGACGCTTAGCGTGAGCGCTCAGAAGAGTCTGTGTGGACGTGTGCAATTTTTCATACGATATGGGGTGTATTTTCATTGGTGTACATGCTTGTTCACTAGATTACTTCTTCCTCTTCAATTTTGTGGGACCGCATCCAAAGTTATGTCCAACTTGAAGCCTTTCAAACTCATGGATGGGGGTGTCAGGCAAGATAAAAGGTATGGAGTGACCGTAAAGTTATGCTGATGTGCATGTTGAACAGACCGGGAAAGCGAGACTTTTCGCTTCGTTTCCGAGTCAGTTTTGGAAGCCACGGTTGTTCTGGTGCGTGTGCCATATTTTCTTGCAGTGATCTTACGTTAGGTATGCACAGACGCGCAGATGTCATACACTATGTAGGATATTCATTCACTTTAATATCTATATGCACGTGCAATTTCGTCCTAATCTGATGGTGTGAAATAACTTCTTTAATACGTTGTTTAGAGAAGTGAACGAGGTATCAAATTAAAGTTTGTCATGTTTTATCCGATAGATTTAGTCATTGAACCAGTTGTTGCACAATTTGCACACAACCATCCGTTTGCCACACTTCTTTCAGGCAAAACTTGTCTTTATTTTAACGCGATGTTTCTCATGAAGTCTCGCATTAAAGACTGGGAATGGTAAGGAAGTCATTGTCATAGAATATCTTTTAGCTGACAAACCCACGTGTCATCTGAATGAGTACATTCACTAAACATGTTCAGGTCTGGAATTCAATTGATATGTTAGCATAGCTCTTTCAGCCATCTTCTCTTTGCATCGCTTTCCCCTAAGATGAACTCTTAAGGCACCTCATTATAAGACTGCCAGCTCTTGGCCTCACTGGCTGTGCCAGAGGTGAAGAATATCACATCATCATAAAGTGGAGATGGCATTACACTCGTCACAAATTATAGATGAATTTTAGTGTGTGCTGGCAAGCCTGGTGTACTAGTGCTTCACTCAAGTGACTCTCATGGCCTGCAATCCCCTTCAGCCTCCAATTGGAAGTATTTATCAAGATGGTCCATAGGAGCATTGAGCATGTGTGGTTTATGTTGTATAATGTTGAACGTGTATTGTGTAAGGGCAAATGTGATTGCGTTACCTACACTACAGCAGCACCGAGGCCTCTTAGCAAGGCTAGATAATGGAATCAAACCAAGCTGCTGTCAATCAACCTCAAGAAAAGAATAACAATTTCAATATGTTCCATTGGATTTCCTTTCAAGCCATTAAAGTCTTTTGCTATTTCCCCATCTCAGTCAGTACAAAATGCTTACAACATCACATGAATACCAGCTGCAGTGTATTGCTGTTGTGGTAAAGTATTCTGCATTGTTGAAATGACACATTTTCCTCCCATATTGGATCTAATTCAATTTCAGGTGTATCAAATTAAGTTTAAAATGATTATATTTTGCCCTGCGATTGACTGGCGACCAGTCCAGGGTGTACGCCGCCTCCCGCCCAAAGCCAGCTGGGATAGGACCCAGCATCCCCGCAACCCTAATGAGGATAAGTGGTATGGAAAATGAATGAATAATTAATTATATTTTGGAAAACATTAGCAATGATGTTCTACTATGTGGAATGAAACTATAGAAAACTAAAATAAGTGACTTCAAGAAACAGTACAAGCGTTTGATGTTTACAAAGTACAAGGAAGAAACGACCTCAAACACCGTGTATGATGCTATGTCTCACCACTCATTATAACCACACTGACTACTAACTCTTATTTTTTTGTGTGAGTCAACCATGTTTCTGTCAACTGTTAACCCTTTCATCAGTTATTGTTATTATATATTTTTTATTATTTATCATGGCTGTTATGTTATTTATTTACAATGGATGTAAATCTTTTTTGTGAAAGACAATTCAATTTGAATCAAGATACACAGGTGTTAGGATACGATTAAAACACTATTCGATTTGATTCAATTCTGTAGTTAATATTTGTTGATATAGATATTAATCTTACATTAAAAAATTATAAACCAAGTGTATGAAAGTGGTATTCTTACAGTATTTTCTATAAGAGTGTAAAAGAACACATCATATCCCCAAGCATGCTGTAAGTCACTGGCAAATATAAAGGGCTATAATTTCGTAGACCAGGCGCAAAGTGAAGCGCACCGTCACTTGCGTCTCGCCCATGGACATGTTTTAGGCGCATTTTGCAATTTCGTGCGACACGGAGCCTGGCGTAAGTACGCCTCTGTCCCTACTACTTGTTCAAGTGGCAAAGAGGGAGGAGAGAACGCGTGACTGGGTTTAACGCAGCCGGGTCAAATCTTCAACAATCAAATGAGCTCCTCACCTCACCTTTAAATGCGCCGCTGGCGAAGCGCATTGCAAGTTTCGTTGAATATGGATGAAGACACCGGAAGACGACCAAACTTCTCCCAGACGGAAAGTAATGTTTTGGTGCGGGAGGTCCAAGCTCGCAGTGGACGAATATACGGTCACATGAGCAGACCTCCACGGGCTGATGATGCAAAAGTGGCCTGGGAGAAGATTACAAGTATCGTAAATCAGGTTTGCCCTGACTGAGAACCGTTCCCCAGTGTAAAAAATGTTTCAATGATGTCAGAAGAAGGGCAAAACAAAAGTTAGCTGGCAACACTTATACAGTGGAACCCCAGGATACGAAACTAATTCGTCCCAAAAGGATTTTCACAAGCTAATTTTTTTAGCTTGAACCTGAACAACATCCATCCATCCATTTTCCACCGCTTATCCGGGTCCGGGTCGCGGGGGCAGCAGCTTCAGTAGGGAAGTCCAGACTTCCCGGTCCCCAGCGACCTCTTCCAGCTCCATCGGGAGGACACCAAGGCGTTCCCAGGCCAGCTGTGAGACATAGTCCCTCCAGCGTGTCCTAGGTCTTCCCGGGGGCCTTCTCCCGACCGGGCATGCCCGAAACACCTCACCAGGGAGGCGCCCGGGAGGCATCCGGACTAGATGCCCGAGCCACCTCAACTGGCTCCTCTCGATGTGAAGGAGCAGCGGCTCTACTCTGAGCTCCTCCCGGATGGCCGAGCTCCTCACCCTATCTCTTAGGGTGAGTCCAGCCACCCTACGAAGGAAACTCATTTCCGCCGCTTGTATCCGCGATCTCATTCTTTCGGTCATGACCCATAACTCATGACCATAGGTGAGGGTGGGAACGTAGATCGATCGGTAAACAGAGAGCTTTGCCTTCCGGCTCAGCTCTCTCTTCACCACGACGGTCCGGTACAGCGACCGCATTACTGCAGATGCTGCACCGATCCGTCTGTCGATCTCACGCTCCAACCTTCCCTCACTCGTGAACAAGAACCCGAGATACTTGAACTCCTCCACCTGAGGCAAGACCTCACTCCCAACCCGGAGGGTACAGTCCACCCGTTTCCGACTGAGAACCATGGCCTCGGATTTGGAGGTGCTGAGTCTCATCCCAGAAGCTTCACACTCAGCTGCAAACCGCTCCAGTAAACGCTGAAGGTCACAGCCTGATGAGGCCATAAGGACCACATCGTCTGCAAATAGCAGAGACGAGATCCTAAGGTCACCAAGCTGGACTCCCTCAACACCTTGACTGCGCCTAGAAATTCTGTCCATGAAGATTATGAACAGAATCGGTGACAAAGGGCAGCCTTGGCGGAGGCCAACGTTCACCGGAAACAAGCTCGACTTACTGCTGGCAATGCGAACCAGGCTCCTGCTTCGATTGTACAAGGACCGAATGGCACGTAGAAGCGGACCATCAATCCCGTACTCCCGGAGCACCCCCCACAGGACACCACGAGGGACACGGTCGAATGCCTTTTCCAGGTCCACAAAGCACATGTAGACTGGTTGGGCAAACTCCCACATACCCTCGAGTACCCTTGCAAGGGTGTAGAGCTGGTCCAGTGTTCCGCGACCGGGACGAAAACCACATTGCAGCTCCTCTAACCGAGGTTCGACTAACGGTCGTACCCTTCTCTCCAGCACCCTGGAGTAGACTTTCCCAGGAAGGCTGAGGAGTGTGATCCCCCTATAGTTGGAACACACCCTCCGGTCACCCTTTTTAAAAATGGGGACCACCACCCCGGTCTGCCAGTCCAGAGGTACTGTTCCTGACTTCCATGCAATGTTGTAGAGGCGTGTCAACCAACACAGTCCTCCAACATCCAGAGCCTTGAGAAATTCTGAGCGGAACTCGTCTACCCCCGGAGCCTTGCCACTGGGGAGTGATTTGACTACCCCAATTACCTCAGCCACGGTGATAGAACTGTCCACGTACGTATCCTCAGACTCTGCTTCCTCTATGGAAGGCATGTCAGTGGGATTGAGAAGGGCCTCGAAGTATTCCTTCCACCGACCAACTATATCCACAGTCGTGGTCAGCAAGCCCCCGTCCGCACTGTAAACAGTGTGAACTGGGGGCTGCTTCCCCTTTCTGAGGTGTCGGACGGTTTGCCAGAACCTCTTCGAGGCCGACCGAAAGTCGTGCTCCATAGCCTCACCGAACTCCTCCCACACCCGAGTTTTTGCCTCGACCACCGCCGAAGCCGCGTGCCGCTTGGCCTGCCGGTACCTGTCAGCTGCTTCGGGAGTCCCGCAAGCCATCCATGCTCGATAGGACTCCTTTTTCAGCTTGACGGCAGCCCTAACCCCCGGTGTCCACCATCGGGTTCGGGGCTTGCCACCACGACTGGCACCGACCACCTTGCGGCCGCAACCACAACTGGCTGCCTCAGCAATAGAGGCACGGAATACGGCCCATTCGGACTCAATATCCCGGTCCTCCCTCGAAATGCAGGCGAAGCTCTGCCGGAGATGAGAGTTGAAGACTCGACGAACGGGAGATTCTGCCAGACGTTCCCAGCACACCCTCACTACGCGTTTGGGTCTGCCAGGTCTGTCCGGCATCCTTCCCCGCCATCTAATCCAACTCATCACCAGGTGGTGGTCAGTTGACAGCTCAGCCCCTCTCTTCACCCGCGTGTCCAGAACATACGGACGCAGGTCTGATGATACGACCACAAAGTCGATCATAGACCTGCGACCTAGGGTGTCCTGGTGCCAAGTGCACTTATGGGCATCCTTATGTTCGAACATGGTGTTCGTTATGGACAAACTGTAGTTCGCACAGAAGTCCAGCAACAACACACCGCACGGGTTCAGGTCAGGGAGGCCGTTCCTCCCAACCACGCCCCTCCAAGTCACACTGTCATTGCCCACATGGGCGTTGAAGTCTCCCAGTAGAACTATGGAGTCACCAGCTGGGGTGCTCTCCAGCACCCCTCTGATAGACTCCAAGAAGGCTGGGTACTCTGAACTGCCGTTCGGCGCATAGGCACAAACCACAGTCAGGACCCTTTCCCCAGCCCTAAGGCGTAGGGAAGTAACCCTCTCGTTTACTGGGGATGACTCCAACACAGAGGCACCAAGCCGGGGGGCTAACAATAAGCCCACACCAGCTCGCCGCCTCTCCCCAGCGGCAACTCCAGAGAAGAACAAGGTCCAGCCCCTCTCAAGGAGTTTGGTTCCAGAGCCTAAACTGTGGGTTGAGGTGAGTCCGACTATATCTAGTCGGAATCTCTCCGCCTCTTCCACAAGCTCGGGCTCCTTCCCCACCAGAGAAGTGACATTCCATGTCCCAAGAACCAGATTTGGTCGCCGAAGCCCAGGTCGCCCGGACACCCGTCCTCGACCACTGCCCAAATCACACAGCACCGGACCCTTATGCTTGCCCCTGCAGGTGGTGGGTCTGCGGGGGGCCTGAACAACATTTAACATGTAAATTAGCCAATTTGTTCCACTGACCCGGAAGACCCCTCATACAATGGAAAAAAAACACTGTTCTGCACATTTAATACTGTATAAATAATGAGTATTGTAATATAAATGTAATGTAATAATAACACCTGATATAGAATATATATTGAGTTGAAATACTAAAAGTTTCTTACCTTACCTTTAAAAGTACAGTACGTACACTGGAGAGAACATTACGTCGTACGTCTTGCACGTACACTTACCTCCGCCATGCCTCCAGTAGGTATCCTACCCGTATTCTACAAAACAACATTTTTGCCGGGAGAGTTACGCCACCATATGTGAATGCATTATGGATGCCCGGGCTAAGGTATCTGCTTTAACTCTTGTCCGAGCTTTCACGAAATCTGGCATCATTGCTGAACAGCCGACTGACAGCGAGATTGACGGCTGACAATGACGACAGGGAACCCAGCATGTCTGACAGCGAAATTGCCCAGCTGTTCAAGTCAGATGCAGAAGATGGATTCATGAGCGAAGAGGGATTAAAAATACAGTGAGTGTATTGTTAAATAGTATAGTAAAGTTCAAATAAACTCACTCTTTTGCTTCCGTTGCCTTTTTTTGTAGACCATATGTTTTAACATGCGCCTTAAAATACGGTAAATCAGGAAAATTCTGAAAAAAACAAGTTTTGGCAAGATCGGCAAACTTTCGTAAAGCGTACAAATTTTTGTAAGCAGGAACAAAAAAAATCGGAAAGGTATTTTCCTATCCCGGATTTTTTGTATTCCGGGGCATTTGTATCCCGGTTCCACTGTACTTGAAGACTTTATCTTGATCTAGTGTGTGATTATCTCTTTCTTTTGTACATGCACCTTTGAACAAAGGTGTAACACTGTCTTTTGTCTTATTGCAGCACAGTGTTATGTTCGTCTCAATGTCTTTGTCCCTGAATCTCAAAGGATCCTTGCTAATATACTTATATTAGGCCAATCAAGCAGCTGCAGACAGTGTAATTGAATAGTCAATACCGGGAAGAATAGTTAGTAAGCAATGTTTGGGGACATCTATAGTTATGTTATTGGACTTTTTTCCTCCCTCCCCCCTCTTCAAAATTTTATCTCACACAAAATATAAGGCCATATATGTGCTCTTAGTAATGATCATAAGATGAGTGCATATGCATACCTACTGTATATTCACTATTGTGACCTTGCAGCAAATGATCTTTGGAAAGCAGAGGCTTTGTGTCCCTTCTTCTATTCCTCTACAATTCAACATCTTCTAGTTCCATTTTTAAACCATCCAGACTAGTTGAAAAGGAGGTTACAACACTGAACAACTAAAGTGGGACATGGCAGACAGAGCCATTGATTTTATTGATTGATTCCACTGAAGTATTCTAATACAATTGGAAGCTTGTAGTTTTTATCTGGGCTTAAAAAAAGGCTTGTGAAATTTGTCAGAGGAGTTCTATGGAAGGATAACAGCACTGTGGTATGAAAATGACAAATAATCATAGTTATAAATTCTTTGTAATTTTCCTTCATTTGCAGTTCACAATGCATAGATTTTAGAGGGCCTTCGGACCTGTAGTTCACTTTCTGTGGTTTAAATATTGGGTTCCTCTTATTATTTGGAATTGTAAACAAAGGAAGGTTTTCCATAAGGGCTACAGTAGAGTGACAAACAACATGGAACAACATTATCTAACATTAATTGATCAATTTACAACATTGTTATACAGTCACTGGAATGAGAATGAATTGCTCTCTCACAGGTGTTTGTTTGGAACCATACCGGATCGGTGGATTTGGTCCACACCCGAGTTTGATTGCTGTGTCTGCATTCTTGCTGAAAGAACCACACAACAATGAAGTACTGTTGGATTACAACAAACCTAAGTGTATAAAAGTGAAAGTGTCTTTAGTAACAACTGAGGCATATTGACAAGGATTAGGCTTGTTTGGCCTTGGTGGAGGTCTGTGTTTGCCTGAGTTTACTTACTACTCAGATACCTTTGATTCAAATTGGTAGAAAAACAGCAAAACAATATTTCCAGGGCATTGTATGACCTTGACCATAAGTGACAAATCATTTTTCTATTGATTATAAAACGTTGAGGATATTTGTATTACAGGCATGCTAGTATTCTTTCTAAAGCATTTTGAGCACAACCCAGTCTCAAAAATGTCATTTTCAATTGCAAAAAAATTGGGACACAACCTGTGGTATTGCCTATGGCTTTTTCTCATTCATTCTTTTGGCAGTTTGTACTGTGCATGATTACCACCCACATGGTTGAAGTTGATCACAAATGACAAAAATGTGCTTTTATAAGCCTTTATTAATTGAAGAACAAGTTCTGCCTTAAAAATGTCTCTCCAGTTTTTTTTTTCCAATGTACAGTATTGCCACAATGTTGGGGGGTAGACTGTACTACTAGTTGAGCTCCTCTAAGTGCTCTTGTTCTTAATGTAAATGCTCCACATGGGTGGACACGCATGGCCATTCTCACAGGATAACAACAGACTCCACAGACAAAACACATCGCCCTATTGCTCTGAAAGCACACTCACACACACACACGCACGCACACACACACGCACGTGCACACTGACCAGATCACACCCCCTCAGGGCTGTGGCCAGCGCTTGAGCGATGTCTCCCCAGGGGGCTGATATTTTATAGTTTGTGTCCATCAGTGCCATAGCCCAGGGCGCCAGGGTTGACAGTAAGTGCTCTCAACACTGGCGACACTGATTCATCTGTGCTATGACACAGATGAGAGAGAGTGAGGGAGAGGGGGGTGATGCGCATATTCTGTTTACTATCAGTACATCGTGAACTGAACTCCAAACTGCTTTCACTTTACTGGTGGGTTCATGGGCGTTGAGCACAGACGCCAAGCTCTACTACAATATGGTGCCCTAATGGGCCCCGCTTGCTTAAAAGAGAGCTTCAGTCTAACATGGCGTGTATTTTTTTTCAGCCTCTACCTCACCAGCTCATGTAGCTCTTCTACATACAATATATATAGGGAGGTTACCTATGAACCTCAGCCTGCTGGATGCGCATGCTAAGCAATCAATGTGTCACCTCTTCTTGACAATCCTATTTTTTTTCTGCACAAAGCCAGCACTCATTTTTCTTTGTCAGCAGAAGGTAATTTGCTGTATTGTGAGTCGGTCCTAAAACTTGGTGACGAGGTGTCTGATAAGTGGCGAGGCCCTGCCGCAACCCCCATCATACCCGAGCAACACCCACAATATGTATGGAAAACAATTTGAAGGAAGCACCCCAACCCCCATCCCATCTCCAACCAACTGCACCCAGCAACCCAGCGCCTTCTTTCCAGACCAAGCCCAACATAGCTGAAGCTGAGGCAGGCTGCTAAATTAGATAAGCAGGGCTGTGGCGCAGCGCCCCTGATTAATAAAAGATGCAGTGCTCCCTGGGGATGGCCCCTCCAAGGGCCCAGCAGAATCTAGCCTCAGACAATAGACCTTGCTCTCGCACAATGAACAGGAAATGGAGAAAATGAACCAATCATGGAAATATAACATTTAAAGCAGTTCTAGCCTGTGACCCTCTGCAACATTACACATGCAGCATAATAGATAATAATGCTTGCTAAAAGTGCAGAACGAAAACAAAAATGTTAATGTATTTACTTATTTTGGATGCATCACTCGCTGTTGACATATGTTTGATATAACTACCTAGTTTTGTTTGAGGACAGAAACACATTTGCATGTGTATTTGCTTCTTCAAATTTATGGTCAGATTTTTTTTATATAGCAACAGTCAACATGCATGTTCTTTTTTTAGTTATTTTTTTAATTAACATTAACATTAGACACGCTTGCACGATCAAATGAAATTTAGTACAAGTGCTGTAGTAAAAAAAAAAAGAAAGGAAAAATGTATTAATCCCAGTTTTGACTAATATTGTCAGAGAGGTACACATGTATATTTATATCATATTTATTAATGGAGTTGTTCTTGGAGTAGTGTAGAACTGCACTGCATCATTCTGAGTTGTAGTTATAATATTTTATTTACCTTATTTATTATTTTATGTACCTACCCTATTTAGCAACCTGAGATGGGAGGGAAGAAATATTAGAAAGTGTCAGAATGATGCAGTGCAGACCACTGCACCACTGCAAGCTACACCCACAATAATAAACAATAAGCGGCCAATAGAAATGAATACTTTACCATTCAGACACTTTAAACAGAGCATTGTTATCTTTCTAAAAACACTTGGATATCATTGGAGTGTGTAGGTGCGTGCGTGTAATGTTGTAATGACACCCATGATGTAACTGTATCAATACTGCACCAGAATCTGTATCAAGGGACCATTAATCCCTAAAGGTGATGTTTAAGCTTATAAATTGTAGAGACAGATGAGAAAAAATAGAATGGTATTTTTAACAGGCGTACAAAAAAACAGAATGGGTTAAATTTGCGTTTGCATGTGATGTTGATCTGCTCGTCTACTTCTTGGTCCAATGAGACCCATGTAAGGTGGATAAGTGGGGCCATTTGTATTTTGGTGTGTGTAGCATCTATGACATAATGACAAAATTATTAAAAATGAAAATATGTTGCTTAATACACACACTACCTGGATATGCAACAAACTGTAATGACTTATTATTTGGCCAATGCGGCAACCCTGGCCAATGTTTTGTGGAACTCTTGCTAAGTAGCTAACCAAAAAAATCTTTGGAGAGTCGGAGATATTGGTGGGTGTGCATGCTTGCACTGATGATCACTTGCTGCGTCTCACAGTCACAGCATCATGGGGCCATGTCATTCCAGCCTTTCTATTAGCGTCTTTGACATTCATCCCATATTAGCTTTGTTACCGGGAGCATATTATCTCCTGCCCTGTTTGTAAAACAGCCGCAATATGCCAGTTTCCTATGGAGACCAACTAAATCAGAGGGATATAATCATCTGCCTGCCATTTTAAAACTTGGATGTGTCTTAAGGTGATGCTTTTTTAAATTCACACCATTATTCAAATGCATTTAGAGATGTGTGCCCACCAAATGGTTCACCAGTTTGTGATATGCCGCAATACGACACTCCTGAATAATCAAGATGAATCTCTCTACACGTACGTGCATGCATGCAATCTTGCGACTTTTCAGAGAAATGTTTCTCTTTCTGTACGTGCCGTGCAATTGTTGTGAACGCCAAGAGTTTTATCTTGAAATAACCTCCACCTGCTTCTGTCTGTGAACAATAGCGAGACGCTTCTAATTTTCTGCAAGATAATTCTAGTCATATTGAGATGAAAAAGGTCAAGGGTTACCCTGTAAGATTCTGATTGGTTTTGAGCCCTTGTCCTCCCCTTGCTGGAGATAAAATGGAAAGCAATATTTCATTTACAGCACCACAACTCTTAGACTGCATAGCGATTTTAGGCAATAGTTGAGTGAGGAGGTGTGCAGTTGTGCGATGATTACAGCGCATCTAACCGTCAGCACTCGACACACAACAATGGTGCTGATGATATCTTGCATCAGCGTTTTTTTCTGTCTTGGCTTTTTAGCTGTTCAATTTTCTCCAAAGCCCTCCAACCTACAAAGATTGATGGCTTTTGTATATGCATATGTATTGGCTGTGCACATGCAGCTGAACCTGCGTTTGACCTTCATCTGCACACTGCTTTTGTAACATTTTTTCTGTAACGCAGTCACAGAGGATACTGTAAGGTGTAATTGAGCACACATTATTCCTGCTCAATTCTTGATGTTTAAAAAAAGGTCGATTTCTAAGCTGCTACAGTGAATGTTGTTATTTTCATCGTTGGCCAGTTTTTCCCACTAAAAATAATATTTAATGCACAGGTAGAATATCCACTAATAGCATGTTCAAATGTATCAAGGACCAAACTATAAACAACACAGTCTGAGCCGATGTCAGTACGTGCACAAGGCTTGGACAAACTCATATAACCTAAGCAAATAGTAAATTGCCGAAAGCATCAGGCCTAAACAAAATCTAAGCTAATGCAACTCAAATCACAAAATCCCTCTGTCTTAATAAAGGACCCAGTGACAGCTATAACAAATCTATGACATAAACTAATTCCTATGAGTGGATATTGTGTGGAAATCCCCCAAAGCATTACACACAAACAAAATGAGCTCATTTATTCATTATGTTCTTTTACTTATATATTGTTTTTTATGGCAACCTGAGGGTCATATGTATCTCATAATATGCAGCCACCCAAACAACCTCCTGCAAAGAGCAGTCCAGCTTGTGGGAGGGGCTTCAAGCTGCCCTGGAAGGTCACTGCAGTGGTCATGTGACCGGCCACGAGAGCCCCTTGGGTCATATGACAAACGAAGCTGCCAGGACCAGGAGGGTGTCAGGGGTGTTTTTGCACAAAGCATTCTATAAAAGTGTAACTGGGTTGTGTTTGCCCTTTCCTCTTGCTATGTGTTCAGTCAACAGGCCCCTAAAGATCTCTTAAAAAAGTGCTGATGCACTGGCGCTCATGTAATCCTCCTTGCTCTGCTCCACCTCAGCCCCTTCTCCTAACCTCCACCCTGCCCTTCTGCATCCTCCCTTGCATTCCCTCACAGCCTGCTGCTGATGCGGGCGACATGGTGACGGGATGAAGGGGGCTTGTTTGGGCCCCCAGCTAATCAGCACACATTAGCGCATGACTAAATAAATCTTAAGTGCTGCTAATTGCTTACTAGTGAAAACAATAACAGGCACTTGCCCAGAGGCTCTGGAGTAGTGAGGGGCTGGGGCACAGGGGACCATGTGTGGGGGACGAGGGGGGGGGGGAGTTGGCACTGGGCCAACATGAGACACCAGCGCCATCAGTCACCCCTTCTGCCTCCATGTTTAACTCACACACCACTTGGCACTGTCACTGCACGTACCAGATGCCCCCCACCCACCATATGCAGCACATATTGCCTGCAGACCTCATCAACCAAGAATTAGCCTTACATGACCACTCCAGACAGGCCTCGATCTCATGCACCGCCATCTTACATCACTGCATTAATAAACATGAATTAGTAATGACACAATTAGAACGGGCTGTTCTGACATTTTCTTTACAATAATGGTTTCACCGGTGTGCATCTTAAGACCTCAGACCTTTAGATATCAGATGAAGGCATGTTTAATAAACCATGAGAAGGTTTAAGAAAACCCCACATCAGACAGAATGTCTCATCTTGGAAATGTTGAAAAAAGGGGCCGTCTTGTCCTGTCCTGTCTTTTTTGGTTCTTCTGAGCTGTGTTTGTTTCTCTCACAAGGTGCTTTCTGTGAGGGAGGTCTTTGAGCAGCCTACAAGCCACTGTGACAAAAGGTACGTGTAACTCAGTAACAGACTCACACAAGTATTTCAAAGGACATAGAAAAGTATTTGAAAACTATTTTACTGCCAAATGTGCATCAACGTACCTTGCATGTACTGTTGTGGTCAGAAGTATACACAGAGTTATCATGGGTATAAAAGTCATTAATTTGAGGTTCTCAGTGATTTACTTGGACCATTCTTTTTCAACTGAGGAATGAGTATACGATGTGCATCTTCAGTGATTTTTAAAAACAATAATTAGGTGCACATTTAGGGTTTTCACTAATTTACACAGGGACAAAGCAATAGGCTTAAATATATATGACATGTTCTCTGAACCAGCTGATTAGAACCTGACAAGCGAGTCATCATTTCAAGTTGAGGTACACTTCAATGCTTTTTTCAGGGTATCAATCGCTGCCGTAAAAAACATGTCCAAATAAAAAACTGTACAATGCTAAGCACATGTAAAACAGTGGCAAATAAAACCTTGCCCTCACAAACCATTCTTGTCAGTAAAAACAATTGTAATGATTGGACACCACATGGTTTTCAGGTATCGATATATAATTAACGTAATAACGTTTTATTCATGTGTAGTAATTTGGCTCCGTAAATATAGCCTCTTGCTGCAGCTGGTTTGTGTCAGAAACAAAAACGAAGGCACGGAGCGTGACGGGAGCGGACACGTTAAGCGATGGTTATTGGATTTCCAAAGTTCCTGTACTTTGTCAATATTATCTGTGTAGCATAAATTGTGCGCGTATTTCACATCAGTTATAACTTCCACCGCAAATAATTGTGCAGAATGCAATTACAGTTATTATGTGAGACAGTCAACCAAACATTATCCAAGATTCATCTAATAATCACTGTACCTCTATAATGGAACAATTACAACCGTTGAATTTCCATTTTACCTTCCATGACCAATTTCAAAATGTACGGAGATTAGAAGATCCTTGTAACGATCACTGCAGGGTGGGAGAACGTGCCATACACACTGTATAG
This sequence comes from Oostethus manadensis, assembly GCA_024372805.1. Classification (NCBI taxonomy): domain Eukaryota; kingdom Metazoa; phylum Chordata; class Actinopteri; order Syngnathiformes; family Syngnathidae; genus Oostethus; species Oostethus manadensis. The sequence continues at coordinate 1,125,742 of QODF01000061.1, forward strand.
TCACCTGAATCCTGTCATAACTGGTGCCGAAGGATCCACAATCCCTCTTAACATGACCAGATCGAGCCTTATTATCTCTGCATTAGTGATCCTGATTTACTGCAGCTGGTACGTCCTCTTTGGTTGTATTCAATCATTTGTTTGGCAGCATTAATTGAATTGACCAATTGTCAATCATGATCACACCGTGACTTTTTAAAATGATGTAGTTGCAAACTCCTTCCACCCTCGGAAAAAAGAAATCGTTCAAATTCATCTTCATGGCCACAGGAAATGGATGCAAGCTTTTGACTGCAATTGTACCCACGTGCTCTCAAATTCCATACATTTACTTGAATTCCGATTTCTGTGTTAACCTGTTTCAACCATTTTGAACGTTACAACAAACACCCAAACTGGGTGATGTAAAATGATTTTCTACTAAACGGAGTGTACAAAGTCAATATAGTCCAAGTAGAGGAGTGAGATTGGTCAATTAAATACATACATTACATGTTTATAAGAATAGGAATAATTGATGTCCCACTGCTCAGTTCGGTTTTCAAATGGTAAATGTAATGATTGAGATACAGCTAATGGCTTTCCTCCCCTTTACTTTTCTCTTTCCTTATTATTTGCCCTCTTCGTTCATTTTCTTAACAATGTCCGTGCTGGAGCAGGATGTGATGTCAGGGCCGTTCTTCAGCTTTCCACTGTGCAATGCTTCTTGTCCTCTGTTCCTGGAACGAGCGTCTCAGTCTCCTCTGCAGTCTTTTACTGCTTTCCCACGGGACGTGCGTGCTTTTGTTAGCTTTTCTGTCAACATGAGCAGCCTAATTGCTTGATTAGTTGAGGTTGACTGGCCTGTTAATTGAATACTAATTGGGATGTGATCTATCTAATGAAGATACTAATTTATTGTTTGGCACTCATCCAAGAGTTAGCTTTTTCACAGCTGAATCAAACAGGAAGGATGAAAGTAAACACGAAGCGGCAGACTCCTGCTTTGAAAGCACATGAATCAAATGTACAAGGTGATAAGATTTAATCAAGTTTATTTCCTTGAAATAGAGCTTGTTATTATATGGTGAGGTGCTGATGAAAGGGTTGAAAAAAAAAAACACAAAAGTGTAATTTTAATAGTGTATGGCATAGCTTCTAATATTAGCTTTTGAACTGTGCAAAAGCTGGGAAATTAATAGGGAAACATAGTGTCGTTGAGTCCGTTTCTATTGTCGTATATGAATGAAAACATACATTTGTCCCACATAGTGGAGAGATTTACTTTGGAAAAATTTGCTTCATATTAATCGGTATTATGTTAGGTACTAACTGTGCAGAAGAAGAGGAAAAATGCTAGAATTGTTTGCTGATACTGCAGTGATTCATTACTCTGACAAAATAAATATAGCCGGCTATTCATTAAACGCACAATCTAATGATGACATGAGATGCAAATGTCTTTACTAATGATATTAAGGCTCAGTTTTCATTGACACTGTCAGAGCAATATTAGTTTAAGATTATGGTGATTATTGTGGTTGTAGGTGGCTGTCTTGTCGCTGTCTGCTCGGTGTACCATGGAGGTCTGTGCAGTAGTTTGATTATATTGTTTACCTGCATGCAAGATGCAGCTTCTTCATTAAGTAGAGGTACCTCGGTTAGTGTCCGCCGCGGTTTGCGTGTTTTTTGTTAACGTCAAAATTGTGCCTCGGCTTGTGCACATTTTTCGGTTAGCGTACAATCTGGCACACGTCTTGTCATGTTATTATTACACTAATACATTCATACACTCAACGCTGTACTTTTATCACAAATGCCTTTGTTAGAACAGCATGGCAATCGGAACCAGAGGTCACCTACTTCGCCGGTTTATGATGTCATCAGCCGCTGGCTCTCAAAAATGTTAACACATATTTATAGTTTACAATTATAGTTTTACATGCATAAGACACTTCTAATTGCATATAAATTATGAATTAAAGGGATAAATAAACCTTTAGGTTACCTTTGCCTCCATTAAAGATGTGACAGTTCCCAAAGACACAATGTAACAGTGAGACACCACACTGGTTGCTCACCTTCTTTGTCAAGTCTATTGCAACTTTCTTTATTCCCAATATGGGTTACTGAGGTGAGAAACATTATTGATTTCAAGAAAAAACTCACAGCAAGAGAGTTGATTTTGCTGACACGTTGGTCAAGAACGTCAAGGAACACTTAAATGTTCATTTATCCCTTTCATGCATTTCAAATAGTTTTCTGTTTTCTTTCTAGAACAGATTTGATTTTTGTATTTCTCATGGGAAAAATGTATTTGGTTAGCATCCGTTTTGGTTAGAGCTGAACCTTCTCGAACGTACTAATGATGCTAACCAAGGTCCTGCTGTATGCCATTAGATGTACTTAATGTAGTGGCCAGCATCTGTAAACATAGTGCATAGTGCACTTGTGGTGAAGGCACATCTGGAACCAAGTGAGAAAAGTAAACAGTCTGACAACCACCATCTGCTCACTTCCTGTTGTCACATTAAGGTCCTGCTTTTTACGTGGTAAAACAGCCCATAATGCACCCAAGTACAGCGTGATAAGTAATGTCACAACTGTATAAGGATGTTTATATTGCCTCAGATAGACAATGCTCTTGGTTTAGTTGCTATCGTCTCCCATTCCGTTCCAGAGACCATAGCAAGAAATGACTTCTACCACCCCAGCTTGCTGAGGAAATGTGTCTCTCCAATCCTTAACTGTGCACAAGGCCATTGTATTTAAAAGCAATCAATAGAAACTTAATTTCAGTTCAGCATTTGGGTCGGAGAGCAGGGGTGGTCCCGGGGGCTTTTCAGGTGCAGTCCAACTCAAGGTCTTTCATTGACCACTCATTGCTTTTGTTGGGCGCACCACTCAATTGGCACAACAGCAAAAAAGTTGTCCGTATTTCCACAATATAGGAAGTAAAAATTCATCCTTGTATTCCATGTGGTATATCCACTCTCAGCAGGCAAAGTTTTCTTGGACACTATAATGATCAGAAGCATTCTTCTCTCTTCTTGATGTTTGTATCCTTTGGATAATTTTTCTCCAGCATTTCCAGTTCCAATGTGATTGTTGCAGTCGGGCCTCCTGTGTCCTGACTGTGATTCAGTGGCAAACAGAAGATCTTTCAGGTTCCAGTAGTTGTTTTCCAGACACAACATAAACTGTGGGAGTAGAACAGGTGGGAAAGCAGTTTTTTAATAAAAAACAAATATCTTGTCCTCTCTCTTCCTGCCCTGCCTCATGTATGCATGCTCACCACACACGTAGCAGTGTACCTGAGAGTGCATCACAGCAGGCCAGGAGTAGTATAAACATTAGCAACCCCAGGTGTGGGATGACCTCCATTCTTGCACAGATACACATGCATTTCTTTGCATTATTCTTCCATCTATCACTTAGCTTCATTCTTTGCACAGTAGTCGTTAGTCACCCCCACTCACCCGTGCTTAATGAGAAAGCAATTACCATAGGCTTCGCCCCAATCCCTGTGGCTTCGCAGCACAGTCCGAAACCTGCATCCCGTCCTGTTCAGCTCTGCGTCCGCCGCTTGGCTCGGATTCCCCATCTCTTCCCTTGTACCTCTTCTCCGTTTCACTGTGGCTGCAGACTCTCTCTATTTCTCCATCCTCTCTGCAGCCTCTCTCTTTCGCTCCTCCCAGCTCCCAGGCAGCTCTGGGTTTTAGACGGATCACTCTCACAATGGTTGATCAATACAGGTATTGATCCACTGGCAAAATGTTTATAAAATCCTTCTGGGCAGCCGCGGTGCAGTGAAGAGAAGAGGTGGGGTGGTGAGAGGGCCAGCATGCCATGTTATTTTTCTTCAACAGAAGCCCACCTGATTGGCTGCCAGTCTTGCCAAGAAAAGGGCTGGCACGCTGTGTGGAGTTTTCGTCACTGTGGCTTGGCACAGCGCCGTCGTCACTGGCTCATGCTGCTGAACTTCCCAGAGCACCAAAGCAGAGCGCTGCCCGATATTGACTGCTGTCCAAGTGCTTGGGAAATTATTTTGCATAAATTAGAAATCCTGCAGGCGACCCTTAACGATGATTTCATTTCTTAACAGCAACACACCCAATCGCTTGCCTACATTTACCTTCCTAATTATTCAATCCTGACGGTAAATTCTATTTTTTGCGTCAACAATTTACAAACAATTTTGATAACACAAGTAATATTACAAATTATGACTATTTTTTAACTATTATAATTTTTCTCAATTTTGACAAAAAAAAAATCTAATTAACAGTAGGAGTTGAATCATTTCCAGTTCAAATAATGGTCTGCCCTGTCAACGTGAATATCGTGCCTTATCAGATATTGTTCTACATCAGAAACCTGCTTTTGCTGTAATTAGATTGAAGGTTGCACACCGCTCAGTATGTTCATGTCTCAGGATGATGTTTGCTTTATATGTGTATGTAAATAGACCGACAGGCAACGTGCAACCGGTCAGAATAAATTAGTTTAGCCACCCCTTGGTGCTCTCAACTCTGAACGGCTGCACTGCAATGTTAAACATTACCATGTAGATTTATGTGGTTCGTATTGACTTTTGAAGCAATATGGTGGCCTGTAGGGTCAAATACATTGCTCTTGTGGTAGGTTTGTCAGAATCATACCCACGTTTTAGCTGTCAACATAACTACTTGTGAGTAACAATGTGTGATCTGGAGATTACATGGCCTAAAGCAGGGGTGCTCACACTTTTTCAACCTGCGAGCTACTTACAAAATGATCGACTCAAAAAGATCTACCACGTCTACAATCACACAAAGCATATATTTAATTATAAAGAAATCACAATATATTGATATGTACAATATAAGTTTTTGTAGTATACATAATCGCGTGAGACCATATTTTACAACACAACACAACTATGTTCATTTTTTTTCATTACCTGGGTTTTAGTCGTATTTGCCATGAAATGTCCAAAAATGCTGCTCCACATTTCCCTTATTTGTTGTTGCGATTGCAGAGTAGCAGATGAGGTAAAAGCACTTGGAAAACCCATCCATCCATCTTCGATGCCGCTTATCTCAAGTCCTCCTCTCATTCTAAACCAAAGTGATACGTTTTTGTTCTTCTTACTTGGTTCAGCTCCTCCACTTATTGTTATACCCTTTCTTAAGTTTAAGAGAAAAAACGAAGGTAACTCGCTGCTAGCGTGTTAGTTTTGCGGCACATAGCGCCGGTGTTTCCGCATGCGCAGTGACTGTCAATCATATTTATGTATAAGAATGTATAAGAAGTATAAGAATTATTTTTTATCAGACTAGTAATTTCCTTTATCAGTGGTTCCCAATCATTTTCCTTATTTAGATTGATATGAGACTTTGCAAAGCAGAGGTGGGGACGGGGCGTGCAGCCGTGTTTTGGTTCAGCGCACGGACGCCGTGAATGTCACCCGATCTACCCACAATGTCTTTACGATCGACTGGTAGATCGCGATCGAAGTATTGAGACCCTGGTCTAAAGTATGTTAGGTTAGGTCAGTGGTTCTCAGTTATCTTCTGTCATGCCCCCTCTGCAGGACAGAAACATTTCTGCACCCTCTCGATTTGAAATACTATTGAAACTGATAATATATATTTCCTTGTCTGTACTGTACAGACTGAACTCGAAATTGACAACAACAAAACACATCAAAATGGAGAGCAGTGAACCATACAAGCGTATTCCAAAGTCAAATTACATGCTGAGTACAACAAATTCATACATGTTGGCAGGACTGCACTTCCCCTCAGGGAAGCCCACCCCAATATTTGAGAAGCACTGGGTTAGGTAGATATTTGATTTGTTCTGAAGAAAACATAGCGAGCATAGCAGACATGATCAACTCAGGCAGGGCAATCCTTGGCCATGACTTCCTTAGCAGGGATATACACACCGTATAATACAATACACATACAGTACACATAATTACAGTGTAATACAGAACATCATATAACATTCAGCTGTTGTTGAACAGGGCAAAACATCTGTCTGCCATAAGACCTACCACGGTTGTGTGTGGGCTCTTTGGCTTGTTCGCATACATCCAGACACCCAGGCAGTGGTACAAACCACAAGGTCCATCTTAGACAGCAGTTACACATGTGTTGGGATTGTTTATTTGTCTACAGATTAGCTGACTGTAGATAGCTTTTCACTAGTTGACTACCACTGGTCCATGTTGAGCATTTATATTAGCCCTTTCTGGGAAAGTGTTAATACAAACGGTATACCATAATTACTCCCTGGCCCATTCATTATTGTAACAGTGGCTGTCACATTTTGTCTTTGGGAACTGTCCCATTAATGAAGGTAATAGTAGTTCAAGGAACTTTTAAGAAATCAAGGTTTTAGAGTGTTGTGGGTCATTCTCTCGTCCTCCACGTTGTTTTTTAGCTGTCACTCGATGTTTTTGCTGGACAAGCTTGGCATTTAGCACCCCCACCTTCAATCTATTCCCTATTCCCCTATTTTTTATTTGTACATTCATCTTGAAATCCAGGCGTCATTTTCCCCTTCAGTTTTTCACCTTTTCCTCCTTTCTGTACTTGCTCTTCCTATCTGTGATAGAGTATGTTATTCATTTTATATGAATTCAGGGGCTCCTTGGTGCATGCTTCCAGCAGAAATCAATTTCAGCGCAGACAGCATAACCAAACAAAGCTCTGCACTCATTTCAGCGCAGGCCTCAGTGTTACCCATCTCACTCATTCTCCCTTCCTGCCCTCCTTCATTGGAGGACATTTTGTTCTCCCTCTGATGGCATTATGTCAGTCACTGCAGACGTGTGCTGAAGTGTGACTGCAGCCACTAAATGGATCCTGGCAAGCGATGATCATTAAAGAATAGAACGTTTACAACTGTTAATGTAAATGTCAGTTTTGTGTGTGTGTGTGTGTGTGTGTAAACAAGAGGTGGTATCCTCTCCCTGCAGGGTGAATGAGACAGACTGGAGATGCTCTCTTCTGTACTATCAGTGGAGGACGTGCACCAGTTAACGCAGTCTCTGGATTGTCCTCTTTCCTTTGCTCTGCTTTTATTGATTTCAGCAAGACATGGAGACACACGCAAAGAAAGGGCCTTTTCACAGGGAAGTTAAACGGTCAAGTAGCGAGTAGAGGGTGGCTTTCACCACGTTATTGACTAGGTAGAAAAATGTCACTATTATGGAGGCCCTTGCAGCAGATAGCGAGCTGATTGGATGAGTGCCCCCAGGTCAGAGTGGAACATGTTTCCCCTGCAGCCAAACGAATTCAGGAATTCACTTGGTTTGCAGGTTGGCTAATGCTTCTTCTTCCCCTGCCACTGCCAATGACTGACTACGTTTTTGAGACGACGTCAAATGTATCTATTATCCATGCCTACAGGTACACACTGAAACACACAATAGTCTCCTGTTGAGGCCCAGTGGCATACACTCAACAAACATTTACAGTACATGCAACAGTCAGTATCCGGTGTGATCGCCATTTGTTTAAAATACCATATACAGATATCCAGAGCATCCCAAACGTGCTCAATGGGGCTGACAAAAACTGGGATGTTTTCAGATTCCAGGATTTGTGCTCAGATCTTTGCTAGATGTGGCTCTCATATTGAACTGACGGTGGTGGATGAGATGCACAACATTTGGCCTCAGTAACTTGTCACTACGTTTGCGTTTGGTATGTCACCAATAAAATGCACCTGTGTTGCGGATGGAGTGGCCCGTGGTGAGGGTAGAATGATGATATGAGCAGGTGGATGTTATGGACAAATAACAGAAACTAATCAGTCCATCAACTATTGCTGACGTTATTACTGGAGCAAGCTTTCAATCCATGGTCCGAGGTGTACAGTTGGATTCACTCTGGACAATGACACACTTGTGTTTCTACACGTTCATTTCATGTCAGGCTGGAAGAGACAATTGGTGCTTCCTATGTTTTTCCTCATCTCCACGTTGTTCTTTGGACTGTACCATTATTGTGAGTATTAGTGGAGCAAATGCGTGCTGTCAAAAAAACCATGTTATGCTGCTAAAGAGAAACTCACAGATGCAGTCAATCATAGCTACTAACAAGAAGTTAACAGGGCTTGGCCTTGCCAAGATAAAATAGGGTCAGGGTCACTTGTACAATTTAGGTATGAATGGGGATGAATGAATGGTTCAAATATATAATCAGGGGCCCAAAACGAATACAATGTTCATGCCCATGATGAGTGTATGTTAAGTTCTAATAGCAACTCTACATGTACAATAATTTTCTTTTATATCTATAAGGTGCTAGAAAAGCTTGAAATCTGTTTTTGAGAATGCTTTAATTTGATGTTATGAACCCTGCTAATAATGTGAAGCCTTGTGACTCGTGTAAAATTAGCCATTAAATCCTATTTTCTTGGAGATTATATAAGATGAGTGGACGCATGATCAAATGGCCCAGGGTTCAACTTGAGGCCACTCTCAAGCCCCGCCTACTCATGTCAATCAGACTAATTAGCTTAGCATATCGTTGGACTGGGTGGGTCCTCCTGGCAGCACAAAATGGAGCGCTCAAAAGGTCAGCATGCCACAACGGAGACTGAGCAGTGCTTAATCAGAGGTGAAATTGTTTAGTTTTCCCAATTGATTCCAGCTCAAATCAAACAAGAGTGTCTAGTGTTGAGTCACTCAAATATGCAGCGGGAAGCCCAGTGACATGTGATGGATGGCATGTCATTTATTCTTCTGCTCTACTTGACACATAGTACACAGCATGTGAAGAAAATGATGCTTGAAACATTGGACTATACTCAACAGTGAAAAAAAATGTCACTCTTTTAACACTGACACAAAGCATTAGGTAATAAATATTTTGTCTTCACTCTCTGTAACAAAGTAAACTAAGTACCATTAACACTCGGCCCCCGAAGCGTTATATATCTTTTTACAGGCTCTTAAAAACCCTTCTTTAACACACTTGTCACAGACATGTATACATAGAGGAAAGCGTCTGAGTGCACCCACACGCCTGCACGCTGCAAGTCCACTGCCTGCATAATACACTATATGTAACGAAATAATGTTTCCAGTGGGATGGTTGTGGCTGGGGGATGGAAATGTGTTGTGAATATCAATGTGGCGTCCCCCAGACTCCCTGGTTCAATTGATGTGATGGTGGGGGGGTAAATGAATATGCCAAAGTAAAAGGAAAGTAAAAATCAGTTTGCCCAATAGAAGCATGCAAAGACAGAGGGAAGAGGGTGTCTTTATTTACCCCATCAGTCATTATTTTGTGTGCTTTTCAGTCCTTTACACCCTGCGTCCACACTGGTGCTAAATGCTTGAGTCATTTTATTTGTATCTCATGACAACCACTTGTCTTTTAAAATATATTCATTCATTCATTTTCTATACCGCTTATCCTCATTAGGGTCACGGGGATGCTGGAGCCTATCCCAGCAGACTTTGGGCGAGAGGGGGGGGTACACCCTGGACTGGTCGCCAGTCGATCGCAGGGCACATATAGACAAACAAACATTCACACTCACATTCATACCGATGGACAATTTAGAGTCGCCAATTAACCTAACATGCATGTTTTTGGAATGTGGGAGGAAACCGGAGTACCCGGAGAAAACCCACACACGCACGGGGAGAACATGCACACTCCACACAGAGATGCCCAACAGAGATTTGAACCCTGAACCTCCTGACTGTGAGGCCAATGTGCTACTCACTCATCCAACGTGCAGTATCAATGTATCTTTTGATAAATGAAAAACAATGGTAAAAACAATGCTTTTTGATTTCTTTTGTAGGCACATGTAAATCGCTGATGGAAGGGAGCGTCATATCAAACCCTGCTTCGATTGGCACGGATGACTGCATGAGTGTGATTGTTTTGACTTTTGTTGAAAGTAAATCAGTGAGAGTAAGATTTACAGAAAACATTAAACTGAACACACAGACACGCACGCACCCCCACATGCACACACAAACACACACACACAGTTGCAGTTGGACCTTTAGTGTTTTAAATGTATTTTCTTAATAGAAACTTTTCACTGATCCCCATCAGAATCTCTGACTTGATTGGATCTCCTCATGCTGTACATCAGCACTGTGCATGTGCAGCATCTTGATGTGTGTGTGTGTGTGTTTGTATGTATATGCCTTGCGTGTTTTGCCAAGGTTAATTGAGACACAAACCTCATCTCTGCCCTGATGAGGGTCAGAGCACAGAGGCAGATCTGCATTGCATTAATCTAACCCCAATTTATGCCGCCACACACTGTCAGTCGCCGCCCTGCCCCCGCAATCACACGCACACACATTTGCACACATAGTCATTAATTTAGCCCAATTTGTGTTGTCTTCACCGGCTCTGATGCATGGCACGTAAANGTACAGAAAATGAATGAATGAATGAATGTTTTTCAGACATGGGAGCCAGCGACGCCTAATGGTAACACCACGAAATACTCTGAAGCTCAAACTCACATGAAAACACTTTGAACTATTAAATACATACATTTATGTATAAGCCTTCCTCTAATTGACGATATATTGCATGTTTATTTGTCCGAGCCTAAACATATAGTGATGTGTATTTATTTGAGCTATATTGTTTGCATGCAACAATTGTTAGTTGTTATTAGTAGTTTATTTTGCTAAATATTCCAAAAAATATGAACCTAAGCAAAATATTTTGGTATATAAAATCATGCTAAGAATTTAGGATATGTTTACATCTCTCTTTTTTTGGTAAATTTAGACTTGTTTATACAATGTTTGGATTTTAAGTGTCGCAAACAGTCTTTTGCCAACACATGTACTGTATTATTCTTGTCACTTCTCAAATATCTTATATGGTACAGACATAATCTAAACACCTACACAAAAACAAATTGATTCTGCCAATTATGATATTGAAATCACTTTGTATGCATGCCAGTTAGTGCAACCCGTGTCATTGACCATAGCACTCCTTGAAGACTTGGCAAAGAGTAGGCTAAGACGTGAACGTGTGTTCAGCAACAGTTTCATTGTGCCGCTGACAATAATAACTTGATTGGTGCCCTCCAAAAATAACCTTTTTATGGCACTCAATGTAATAAGCACCTCTTTTTCACTACTTGCACATTTTGCATTTTTCTTTGGAGTCATTGTGTGTGCCACATGGTTTTATAGATCTGATCTTTTGCATGTAGATTCTGAGGTTTGTGAACATGCAATGTTTTCTGATGGACTCCATGGTCACTTTTATAAATTAGGCCCTTGATTTTCAACAACACGTTAGTAATGCCAACGTGTACCCGGCTAGTATTGACACTGTGTTCAGAGGTACCTTTGAAGGTGTCACTTCTGCAGACTGCAAAGGTTTTGGTCCCCTGAAGGGTGCAATTCCTGATATGGGAGACTGTTTCAATTAGCTTTATTTCCAAGTTATTTGTTGGGGGTGAGGTCAGAGTTTGCAAGTTCTACAGTATCACACCAAACTCATCTGATCATGCTTCTGTAGAGCTTGTACACAGAAAAAGGCCTTCTCCAAATGGTTCCCACAAAGTGGAAAGTGATTTGTCCAAAATGTCTTGAATTGGGATACACAGAACTACTTCATATGTCCTATGTTGTTGTCATTGCATTTAGAAGCCAATGAGAGAGGACCTTCTTGAATTCCACCTACTGCCTCTCCAAAAAGTCTTAACTGAAATCGGTAAAGAGACAAATTACATTTTCTCCCATGCCTCACCTTGAGTGACTCAAGTGAGCTCCTCTGCTCCATCATGTCAGAGCCGGGATGCCGCGTCTATGCAAGTCTGCTTTGATGTTTTAAACATTACCATTAATAATGTTTTCAGCATCAGAATTAATTGCTTTGCTACTGCGTCCGACTCTCTTCATCCTACTCTGACACATGAATAAATCAGCCCTAATCACCTTTGTCTCGAAATTTGGAAGTCAGGAATTTTGGATGAAATCAAACTTGAATGTAGCCAAGTTCCTCCAAGTGGTGTGTATGTGTGACTGCAGGTAAATGAAGAGAAACGCTTTTTTAGGGTGGCTTTTGTATACAGTGTAATTCAGTCTACTTTTAAATACCAAGCAGTTTTTATGGCAGCTTCTCCTAAGGACAAAGTCTGTGATATCTGAGCTGTAGGAAGACAAGTTTTGGGTTGTCATTCACTGTAGGATGTGGTGATTTTTGAACTGGTTTGGATTAGACCCTAAAGATGTATTTTGGTGAATTCCAGATGTTCCGTTATCTATGGTTCCCAGCTGTGTCCTGAGATGTTAAATGGGCTGGAAAACATTCTGACCAAGCTCTGTTAAACTCATCAAACTATGGGAAATGTAATTAGTGCCTTTTGGAGCTCACATCGCATAGCAACTCCTTCCTAAATAAACAATAAAAATGTCTTCTTTTTCATTTAGCCCCACCTCTTGTCTGCCAAGCACCTCCCTTTGAGTGCCTTTGGCCCTACCCAGTCTCAGGGGTCCTGCAATGTGAAGACAGGGTGAGGAATGTGTGAAGCATCCAAGGAAACATGAACTGCGATTTTCCCACAAGTATGAAAAAACAGAGGCCGTGGCTATGGAATCTTTCTGACGCAATCATCCAGCAGGAAGGCCACTGTATGGTGTAGCTGTATTATTAGGATTTACACATTTAAACTGAACTTAAGCATGTTGGAGAGCTGCTGACCATGTCAAAATACAGATGAGCAAAAGTGGTCGATGGGCCGTTTTGAGAACAGCCAACATTCACTTTTTTGAGGCCCAGCGTACTAATTGTTTGTTGGGCAAGCCATCATTAAAATCGTGCATATGAGCGAAGAGCAAAAGCAGGGATGCGAATCACTGACGGGGCCCCATGAGGTTTTCGTACACATCCTCATGATCACCACACCGCTCTTGCCTGTGTAATTCTTCATACATTAAGACGCAAGGTTGAGAGGAATTCCCAAATACAAAAAAAACAGCGCCAGCTTCAATGAGTCTTTTTTACTGTCCTGATCTAATTATCGTATATCCCATAATTGCTGTTATATTCATCACAGTGCTCCGTATTTATAGGGTCTGGTTTCATCATAGTAATAAAGCCACTCTGGAATTCTCATGCAAAGACGTGGAGAGGGGGAGATACATCACAGAGCGAAAAGACAGAAACACATGGAAATAAGGAGGCAGGGTTTTGAATCCAGATAATATTTGATGTTGGAGAATACAACAACAGAGCCGCTCCATTGTAATACTCTCCACTTTTATCTGGACTTCACTTCTCCTACTCTGCAAATCTCTTGTCCAGACCGGACTCCATGTCAGCTCCATGTTCACCCTAAACTAACTTTTGTTTTCAAGGAACCCAAAACATCATATGTTGCTCCCAGTATTTGGGTATATATTTAACACCCACATGTGAGGCCAGTGAGAGTGCCTAGGGAATGGAAAGGAAAACAAGCATGCCCTCTCTCGCTGCCCTTTGGTGCTGGCCTGCTATAAATACCTCCGGGTGGCGCGCCAGTTGCTGCACCAGTGGCATGGGAACCTCCTCTGGTCCTCAGCTTGGCCACTCAAGGCCAGTCTGGGAAGGACTCAGCGTACAGAAGAGGCTGAGAGTGTTCAATGTGGGCGGCGGAACATGGAAAGGAAAAATGTTTTGGCTTGTGGAAGGAAATATGTCCATGGTGGTCTTTGGATGTGTTTTGTGCGCTCCTCTCTCCCTTCCCATCACCTTCCTTTTCAAAAGACTCCATGTACGCAGCATTTATGTGGTTTTGTCTTAAGAAGATTGTATGAATGATGGCTTTCCAAACTCTTCTTTTCTGCACTGCATTGAAATGTTGATGCTACTCTCCCCCCTAAAAATTTGTTTAGACTTTTCAAAGGCCTGTTCTTCACAGTGCCGTCTCCCTGTGTTGGTGCACGACGGGCTCGGCTGATGTTGTCAGAGATAGCGGTAATAGTTTTAAACTGACAAGCTAAACATCTCTCTTCCTTACTTTTCCACTTCTGCAGAGTAAATAGTTTTACAGGCACAAAATTCACACAAATAAGGTCTACAGTAATTATTATTTCTTTTATCGCTGGTGAGGTTCAGGGGTTTGTAAGTGAGAAATTTGGTGCTTAGGGCCTCTTAGGACACATCCCAAGAGTTTTGGCAGCTTCTTGTTGCACAGGCAACATCTTGTGCTGTGTGTCCGTGCAAATACAAGTTTGTGGACACTAATATGGATTCAGTACGTCGTAATTGATTTCCAGGGTCTGACTTAGAAAGAAAGAAACAATAACATCAAAGATTTGTGTTGGTCTATTTAACATACTGAGTCAACAGATTAAATGTCTCTGTTGTTCCTCCCCTCCTCGCACCTCTTAGCATTCTCTAAAGGTCTCGTTTTCTCTCACTCTCTTAATACTTTTCTTGCCTCTCGCCCACTCCTACAAGGCTCACTTGTTATTTTTTCGCACAAGGTCCTGTAATTAAGTTTGACATAAGCACAGGGATTAAATATGCGGTTCAGAGGAGAGAGAAAGGCGCTCTGTTACAATCCCAAGGCCAGATGTAAAATGGAACCAGATTGCGACACTTGGAGTTGGAAAGTTTCAGAGAGGTGCTGAGACTGGAGCCGTGTGTGGAGCTTCACCCCTGGCTGAAAAAAGAATGTTAATCATTTTCAAGCAGATGCACAATACACACGTCAATCTTGTGGTTATTTATATTTATGAAACCACACGACTAACTAAACGTTGTTGTGCATGCAGCCAACCATATGATGTGATATGATAGCTGGCAAAGTAACACCAAAAAGTGAAATACTTTCTTGGGAATGGAACAGGTAAACATACAGTTGATGTATTGCTCCCCTTCAGAAAACGCATTTGTCTTTCAGTTTATGCGAAACAACACAAAATTACATTGACGGCAAACTTTTGTCCAAATCAAACAAATAAGCGGAAAAACCGGTGTCATTGTGCCACAAACAAATCCAATCTCACATGTGGAGACAAAAAGAGCAATCAACACATGCTCTTACTTTCCTGATGGTGGAAAAACCAAACTGATTGGCGCCATAATGCAATGTGAAAAAGTATTTCACAGGCTATCATTCAATCAGTGACACCAAATATAGAAATATAGGCTAAGATCAGCCCCCAGTGCACCAAGCATGTTGATAGGATTTTCTTCTGTTCTGAACTCTGAGAGGTCTCACATGGAACTTTGCATTCTTAAATAACTCTGGCAAAACGCTTTAATCTTAATGAGTCTGAACAGCAAATCTCTCATCTGCAGCAAAAAGGATTAGGAATGCAGAAAAAAAAGAAGTGCCGTTCCACTTTGATGAATTGTGTTTAGAAAATCCCCAGGCATGAAGTTCCCCCGATGAGCAAAGTGTAAGGCGAGAAGGCATGCTTTTATTTGAACAACATAACTTTATCTGAAGAAAACAGAACATGCATTTAAGTAAAAATACAAAAGCAGCGCTGATTCAACTCTGCAAATGATAAAGCTAACTAACTTTTTTCTTCAAGCCACTTGGATACTTATGGAATAGCTTTGCACAAATTACGTACATTGTGTTTTCTGTGCTTTATAAGTGTTGTGTTTATTTATTCCGCTGAAGTTCTCTGCTGGTAGGAATAAGTGATGAACTCCTGTTTTGTTTTGTTTTTTGCATTCTACTACCGGAAAGGGATGAAACATTGGTAAAGCAAGCACTCGGTGCTGGCAGTTTAAAAAAAAAAGAATAATTTCACAGTTTTGCTCCAGGGTGATAAGTATAATGAACTTGTTAATTAACCTTTCAGCCATTGAGATAAATACAAATTGTGGGTCAAATTATGGATTTGTTAACCGACAAAGACATGATAACATGGCCAAAAGACAATACATGTACAAACATTATTTGCATTATAGCAACAAGACATGAAAAATATACAGAATAACTAGAGACCACCTCAAATGATTGTGAATTCAGCATCCTTACATGTCTGACAACCATTCCATTCCAATGAGTGTTGAATTACAATGCATGTGCACGATGCACGCCGTTTGAATTCTTGTGCCGGGAATGGCATAAAGTGACCCAACAGCAGTGTGAAGGACTGATGGAGCGCATGCCAAAACGCATGAAAGCTATAATTAAAATCCAGGGTTATTGCACCAAATGTTAATTTCTGAACTCCTTAATTTAAAACATTAATATTTGGTTGTTGAAAAATGCAAATGCAAAGAAAAACGTTGGTAATCTTTTGACCATTTTTCATTTTCTGCAAATAAATGTTTAAAATGACATTAAATGTTTTTATTCGGAATTGGGGTTCCATAAGCCTCATCACTACATTTCTGTCTCTACAGTCTCTCCCCACTTGGACGACAGGAGTTCTTTCCCAAATATGGTAAGGAATTGCAAATGTACTTTGTAGTGTTAATCAGTTGTTTATAGACTCAAATAGATACAAAAAAAAAGCACACAAAAAACAGCTTATTTGTAGATTTTTAAAAACAACAACATTTTAGCCAAAAATCAGCAAATTAGCATGGACGTGAATGCTTAATGGTAAATGTGCGGGGATCCACTCTATTGGCGTTTTAAAGTGTCCTTCACATGACTAATCAGCTTTGCTTAAATATGTTATATATTGTTTGTAATTAATTCTATATTCTTCTATTTTTGAAAACGAACGGTAAGTTTGCAAAAATGACATTCATAGTTCATGGTTCCATACATGATGAACCTGCTCTCGCAGCCCTAAATTCCGGAAGTGACATCATCGGAGTATTATCACTACACAAACATGGTGGTGTACAAAACAGAGAATGTTTAAAGTGATTATAGGGAAGATTAGAGTGATGTGGCAATAGTTTTTGAGGAGAAAAGAAGGTAGAAACATTTGGATATGAAATAGAGAACTTGCAAAATGTGGACTTAACCCTTTAGGCACCAAAGTTATTATGACATTACTATTTCAAACGGTTGTAGCTTGAAAATGATTGGCGATAAAGGCATGAGAAAAATCATCAGTATGACCCAAAGTTTGTGATGGGAGTAAATTCACTGATCTAATTTGCATATTGTGACATCACCAGCCTCAGAATTTGTTAGATCCCTGTCTCCCCAATAGCAGCTCATCAGAATGTCTGATCCACTTCCACGTCATGCTCTTCCTCATGTCGCAGGCAAACCCAGCCATTATCATTGCCATTTACACCCCCGCTGCCTCCACCTGACTCTAATTATTACTGCTATTATATATACATATGTAAATATTTATATCTATCAATCTATCTTTCATTCATTCATTTTCAATGCCGCTTATCCTCATTAGGGTCACAGGTATCAATCTATCTATCTATCTATATTTTATGCCTGTGGATATTCTGATTTACCCAGATCATTGTATTGGCAAGTCATACTGTATCTATCTAATAGCAGTGTATTTTCTGTGTGCCGCTATTTTTGCACTTTTTTATATTTCCGCTTCCCTCCTCACCATTAGCGGTGTTTTGACAATCCACCACTTTCTTGCCACCCTGCACACCGTGCAGCAAAGCATCAGCTCAAGTATGTGGACTGAAGTAACATATTGGACTGTTGTGGCATGGGGGTTCAAAATCTATAAACTACTAAACTTTGCATAGAAACACGCCCACAAATGTTGCTCAGATTGAGGTTACAGATGTCCGCCATCTCCTAGTGTAAAGTAGTAACTACATGAGGCATCAAAGTTGCACAAATGGCTTGTTTAAACTCAGCAGTGTTTCTTGTCGCAATTTTGCAACATTGGCGCTTAAAGGGTAAAGCCTTAAGACAATGGAGATGAAGATTGGTCGCCCTCAAAACACAGAATGTAAATTGAAATTACTGTGGAGTTGCTTATTCTTCAATTATTGTTTTAAATTAGCTTCTTAATGTAATATAAAGTGGGTTTTATAGCCGTTTTGTATATGTGGTCCCACGTCGAGGATACATTTTTGCCAGCAAAATGCCCCCTCACAGTATATTGCTGTGAGGAGATGTTTATATAACATGTGTAATACTTTGCAGCCAGACATTATGTAACCAAGAGAGTGTTCTATGGCAACTTTGATGAGGTGGTCATCCTTCCTTATGTTGTGTACCAGCAGGCAGCCTTTTCAAAAGCGTTTACACTGCACTTTCAAGCCAAATGCTTCTTGTCAAAGTGTTCTTTCAAAGGAGTCATCAGTGAAACACAGCAAAGGACAGACCTCCAGGTGGGTGTCCACCCGTCTCTCGATCTTTGCACTTGCTTTGTTCATTCTTAAGCCCTCCTCTTTTGGAAAAAACAAACTTAGAGTGTTACTCGAATGCTGTCAACATCCAGAACAACCCAACATTTTGGCATGAGCACTATTTGAATGAAGAATACACTGAACCAAGTGGACAAACTACCGTGAGAAGCACTTGTTTACTATGCTTTAGCTGAGAGGTGCTACCGTCATTGATGGCGACATGAACTATAAATTTAGTGTTTGCAAATTTACAGCTCATTTTCAAAAATCGAACATAACATAATTACAAACAATATGTAACATTTTGAAGCAAAGTTGATGATTCATGTTAGGGACCCTTTAGGCGCGATGAACATAATATTTTGTCTCCACACACAGCAGCTGTCTGGCGTCATCCTCGTCGACTGCAGTTAGGCATGCTATTATACGGAGGTGTTTATTTGTATTTGATTAATACATTATTGATCATATGCTAATGTAATCCAAATCAAAGCAACTCCACGTTTACTTGATTAATTATTTCGCCGTGGCATAATTTCCCCAAACAGTCAGCGGTGCTACGGGTTAGAGCAAAAAGCCTCTGGCAAGTTCAGCCTGCTCCATCTACAAAGAGGCTCACTGCACTGGGACCTGCTCTGGGTACCCACTCTCCTAAAACCCAGCCACCTCCCTACATGCCCCCCCGGGCCTTTGGAGGACTGCTCTGGCTGCATTTATTTTATTATATTATTATATTATATTTATTTTCCTTTCAAATCAGCACTCCCCTTTGTTCACAACAAAGATGTGAATGATGTATTATGATCTATAATAACGAGAGAATAACATCGGGCCAATAGAGCATATTAACAAGGCTTGGGTGTTTTGTTGTATAATGAAATATATACAGATGATTTTGTATGTTATCAATATGTTGCCACAAGTTCATTCCACATCGCCTTTTACATAGCGGCTTCTGTTTGTCACCGAGTGGTAAATATTGCCTTGCACTTGACCTGTATTGATCCGCCAGTAAGACGTATAGCCAGTCTACCAGACTGAGCCTAAACATCTGGTCACCAGAGTTCTCTCTGAGTGACAGATAACATCTGGGAAGTCTGCTACTATCACAGGAAACAATGTTCCTCTCTCCTCCTCCCCTCTGTCTCTCCTCACTCTCGCCCTAGTGTTCCTCTTTCCCCATGTCCGGCTCATAAGCACATCCCTCTCATTGATTTTCCATTAACCCTTTCAGACTGTGAGGGGCTCCCGCCCAGACACACAGGCACCACCGGATTGATTATAAATGTCATTTTAAATTTTTTTATTTTTTCACGTATATCAGGAAAGTAAAATGTTCCTACAACCTGTAAAAATAATTTTTTTATTTTTTCACGTATATCAGGAAAGTAAAATGTTCCTACAACCTGTAAAAATATGTATACAGTGTGTTGATGCAGCAATGCTCATGATTTTAAAACAATTTTCTATAGTTACAGTTTTTCCACTGAGGGCCACATGGAAAAATGAAAAGATGCAAGGGCCGCTGGATTTTCTGTAAACCAACCCATAGGATGTATCTCTTCGTAACAGATGATTTGATTCCAATCATGATGGCACAGGTTACAATGCAATTCATAAAAAATATATTTGAAAAACAGAACAACTTGATACGATTTGATACAAGGTACAAACAATACGCTACGATTTGATTTGATTCCACGGTTAATGTTTGTTACATTATAAAATAAAGATGCCAATTATATCATACTGGCATCTTGACAGTACTTTACAGTGTCTTACAGCGCATCATTTACCAAAGCATGCTGTAAGGCACTGGCAAGAATAAAGTCAACAGAATAACCTGTCATATGTATTTATTGTTTAGACACGAAAAAAGACTTGCTGAATGAAACATTTTTTTTCTTTGACAGGATTGATATTTTACATTGTATGACCGGTGTCAGAGTTTGGTTCGCATTGCCGGCAATAAGTCGGACCCGTTTCCAGTGAGGGTTGGACTCCGCCAGGGCTGCCCTTTGTCACCGATTCTGTTCACTACTTTCATGGACAGAATTTTCAGTTTGGTGGCCGCAGGATTCGATCTCTGCTTTTTGCAGATGATGTGGTTCTGTTGGCTTCATCGAGCCGTGACCTTCAACTCTCACTGGATCGGTTCACAGCTGAGTGTGAAGCGGCTCGGATGAGAATCAGCACCTCTAAGTCCGAGTCCATGGATCTTGCCCGGGAAAGGGTGGAGTGCCATCTCCGGGTCGGGGATGAGGTCCTGCCTCAAGTGGAGGAGTTTAAGTACCTCGGGGTCTTGTTCACGAGTGATGGAAGGATGGAACGTGAGATGGACAGGCGGATTGGTGCAGCGTCTGCAGTGATGCGGACTTTGCACCGGTCTGTCGTGGTGAAGAGAGAGCTGAGCCAAAAGGCAAAGCTCTCAATTTACCGGTCAATCTACGTTCCTACCCTCACCTATTTTCATGAACTTTGGGTAGTGACCGAAAGGACAAGATTGCGGGTACAAGCGGCCAAAATGAGTTTTCTCCGCAGGGTGGCGGGGCTCTCCCTTAGAGAGAGGGTGAGAAGCACTGTCATCCAGGAGAGACTCGGAGTAGAACCGCTGCTCCTCCGCATTGAGCGGAGCCAGATGAGGTGGCTCGGGCATCTGTTTAGAATGCCTCCCGGACGCCTCCCTGGGGAGGTGTTCAGGACACGTCCAACCGGTGGGAGGCCACAGGGAGGACCCAGGACATGTTGGAGAGACTATGTCTCTCAGCTGGCCTGGAAACGCCTCGGCATCCGCTGGGAAGAGCTAGACGAAGTGGCCGGGGAGAGAGACGTCTGGGCTTCCCTGCTTAGGTTGCTGCCCCCACGACCCGACCTCGGATAAGCGGAAGAAAATGGATGGATATCTATATATGTATTAAATTAAATTTCTAATTTGGATTCGGAACATGTATATGTATTGACATGTCTTATTTACAGTATAGTGTTTGCAACACTATACTGTAAATCAGTCTCGGCAGAGGTCTGCACTCCACCGAGTCCCCTGCAAACACTGACCTGGCGTTGAGTTCCATGCACATACTGTATTAGTAGTGTGACCCAATCTCTGGAGCACAGTACTCAATGTTCCCATTTGCTTTCACAATGCCTTGATAAAACGTGAGCACACGTGTGAGTGTGTGCGCGCATATCATACCTTATAGATTTGATGGCGTGAGGATGAGTTCTGTTAAGGAGAATGTCAGGCGGTTTAGTTTTATTGTTACGGTTTATTGTTAAATTAAACATATATTGCGGAAATATGAGTGTTTATATTGATGTGTTGATATACAGATGATAGGTTTTCTCATCTTTTGGTGCTGAGCTGATTGTCTGTTGAAATACTGTATATACTTACTTAAAAGGATGTCATCTGTTTCACCGCGTATTTCCTCCCGCACGCTTACAACGGCTTTGGCGGTCGAGATAAAGCGAACACGCGTTTGTTAGGTTGTGTTTGTGAAGCGCGACAGAGGCGAGCTAGAAAAAGCCCTTCATTTAAGCATAGCGTTCCTCCATCAGTCCCAGCGTCTGATGTACAAAGAGCCCAGAGGAATGAGCTTCACAGCTGTTTGTAAACTATGGGAACAGGAAAGGTCAACAAAGTAATGCATTGCGTTACTCCCGCTCTCGTTCTCTCTGTGTTCCATACTGAGACATCATGGCTGCCTTAGTACTAGTGATGCAGTTGAATTACTGTTCTTGCCTGGAGAATAATGGCAAAAGCATAACCCCATTGTATTCTTTGATAAACTCTGGTATAAGCCGAGGAAGAGGCACGCTTTAAGGGCACAATTGCCTTGCAAATCTACCATGGCAAAGTTTTTTCTGAAGAAGAGAGAAACATGGGGGTAGAAGGAAGAAGTGGAGGGCGTCGGGAGAAGGATCCAGGATGCGGGTAGAGGAGGGGGGTCCGTGTTGCAGGGACATGTGTTATCTCGGGGTGCAGGGGTCTTTGTTTGCGGGCGCAGGGAGGTATAGATTTCCTCTCCATGTCAGCGGCTTTATTTATGGCTCAGCACAGTGGGGACAATAGCAAACTAATCCACAACTGAATCAGGATTAATATTCAAAGACCAAATATTAATTCACTGCCTAAAAGGAGAAAATGCAGAACGTGTTGAAAATCCTTAAATAAAGAACAAAAGAGGAGAGGATCCTTGACCAAAAATTTCCATCTTGACTCTTTCGTATGAGTGCTGTTTCCATTTATTTATCTTTTTTTTTTTTTTTTTACCAGGGCTTCTATGCTCTCATCTCTGCATTCTGTCTGATTTTTTATTCATCTTCTTAATGATTTTCTATAGAAGAAAGAGAGCTGGGGGAAGCTGAAAAGCTGCATGTTGTTTTTGGCTATTCTCCTCGCTAAGCTTGAGGTTTCTGATCTGGATTTGAATATTTATGACAGAAAATAATAGAGGTTATAAAAATAAGTCCCTGCAGCGCTGGGCTGTAACTTATAGGGGTAAACAATAACTCCCGTATCAAAGGAGCTGGGTGATGGTGGCCAGTTGTCTGATGCCTGTAAAACACTGACTACGTCTCAGCCAAAAACCAGCACAGAGGCCGTTTCTGATCCAACACAGCCTCTTTACAAGCACTTCCAACTTATTTTTGTTCTACATGGAAACATAACAGATGTGCCATTGAGGTGAGATCGTTTGACTGGTTTCAAATGTACTTTTACTTGCTTTGACATTGAAACAAGTGACAGGATGCGTAAGTGACAGTTTTAACAGCGCATCACTTGCTTCAACAAAACATGCTGGTTTGCATTTGAAACAACTGATACTTTGCCTCCTGGTTGCCAGTTATTTTTATTTATCTTTTTCTGATAACATTTTATAATGACCTTGTTGTGGAGAATAAATGCTCTTGGCTGATGTCTTCTGTCCAGTCTGCATAGTAGCCCAACCGACCTCATTATTACAATACTCTTGTACTCACAATACCAAATGTTGCACAAATGATTCAGTAGCTGAAGTTGACTGTATTTTTATGTTCGTCCATCTTCATCTACCTATTCACTGTGTCGTGGCTCACGTGATCATGGAACAAGAAGCTAATGGAAAATAAGATTTATACACTGGATTACCAATATAGCATTGTCCAAACAAAGCAAGCGTGCCTGTCCCCGGTACCGCTATACAATGCACACATACACGCTTTGCCACAATAATCCCACACTGGGGGGTAAAGGTCTGTTGTATTGTAGCCTCCAAACCATTGTGATGTTCAAAGCGACTTCACAGAGCCTCTAAGCATTGATAAGGTCTAATGTGATGAGGGGACTGTAAACTTCATCTTTTATACATGGCGACATCATGTGAAAGGTCATCTTATCTTAATCCTCAAATCGGCAGCATCCAGGCTTGTGGCCCCACGTTTCATAAAGTTGAGCAAAAAAAATAATCTCAGAGTCCATTCTGAAGTAGTCCTTTTATTATCTTCTACACACGGTCCAATCAGAAGACATCATTAGATTGTGCAACCAATGCACTATAAGAAATGAATTATTTTCCCTTTCTAATCGCCTCCAATTGTATCAGAGAATCAGCTGGACTCTGTGCTCATGGTGAGAAGCTTTATTACGTCCAGTGATTAATCATCAAAATTCTGCCTTATCCTATGTCCTCCCCCTCCTAATACACTACTAGCCTGCTTCACATACACACACACACGCACGCACACGCAGACACACACACACACATAGCCAAGAGATCATTTACATGGGCGCAGCCAAATACGCCCTTAGCCCATAATGTCAGAAATAGGTGTTCAGTAGGAGTATCCATCCATTTTATATACCACTTATCCTGTTCACTGTCATCCCAGCGGACTTATTTTGCCAGTCAATCATTGTGTGATTGTGAGTGAAGCTTTGGGTAGGAATTGATCCAATGCCAGCTGTGCTAAAGTCAGTTATGAAAACCACTACACAATAAAGTGCCCTCAGTTAGGAGTTCGATACATTTAAAAAAAAAAATGCAATTTATTTTGTATTGTAGGTAGGCCTTGAGTCTCGAGCGTCAATGGGAACCGGGACTAACATTGCAATTCCCGTAGGATCGTTTATGCTACTGCAGTCTGAACGGTAAGCGCACGGTATCAAACCTATGCATCATCAAAAGGCAAAAATTATTTCAAAGAAGTGTCAGTGAAGCGTCAATGTCCTCCTGGCGCCGACATCAACCCGCATGCTTTTTGAAACAGTCATCCCAGTTCTCTACAGACAGCCATAGCCAAAGTCCTTGAAATTGCCATAAATGTGCTGAGGACAGTACAAATTGAGGCAATGTTTACTTCCATAAACAGACAACAGAAGCATATTACGTCATGTGCATCACTTCCGGAAGCTTTGCATTGAAATTGACAAGTCACATTGTTTTGGTATTGTGAACGACCACAATAAAGGTTGGATTTTAACAAAAAAATCTAAATTAGGCATCATACCCTGCAGCGTGAACATAGCCTAGGTAACCTCCATCTACTTGTCACGGTTGAGCTCAGCCGACTTTGGGCGAGATGTAGGTTAACAGCATGGACTGGCCACAAGCCAGTTGCAGGGCACATAAGACAAACTATGGACAATTTTGAATCTCCAATTAACTTAACATGCATGATTTAGGTCTGTAGATGTGCTAACCTCTCCACCGTGCTTCACTATGCTAAAGTCACGAAAGATCATCAATACTGATGCCATTACATTGCATACAAACCAGAGTAAGTATTACGTGAACTTAGAGCTTCACTCTATGTTCTTCCATGAGAATTGGACAGCTCTACCGTTTTCCTTGCTGAATAAGCTCACTCTGTTTTTTTGTTTTGTTTTGGAACTTTGTGATTTGTTTTGATTGGTGATAGATTGGTGTCATTCCTTTAAAGTCAGAATTACCACAGTTTCCATGATTCCCAAAATAATGACGATGAATAACAATCACAGTACAGGACAAATTCCAAATAATGTGGTCAAATGAGTTATTTGTTGCAAGTTTCTGTGCTGCTCAGGAACTATTTGTTCTCTTCTTAAAGTGTGTCAGATGTAGACAGATTATTAAATATTTATCCCTTTGACTGCAATTCATATTAGAGTGTTATTGTTGTTTGTTTCATTTTGTTTCCCAACCCTAATTTGCCATCGATACAGTTTTTTCCTGGTATGTCTAGAAACCTCACATCAACTTCAAGAAAGGTAGACCTCATCCTGTAGCCTTAATTAGAAGGAAATTGTAAACAGGCGCCTGCCTTTCTTGTAAGGATTATTCATAGTTTATGACTGAGTGTTTGAAGTTGTAACACATTGAGAATCAGCACTGCTGTAGTGGTGCTCTTATAGGACATTGTTGTCTTCAATTATTTTCGGTTATATTCCCGTCTGTAACAGGCGGGCGTTCATATATTATTTAAAGATGCAATCGTTGCTGTTTATCTGGGATTCTTAAAACCGGGTTATCTTTTCCGTACTTTTTTTTTTTTATTAAAAGGAACAAAGCGCAATAAAGTACACTTTCAAATAGATGCTTGTCTCTCTAGTGCTGGTGCTCATCTGCCGTTGTGGTGATTTAATGTGAATGGTGCCACGCAGCTGCCGAGAGACAAGATCTAACGAGCATCACAGATGCTTTAGTGTATATATAAATGGTCGCACGCAGATACTAGATGCAACAAACACAACCCGGGTACACATTTAGTTGCAGACAAACAATTACACACACCTCCATCTGTATGAGGTTGCTAACAATGGTAAAAACAAGCGACCAAATTCCTTGATTTTTCAGGGCATGTTCTCAAGCAAGTAGCACAAAGAAGCCTCTCTCTTCCTTTTCCTTTTTTAATTTAGTTGGGGATTGGATGAAAAGTTAAACATTATATTAACCTAACACATGGAAGTTTTGTTGAGAAAGTATAGCCCTGCAAACTATGGAGAGTCCTAACACAACACACTCTGATAGCCACAAAACAAAACACAATATTGTGCCATAGAGGTTGTTATGCTGTAAAATTGTATTAATTACAAACAAAAAACTGCAACATATAACCTCATTGTGTTTTTTGTTTTTTTTTGCTAATTGTAATTATTTAATCCGACTCATTTTTGGACTGAACAATATGTTCATGGGTTGTTTGTATATATGTGCCTTGTGATTGACTGGCAACCAGTCCAGGGTAAACCACAGCTCTCACCCAAAGAATAAGCGCTATAAATTGAATTAATGAGTATGTCCTTGCGGTACCGGTGATTGGCCCCTTTGAATGGATGGGTTACAAATGTTGCAGTATAATATTTATTTATATATATATATATATACAGTACATACTTTTTTGTATGAGGACTTTCATCTCTCCACTTGTTTTTTTAGCCAAGTACATAATTTTATTTTATTTATTTGCTCCCAAGAAAATTAATGTATTTTGCATTTGAAATGATCTTGCTTTAATTTTTACTTGTTGAAATGCGTGACCTTGATGCTTTAGTCAAGTATCATTTGACAAAGTTAGCATTTGCTTTCACCATGCAATGACGATAATGTGTCACACAAATTTATACCCAAAGAGGCAGAAGCGTCTTGCCAGCCCTGCCAGCCAGTCAGCCCTGGCTTTTTCCCACAGTGAAGTTACATTCCTTGTTTTTTAAGAGACTAAAATTACCATATTACTCCACCCTCTACTGAAGGAGACAAAGTGCAATCAATACCTGATATAAGCTGCACACCCAGGTCAGGAGACCCTACTGAACAGCATCCACAGTTAGCACATTCAGTAAAGTTCTATTATGAATTCTGAGAGAGTGACCCCTTGACAGCCTGGGCTAGATAAAGTCAGTCTGGTCACGGGGACCTAAAGCCAATAGGCCAGTGTCCAGTCAGTCTGGCTGTCTTTTTAATGAAGTGATCACTATTGCCTTTCTATCACTCAGCAATTCTTGGGAGAGCTATGGAGTCATAGATAGGAGCTGAATGTACAAAAAGGTAGCGATCAGAAATTTCCATTCACAAGTGAAAGGACCAGTAAAGTGACATGTAAGCTGTTCTAATTCGATGCTGTAATGACTGAAAGTAAGATTGCTTGAAAAGATATTAGTGTGCATGCTATTACCACCCAACATCCTAAAAAAGTATATTTTACAGTAACACACACACATACAGTAGGGGGGCTTCATGAGGTATGCCCCCTGCAACATAGCCACATAGCCAGCTGTCGTTTGACTCCCCAGCACAACCTGAAGCTCTATTATTCTACTGAAGGAAAAAGCACCCTAGATCATGGTGGCATGTGGAAAAAAAAAACAGGTCGGACCTCCCTATTACACTAGTAACATTGGAAGCTACCTTCCAATGTTCTGATGGCTTCTGAGAATAAAACTAGGTTCAGAGAATTCAACTTTCTTCCACCTTTCAATGTCCCATGGTTGGTGTTTTCATGCAAACTTCAAATGAGCCAGTTTGTACAACCATAATACTAAACACTGTGTTAAATTATTACCTCTCTCATTGTGTCCCTGAGCATTATTTTCTTTGTAAAAGCAGACGTTTTATACATCTCTTGCACTGGATCTTATTAATTGTAGATTTACCTGATGTTTTGGCTGGTAAGTTGACAGTGAAGTGTCTAAATGAACAGATAAACGTGGAGGTAGGGGTCATGCTACCTGCACAAATTGAAGTTCCACTCATGGCCCATTGACACGGGGTCATTGTTGCGTAAATCCCCAAAGCCATCCAGCTGCTGCCATCAGTGAAGCTCCACATTCTCTTGTGCGCTAA
Source organism: Oostethus manadensis (assembly GCA_024372805.1). NCBI lineage: Eukaryota > Metazoa > Chordata > Actinopteri > Syngnathiformes > Syngnathidae > Oostethus > Oostethus manadensis. The sequence continues at coordinate 1,153,772 of QODF01000061.1, forward strand.
CTATTTAGTTGTCAATGATTTGGTTAAGTGGAATTGACTTTTATCTGTGGTGTGCTGTGGGGCTGCCACTGGCAATCCAGCATCCCCCTATCTCAGCGCTTCTGTTTTAGCCCAGTGTCACATGCCATTGGCAGTTGAGCGAGGCCTGATCAATGGGCCGGGTCAGGGATGGCCTGCGGCGCTGCTGTGGGTGGTCTATTGATCTGACAAACACACTCCGACAGGTCGCATTGGCGAACCTTGAAGTGGTGGCCTTGGCCGGAGCCACGGAGAAGAGGAGGAGGCGACAAATTATCGTTGATACGTTGTCTGTCAGCTGCGACTGCTGACGAAACAGTCGTAAAATTAATTTTACTATTGATTAACTACTAATGTACTGCGCCGTCTGCATTTATGGTGGCTATGGATCGTTGTTGGAATTGATATTTCAAACCAAAACCATTAAGAAACGCTGAGCACACATTACAATCAGAGCAGAGAACATACTTTAGGATGTAAGCTCAATATTAATCTCGCCTTTCTTTGTCACTCTTACAGACCTGTGGCCAATGAGCACAAAGTCTGGTTATTTTTGACGCAATTTTAAACGGTGCTCCCCCGAGCTCCTTATCAGCACCACAGTAAGAACTCTTGGGAACAATTAAACGTGGGGTTTTAACTTGAGTCAAAACCACAGAGGTAAAAATAATCGCACAATGTTTCCAAATGGAAGTGTCTTCAAAAGAGCTATTCAGTTATCACAAAGTATGTGCCTCTCTCGCCTGTATTCCCTCACTAAATCTCAGCTGCTGTGGAACTATTGGAACACATGACAAGCATATTTAACCTGCTTCACAAACCAGGCCCAATGTGGAATTCAAAGTCTTTTTTAAAACATTTTTCCCCTCCGCTGGAAGTGACAGCATAATAAATACGTATTGTCTAAGAGACTTTGTTGTCATGTGCGAGAGATCCTGTGCAGAGCAGGCAATTATGTATGCTATTACAGGAATATGTCTTGCTCTGCTTACGAGCAAATTAAGTTTCCCCGGAAATATTTGTCATTTCTCCTTTTCAAAGTCTACGTTGGTATGAGAGGAGAAATTAAATATAATCACAAGAGGCTGTCTTCCTGTATTCCCTCACAAATAAATATAGATTCATTTTCTGCTTTAAAGAACTGCTGATTAGTTTTGCAGCTTTGTACACACACATCTCTCTATACTGTATATGACTCAAATTTAGCGTTATTCTGTGTTGTCATACTTTTCAAATGTTTTTTTTTTTAAATCCACACTTTGTTTTTTGTTGCAGGTGATGCTTTCATCCCGATTCATCCTTACTGGACCAAGGGTCCCTAAATCCCAGTATAGCTTTGGAACATTCTGGAAATACCTGGAATTCTAGGAGTATATCACCAAAAGATCTTGAGGTGCCCAGGCACCTCATCAATAGCTTTACATTTGCCTGTACTATTTTTACGGCAAACAAAGGAAGAGATAGAAGAGAGGACATTAGCAATAGCTGCCACTGTTGTTCGACAAGCCCACTGTGACCAGGAGGACGCAACCTTTGGGCTTGCTGCCTTCAAACGAGCACTTGAAAAGGGGGTGCTGCCAGAGAGGCATTTCTGTGGTAGCAAGCCAGACCAAAAATCCCATCAGGTAAGGCGATGACCATCTCTTTTCCCCTGCTGTCCAAACCTTGAGCCCTTTACCTTCTGCAGGGCTTTGATGCGATTTATCCCCAGTGTCTGTCTTTCCCATTGTTAGCTCCCCTTCTGTGTTCACATACACAATACTGGCCGATAAATGTCTCACTTTCATGCTCTGCTAACCTGTTTGTTCCTTTCGGATTATTGACTCTCTGTATAAGGATATTGTTTGGCTAATAGACCCTCTCTCTCTGGGGTCTGTACCAGCCTCTTGCAGTTTCTCTATTAAAAAGCCACATCAAAAAATGTACAACAAACTGTGCATGACTAGATGCATGTCAGTGCCTAGTCAGTGTCATGTTATTGCAGCAATAAACTGCATCTTAGAAATGCACAACTTTTGGCACACTTGCACAATCTGGTGAGATCTAATACGTTGCCTTGCCAAGTTTTGATCGACACTGCTTTTGAGGAAAAATGTATTTGCAAGAGTGTCTTAGTCAAAACAGGCAGCAAGTAGAGAAACCAAACAATTAACATGCTTAAAAAATGATGTTTTAGCAAAATAAAAATCAGCTATAACGTTGGCAACGTGAGGCTTCAGCTTTGAAGTCGTTTAAAAACAGTAACAATCTAGTTAGAGCAGATTGGTTTGCAGTAGCCTAACTGTAGGAATCACAGTGATCTAAATTGATTCATCTTCATGCTGTATCTAATGCAACATCAAAAATAATTCAGTCAATTTTGTGCAATTGATCATGGGATGACTCATGTCACTACATGGTTGAAAACAGTAGATGATTCAGTCTTAACAAGTTTTTGGTCTGAAGAAGAACAACATGATGTCAACTATGAGAAGTTGAGCTACATACTTGTGGATCTCCATGATGACACAACTCCTAAAGGCAGCATCATTCTGCATAATTCAACACTGCCGAGGAAATAGGAGTTCACTTCCATCAGACTGTGTCCGTATGTAATGCTGGTGTATGCAAAATGTACCTTAACGATACAATACAGTACATTGTGACATCTACAGTACATGTCTTTCCATTGCTAGTGTGACATGCATCATAGTGAGAGGTGTTCCTCCTGAAACAGTTGGGTCTCATTTCAGTTGTACTTGCCCCTGTGTGTATTGGCCTACTGCACACCCTGCCTAAAAAAATGTTCACACAAATTGTCTTCCTTTTGTAAGCAAGAGTAGCTGGCTTGCGTACATTGGCTCGAATGGGGCAAAATCCTAAAGTTGTGCTTTTTGATGAACGTGTGCATTTTCGGGCTTAATCGCTGAGGGCTTTTTCCATTCTGAGTGTCTTAGGAATTGATGCTTCACGCTCTGACTTTTATAAGCTGCTTTGTTCCATAAGTCCAGGTATATATTGAATTATTCTACTTGATACAAGATTGACATCTGTTTTATAATTATTTGTTCTCGAACAATAGCTTAAAATCGCATACAAGATTTATCCATTCAACATATAGACATAGACTTGTACTCTTTTGTGTTCTGAGAAATAATTTGACAAAATGTGGCCAAGAGGAACAGCATTCAGCACTGAAATGAGATATAAAAAAAATAAAGGCTTTTCTTTTCTGCTTTGTATCTTTAGACAAGGCATTTTGATGCAGCCTAGAAAAAAATATTTGAGAAACTTAAATACAAAGTAGAGGTTGTTGTCGAGCTAATTAATAACATCATCTAGGGTTTGTTTTCTAGGAAGTCTGGCTTCAGGTCAACTGTTTCACATCAGTGCAGTGGCAATACAGGAGTTAGCAGTGGAAAGAGCGCCTGTGTGTGGGGGGGGGAGCATCTCCTCTCCCTGGCCTGTGTGCTGATGGAGCTGCACTCCTCGCCCAGGGCTCCGACACTTGCTTATTTTTCATGAGGGCTGCGCACTGTTCTCCTGTATGAAGGGTTGGTCCCTTTGTGGCAGCCCTCCCCCTTTTTAGAGGAGAAAACATGCATGATTTCATTCACGGAAGATATATATAATTTGACAGCATGGCCTTATGCGATACATTTACAATTCAAAACAGACCATGGTAAAAACCCGTTTCCTGTGACCCACCACTCCACCTCCGTCTTTCTTCCTGAGGAAATGTATTTGCACTTATCCAAATACATGACATCAAAATAACAGACATGACACACGTTATCATTCTTATTACACAGTTTTCAAATGTACAAGTGCATGTCTCAGAAAGCTTTGCTTTTAATATTAATGTATTCATTATATTGTAACACCATGGACTCATTAGGCCTGTTTTCTACAAACTACAAACATTTTTAAAACTGCAAAAATGCAATTGGTAGAATACAGCCACCGTTTTTGATATGCTAGGAAATGTTAATGTTTCAATTAAATGGTATGACTAATCCTTAAACTGCACTGAAAGTAAATATATATTATTTTGTTTTTTAATATTCTTGTTGCTGGTCCCCTGCGGTTGACTGGCGACCAATCCAGGGCGTACCCTGCCTCTTGCCCGAAGACAGCTGGATTATACTCCTAATGAGGATAAGCGGCATCAAAAATGGACGGATGGATTGTTGCTGGTCACATCCACCCTTGTCTGTGGAGCTCTTGCATTCATGGAGACACTCATGTGCTGCCAAATTGCCGCATTATGAACGCGATATAGTACTTTGGTATACATTCCTGTGAAATCATGTTGATAGGGTATCCTGTTAAAGTCAAAACTGCAAATTAAATCATCCATGATCACTGAATTAGTTTATTGTGCCTGCAAAGACTAGATAGAAAACTGAATACAGCTAACAAAACATATGCCAAACAGTACATAATTTTTGATTCAATTATAAAGTATAGATTAGGAAATAGTAAGCATTATGACAAAGCAATTTAGTTATTGTTGACTGTACTGATGTTGTTCTAGCTGTGCTAACGGTTACACCGTGTTATAACACAGCTATTACAATCATCTCAATGCAAACCATATTACTCTGTAAGCCTATTCTATATCACAGCCTATTAATTGACAATAACATGTTTTTGCGGCTGCCACGCTGTACTCCCTGCAAAAGCATTAAATTAGGAAATGTTCCAGAGAAACACTTATTTTTGTATGTAAATTCACTGTAGTATATGACCATTTAAATGATTATGTCTAACAAATCACATCAGACATAGTGCCACTTTAGTCATTGTAGCTTTACTAGTTGTACTAATTTTAGCAAGACTTAATTATTGAGAGCATAAATGTGGAGCTGCCACCGAGTGCCATGTGTTTGTGTGATCTCTTGCCCAAAGTTTTATCCTCTGAGCTATGAAAAACAATATCACATTACTGTCATTTGACCACAGGAGGGGGTGTGACCTTTTGGAATCCAAAGACAATTTTTCATGTTCATACCTTTTTGCCCACATGGTGTGTTGATACTTGACAAGTGGCTACGGAGATGCCGTGTGAGCACAGCACACATCTGACGGAATTAAAAGTGGTAGTACACTGCCCTTAATGTCTGTCCGTAGCACGTTTGTGAATGCGTGTTGACACGCCGTGACGCAGAGCGGAAAGGACCCTTCATACTGTAGCATGCTTGCAACCGTCAAGCTCTGTTTTGATAACCCCCACAACACTTGTGCCTCCTGTTGAATAGACAGCCAGACGACACACAATGCACAGGGTGTTTCCATGTCTACCACAGGAATTTGCTCTGTGGTTGTTAGTTAGAAAGCTGCATTTTTCAGCTTTGCTAATGACGCTATAAAGTGGTCCGGTCGGTATACATTGTTTTGAGTTTCCATTTGTTACATTTTTGAACAAAACCCCCTTATGAATTAATAAAATGAATACATTAAGTGTCCCTATATAAACTTAGAAATTCTTGAATGTAAGTGATGAAAGAGCAACCAACCAAGCAGTTTTGTATAGTACTATTTCATTGTCTTTCCATTGTAAAGGCTCCCACTTTTACCATTTTGTATGCATGTGAAGGGGGCTGTAACACAGTGCATGTGTATCTCCCACAATACCGGGACTGGAGTGTGAAATGTGACCTCACCAGACCTCACTTCTTTCGCCTTGTTGTGTTGAAAGCAATTGTCACTATCCAATACCGTATGTTGTATGCGCATATGTCAAATCAAACGCCGGAGCAGACGTTGTAGCATCTAATGACTTGATTGCGCGATTTTGCGTTGTCGTGTGAATGCACACACACTTGTGGGAGTGTCCTTCCGTTTTTTGTGTCAAATACAAATACTTACATTATGGGAAGAAAATGCAAAACAAAGCTTTTGTGTTTCATTATTTCTAAATTGACACATGAAAATGCAATAGCAATCTGTCTAAGTCATTATTTCAAATAAAAAATGAAATAGCCCAAAATGTAGTCCACTTTTAGTCACAGTAGAGGTGCGTTGTAACAACGAATGTGCATGTCCTGTCCCTCACTTGAAATGTGTACTAAGTGGGAAATCAGTATGGGGTAATTGGTAACGGGATGGTACGCAGTACAGCTGGGTACTGCTTCGATGTGAATATGAATACATACACTCATTACACCCCTAATAAAGACAGGATCTACTGTTGCAACGGTGATGGAAGCTCAGTGAAAGGCTACTAAACTGTATTTGTGATATGGTACGATGTTGCGTTATTGACGTAGTTAGTTTGTCAGCAAGCGCCACCGAGCTGCGGAAATGCAAGCCCGGTTAGAGTTTGATCCAATCCGGTCTGAACCGAACAGTGGTGAACGGAACTGTGCTAATGATAATGTTAATAGTAAAGCGTGACAAAAATCCCCCCAAATTTTTGCAAGAAGTTCCTTTTTTAGGTCTGTCATCCGTCGTCATTATCAAAGTCGTCTTTTGCTTACCACTGACACTGCTTGTGTACATTTTTGTTTGACATTTCCATCATAATTTTCTGGAAATTTTGGATTGCCTTCCATTCATTGCTCTGCCAATAAACCATTCATAGGACGATTTAGTAGACAGGTCTAGTTCTTTAAGGTGTGTGTGTGTGTGTTGTGCAGAGGTAAACACCTTCTCTATTAAGCCCTTTAATGGGCCAACACCTAAAAAGGGAATAACTCCACTAATCACAGAGTTTTATGGGTCCCTGGAAAATTTGGGTCTATAAAGGGGCCTTCTTGGTTGACGGCAAGTCTCTTGAAGGGCAGGCACTGCCTTGTTACCCCCAAGTATGTCCACCGACACAGTCCGGGTGGCTGGGAGGCCTTACCTGCTCTGTTTACCTTTCAACATGTCTGTATCCATATATCAATATCTAATTATCTATCCGTCTAGCTATACCAATCTATGGCTGAATAAAATGAGGCCTACACCCTTTTGACCTATACAATGCGAACCTAAATGTAAAATAGTCATAAAGCCTTTTTTGAAATGATTGTGGGTGTCTTTTGTTTAGCGTTTTGTAATAATCTCAACATAGAGCCCACACTATTGTAGTCCTGTGTGACCCAGGCTGCATGATAGTGATGATGATGTTGTGCCATTCCAGGCTTGATGCAAAATTTGGATTTGACCCATGGCAATAATCCTTGATCTGTATTTGCCTCGTGCATATCTTCCACATGTCAGCTTTCATCTCATCGTGCTTTTTTTTTTTAAGGTGGGGTGTGTAAAGGGGGAGGGGATGTTTTCTTGACATGAAGGAAAATGACTTGCTTTAAGTTTGTATATTCTAGAGCAAAGAGGCATTTTAATGGATTTGGCATTGTGGAGCAGTGATTATCCTCTGTTCTGTTTGGGTCGACTTACCAGCAGCTAGTGTTGCTCTTGCCTGGAGGGCTCATATGGCACTAATTTGGGATCCCTTCTTCTCAGTGAACCACTCCAAAACGCATAAAAACCCACAAGAGTCAAGTCCAAGTCTTGACCCTGACTGCATCTTGCAGGGCTTCTTCACATCCTCTCGCACTGTGCATGGTATTTCTTATAAATAAATGGATGTGTTTATTTTACTAACACACGTTTAAACTATCTTGTTTAATAATATGCCTATATGCCTATGCCTAATAATGCATTCCTTATTAGATATAATAATTAAATATGAATTATTTATAAAGGGAATACTCACCTGTATTTAATCTCAGCGTTTTTTCCCGTAGTTTTTACTTGGCTTGTGTGCTTGGAATTTACACAGTATGCATACACTTGTAAATAAAAATATTGTGATCTGACAGCTCCAGCAAGTTACACGTACAAACACGAAGAAAAACAAACAAAAAGAAAACATTTGAAAATTCATTTCCCAGCAGTTTGGGGATTTTTCCCCCCAATATTGTGACATTGAGGCAGTGAAGAAGTGTGACGCGGCTGCACACACACACACACACACACACACACACACAGACACTCTCACACACGTGCGCACACACGCAAAGACGCACACGCACACAGACGCGTCCCCCCCCCCCTACCCCCCACACACTGTTTTTGTATACGTCTGCCTTATTTAATTGTATTGTAATTTCTTGAATGCATTGAACATACACAACAAATACACGTTCTTATAAAAGCATATCAACAGTCAAATGAACGAGTCACCTTGTATTTATTTATTTTGAACGTCTTATTCGATTGCTACATCAGTGTTGACAATAATATAAACAGCCATAATGCACCTATGACATTTTGCATCAATGTAATTATTGTATTGTAAAATATTTATCCACATTAAGTTAACAATGAACACATTTAAAAGAAAAAAATACCTTATTATAGTGCTTCGTCCAAACTGTTATTGAATTATGCATGGGTCATTAATAGGGTGGCGGGGCAAATAGATGTAAAGGGAGATGAATTGATATGGCTTCTTGTTTCTTATGGAAATGAGGCAGACTGACCAGACGGCCACTTGCTTTTTTAAAAGATTCTATTTCCAACTCTTCACATTGCAACAGAAGCAGGTTCAAATACATCCTGGTTTTTTTAATTATTTGCTGCCATGCATTAAAAAAACACATGCAAAATGCTTTCTATGTTAGAAACATATGGAGATAAATACAAAGTAAATGATACAATATTTAGTCCCAGGTCATTTTAATAATTATTTTTATTACCATGCATTTAAAATTCACGCTGCATACATGCATTACCAATCATGGAATAATAAAACAATATTTTCCTAAAAATGCTAAGCTAAAAACTGAAAAATAATGGTGATGGACCAAGCATGCACCAAGGAAGCATCAAAACAAGACTCCCTCACGTCAAACTGTGAGCACATTTGCACATGAAATCTTTTAGCGCAGACAACACATTTCAATAAATGCTTAACACCTTCTTACTACACAATTACACGTAAAAGAGAAGCGGGGACAGCAATGAGTTTTTGCTTCAAATAGGCCTGGAAGAAGTAACTGATTTATATTCTTTTTTAGATCATTTCGTGAAATAGCAAATACAACCACAAAAAAAACAACAAAAAACAAACAAACAAACAAAAATGTGCATATGTTGGATGCACTTATGGAATATGTGACAATTATGTAACAATCTGGAAAAACAAGCACATTTTTCTTTGATTACTGAAACATGAATAATAATGCAGCAATTTGCATTTTATCTAATAGGCTAAAATGGTCATTTTAAATATTACGTGTATTTTTTTACCAAATCTGTGTATTTATTCATTAAAGGCATTTTGGGATTATGGGCACATGCGTTGAAAAGAGGCGTGCATGGTAGAATCATTTCTTTTCACCATTTACACCACGCATAGCTTCTCAGCAAGCACATACGGGCTTATGTTGTTCCACATAACCCACACAGAACCAAAGAGCGAACCAAAGTGAGAGCAACGTGCGCAGGTCCTTGCACGGGCTGGTCTCCCGTAGAGCGTGCAGTGTACTGCACGGTCCCTGTGGTCCGGCTGAACATCAGAGGGCGCTCCCATTGCACCTGGCTTGGCTGCCCTAGTCTAAATAAAAAAAAAAAAAGAACCCTTTAATTCCCCTCCCTCTCTAAAATCACAATATGTATTTATATTCTTTAACATCAAAATGACTTGAACATTATAGCAACTTTCAGGCAGTATTTTCAACATACTAAATTAAAATGCATCATATATTAAAAAAAAAATGCTGTCGTGTAGTTCCCCTGCAGGTGTTTTTTATTGAAAACTATTTTAAACACCGTCTTCATCGTACAGAGACGCGCCATGTCACACACATGTGTTAGCGCGCAACTTGATCATGCACATTTGCAAAACGGTCACCCTTCCTGTCAATACTGCAGCATCTTTAAAGCATCTCTCCCAAATCCTTCAGGCTCGTTAAAGCAAAGTTATGACTTTCCTCGATTGGATCTTTTGATCCCTAAATACTTTCACCCCTGCTCATTTCCTCCGTTTCCCCTTGTGCTTTGTCTGGGGTTACGCGTGTGCACGAGCTTGCACGAACGCACGTATGCAGAAATAAAGCAACCAAATTGCGTTTACAGTAATGTAATTGCGAATGAAATACTGGGGCCCAAATGTCCCTTGAAGTCGTAAACTACTTTTGTCCGCAAGCGGGGCTGCGCGGGTTGGAGTGATGGTCATGTGATTTTGTATACGCGTGTGTGTGTGTTCGCGCGCGCACACTTGAAACCCCACTCCGCGTGCTTTTGTCACGTCCACGGGCTGCCATACAGCCACAGGTTGCGTTCAATGTACAATGTGCCACTCGTGGATGGCGCGTGGACGCTTACCCTTCCCACAGAGAGGCGCAATTGAATGCTGTTAACACAAAAGCTGCAGACCCCCCCTTTCCTTTTCAACCCCTTTTCAGAGATGCACGAGCCCTAAAAGCATGAAGGGGTCCCCCCGCCAGCACCCCCCCTCCCCTCCCCGACACAGCCCACACTGATGCTGATGGACTAATGTCACTCAGGCCTTTTGCATACACTTTGTAAACTCCAGTTTGCATTGATGGGTTTTGCAGGCTGCCTCCTACAAGCCTCAAATTACACCGACCTCTTTTATTATCTTCGAGCCCCTCGCACGCTATTTTCAACCTATTCATTTTACAACCTCTTCTCTTCCCGAGAGAGAAGGCATGTTGCAAATCCTCCAGATTCCTGCACTCTGCCTCCTCTTGCACCGCCAGAGAAGGGGGGACCATGCACAAGTGTGTGTTTCCTCCTTAAAAACAGGTACCGATGCATGCCTCGGCTTGTGGATGGCGAGTGTGCAGGAAACGCCGGGTTGCAACACACCATATATTTTAGCATGAGGAGGGGGGGGGGGTCTCCTGATGTAGGTTACTTTGAGTGGGTTAAGAAAATATAATACATAGCTCACACACTTTATCATCACATTAGGCAGCTTGACACAACAGATAGGCTCAAACGACGCGGCAAGTCTGAGGCAAGTTCTCCTTGCGCTATGTATCTGTGATCTGACCTGTGCTGGTGGAACGCATTCTCATGCTTTCTAAGCGCACAATGGCAACTCCACGTTGTTTCCATAACCATAGCACCCTTATGTGAGCAGTCCAAGCTCACGCTGGACCACTTTGCACGGAGCGCGCGTGTGCAAGGAGTGAGGGTGTCGTCACAAAAACACACTGATGCGCTCAATGCGTCTTTTTTACGTTACAGACAAATTGGACAAGAGGTGTGAGTAGGACATATTTATTATACAAAATATATTTCTCGGCAATGGCGCATTCTCAACACATTTGGGGAGCAACGTGCACGTCAAACTGCCTCACATTGTTTTATTCCACGAGTCATGAATTGGAAGTCTCGAATGTGTTCTTCTACACCATCCCTGACATGCATCCACCCTCACACCAAACCAGGGGCTATTGCTATCTATGATCTGTTTTTCCCTAAATAGAAACCACACTTTTAAGGGTTTTGGTATCCAAATAAAAGCCTCACCCATTTAGACAGAAGAACACAAAAGAAAGCGTACCCTAGAAAATATTTGAACAGGTTTGCTTCGAAATACTTTATTTCATAAAAAAAAAAAGATTTGTGCAACTACATGTTTATGGATTTCCATGATTATAATCACAGCGCAACTTCTGGATTACGTTGGGATGCGTATTGACCACTCGGATTAAAGGATTAGGGTTATTTCACCTAAAAATATATTGAGAAATATTCCCTTAAATGTAAGTTCAACGTGTAAATCCTGACACGCACACGCACACGCACACGCAAGTGTCCTGTAAATCCGTCCCAGCAGATACTGTACGTTGTTTTGGCTCTTTTTCTGTACGACCCCCTTTGCCTCACCTGCAGTCATATTTGCATAAGACAAAATCTTTCTTTTTATAAGTTGAAGATGCACACTCTCCCTGCTATGATAGATTATTTTTTTTTACATGTGTTCCAAGTTGAAGCGCACGCCAGCGGTCCCACAATCGGCAGGAGGAAATCAACGCACGCACAAATACGAGAATCAAAACATAAGAATCATTTTGGGTCAAGTTGGAGTGAGAAAAGTCTAGGAAAAGTGTTCGGGGCAAGAAGCGGAGCCTCGTATGGCGGCGGGCTTGGGCTGCCGGCGTTCACTTTCACTAATCCAACTCTTGCTTCCCTCCCCTCTTAATTCCATATTTTCTATTCCTGATCATTACTTTCCTCTTTTCCCCCTTCTCGGCCTTACTTGTATCTATCCATCCCTCCCCCCTCCCTCCCTCCCTCCCTCCCTCCTCCCTCCCTCCCTCCCTCCCTCCCTCCGCCGAGCTCTCCTCTGCTGAATCTTATTGATCCACAAGGCGGCTAATTAGCCCTTCCCTTCGTGCCTGTGTAATGAAGCACATGCGCACTGAATTAATCACAGCCATTTTTTTCGCAGGAAACTAATTAGCAGGAATAAAGATCCAAAGAGTTTTTTCTTCCCAATCATCAGATCTCACTTTCACCTCTTCCTCGCTCGCTCCAAGTCGCGACTCGGCTGCTTTGCATCCAAATTATTTTGGATATGGCCTTTAACAACTAATAGCTACCTACTTGCTCTCCCCGTTCCACGCACTCGCCAACAACAATGATCTTTCTCGTTTGGCCGCCGCTGCACGCAAACTGACCGAAAAGGGACTCTCCTCGCCTTGATGGGATCTTTAGCGCCTTCGTCTTACTACTGGATTAAAAAGCCAACATCACAAAGCGGCAAAAGACAAATTGTAAGTTTCAACTTTGTCTCCTTTTTCTCGCACGGTCCTATTCTTTCCTCCTCCATGGCGGCGCTTCTAGCGGAGCTGCCCCCCTTTTCGAACTCGCATTCCGGCTCAAAAGGGCGCCGATCCGTGCAAGTTCGGGGCTTTATTTTTCCGATTTGCTGCGCCTTGAAGGCGTCGTGTCGTTACCTGGGTTCACATCCGCGCTCGTCCTCTCCTCTCCGGCTACGGGCGACAACAAGCTATCCTTCCCCCCGGAGCGCTTTTCGGGCACGTTTTGGCTTTTTGCCGGGGACGGGGATGGTGGCTTTCGGCCGACGTGTTTTTGGACGCGCCACACGAGATAACGAGAGCCGAGCTGGTGAGCTGGTGGCCGCGCGGACGGAAGGGCAGCGGCGGCTCCTCGCGAGCGCAGCCCAGGGAAGGAACTCCAAGTCCCGCATGTTGAGTCCGCCGGTCTCGCTCGCTCATTTGGCAAGAAAAAGAACAGAAAACCCCGAAAAAAATCAAGGGAGGGCTTCGGCATCGCAGGAGATCATGCTTACGGGAGGTTTTTCAGTCTTCTCCATGAGACGTGTGCGAGCTCTCCGCCCCGACTCACGGTCACTCATCCCCCCCGGCTTCACCCCTCCTCAGCCCGGCTGGTCTCCCTCACTCGGGCCGGGCTCTTTGCCTCTTTGGAGCCTTGAATTTTAAAGTCGATTCCCAGCCGTTGCCAGACCAAGTCCCGTGCAAATCGATCTCGTGCGTGCGTGCGTGCGTGAGCGCTTTGCGCGTGCGTGCGGAGTGCGTGTGAGCTGTGAAAAAAGGGAGCCCCGGGTTCTCCTCCATGACAGGAACGATCAGTAGGACCGCCAGCAGCCTGCGAAGTGCACACTGGCTCTCAGACGTGGTGTTCAACTTGGGCCGCCAGGTTCTGTTGGATCCAACCACTCTTGGCTACCAGATCGGACCTTTCCCAGGACTGGAAACAAAACACTGGCCTATTAGGATGACCTGCTTGAGGAACTGGTGGAAACTTTACATTTGAAACCACTTATCGTGGTCTAGACTGCCCATATCTCGCACTTACGGGCAATACAAATAAATACACGTCTACACGTAGCAATGCTATGATGAAATAGACGTTAACAAAAACAAAACACTGAGCTGCCTCAAAATCACTCAAATATGAAAAGTGCATTGCGAAAAGCTTACAATGCAAAAAAGTCAGTCTTGGGGATATTTGGGGAAGGGAGGCAGAGAAGAGGATTTGTGAGCAAGCAAACGCGCTGGTATTTGTGTGTTTCGGATGAGGATGGTGTGTGCGTGTGTGTTTGGGAAAGGGGGTGGGGGGGGGTAGGTCAGACGTCAAGAAACATGGGGAACAGGGGTCACGGAGTGAGTGCAGAGATAAAAAAGAAAGGAGAGGAAACCCCCTCGCTAAACAGCCGTGGGACTGTGTTGGGTCTTGGGGGTGGCTGGACACGAAAAGGCTGATGTGTTTCTCTTGTTGGCAGGGGGGCACTCGTGCTTGTCAAGAAGGAAGACTTTGCATGGAGTAGAGGTTATGATAAAATATAGCGCGGCGTGTCAACATCCCATAAAGCAATGTAACGGAGGGGAGATGACGGGAGGGGATGCTGTTTTTTTGGGGGGGAGGGCTGGGCGGAGGGGTCAGATAGCCATGGGCCATGGAGGAGGAATCAGTGGAAGGGGTCAGATAAACACATCCCTACCTCTCATAGTGGAGCGAAGCAGGCTCAGCGAGATTAAACTACTCATGCTCGTTATTTGGATTTGATTCTCCATATTAGCTGAAATCAGGTTGTTTACGTATGTGATTTATGCGTGTTACACCCGACCTTTGTGTTTGCACTGCAATGAAAAGCATGCAGGTAGATTTCAAACGATCAGCCCTCCTCTCCTGTCAGACGCTCTTCCTCCTCTTTCTCGTCCTCTTCATGTTGCAAAACAGACGCAAGGGAATAATGTATTTAACGTCCACTGGGCTGTATTTCCTGTCATATTTTTATTTTTACAGTATATTGTAACGGTGGCCACTGTAGAGTTTCATTGGTAGCTTTATCTGTCTAGTGTGTGTGTGTGTGTGTGTGTGTGTACGTGTGTCATGTTTTACCATTGACTGGAGTTTTTCGCCACAGTGATCTTATAGCCACGCATTACAAATAGGACAAACTAGTGTTATTATAAGTCACAAGTATTTCTGTGGTTTTACGAGGTTGCCATCTGGCCGCCCTTTTGTTAAAAATAAATACAATTATTTACAAATTTTAAAATTGTACATTTGTGGCTACACGTTCCTTTGAAATTATTTTAATTGAATGCCATTTAAATCAAATTGGATTCATTTAAAATTGTCAACACAATGCATCTTTTACTCTTTTAAACAAAACAAACCGACAACATGGATACATTTTTTAAAAGCACTTTAGCGTTTGCTGAATAAACATGACTTGAGTGATGACTTGAACAGGGATTCAAGTCATATTTGTGTGCTTTTGCTCTTCTGATCATGTGTCACTGCTTTAGGATTTGAACGCGGTGCCTCCTCATAACAGATGACAATACAATACCAATGATAACATTTGCGTGTATGTGTCCATCCTCTTCGTTCACATCTTGGCATATTTGTGCATTTTGGGTATCCGTGAGCGGTAGTGGAGACAGATAGGCTTGTTTCATGGTGTGCTGGTAGCAGGGAGCCAAGGGAGGTAAGCGCCTCTGGCTGTCGTAACCCCTTCTCTCCCTTACCCTCCCATCCTCCCTTCCTTTCTCTCTTTCTGGCTATCTGCTCCTCGGTGTGTCTCCAAATACTGTAGCTCCCTCTTTACCTCCCACTTTCCTGTTGGCGGGCACGGGCCCAGCAGGGGAGCTCGCTGACATGTCCTCAGTCAGAGAGAGAGAGAGAGTGAGAGAGAGCGAGAGAGAGAGACAGAGCCCTCTCTGGATGAGTGCTAGGCTTGTATTGAGATTTCACATGTGCAGTGATATACTGTTGGGCTAAAATGTATTTTATAAAATTGTTGCTGCACTATGAATGTCATCTCTTCTTTTTGTGTGGATGTTTCCGCACTACGGTCAAATGTGTGCATGTGATGAGAGGCCACAATCATCCTCTTGAATCTGATCTGTGGTTTTTGAATGTGCAAGGCCGTGCAGTACGAAGACCAGTTCCTCCACTTGTCCTGCTGCTGAGGCCATTATGACGTGTCATGTTATCAGAAAGGAGCAGGCGGTGGGCGGACCTGGGCTCAGCGGCTGGGGGAGGCAAAAGGGGGGTGGGATGAGATGATGGTTGTGCTCTCAGGTGTGTGTTTGTGATCCTGAATGCTAGCCTGCACTATCTACAAAAGGCTTCACTTCCTGTCCACTTTTCTCCCAAATTCCTGCTTGTCTCATTTTTCTTTTGTCAATGACATCCATTTATTTGTTCCAAGCAAAGTTGCCAGAGTTTTTGTGGTTTTGCGCTTTCTCAACATGTTATCATGTTCAATCACTGTAGCAGACAAGATTTATGACTCAAAAGACGAGAATGTGTGTGCAGCTGTATTAGGACTGGTATGCATCATTATAAACATTAACACATTTCTTCAAGTGCTTTATTGTTTTTTATTGCAAACTAGTGTTCACATTTATATGAATCCGAGTCCAATAATGCTGCACAGCTCACATTATACAGAAGTCTCGGTGAGGGGGGAGAATAATCCTGTGTAGAAATTGCAAATTTGATAGATTCTTCACTGGAGGATGCTCATGAGCTGTCACAGACGAGGGCGCAATAATGCAAATTTAAATTCTATTTCTCACAAAAAAGGATGCTGTCATTATGGAAGGTTTTCTTCTGTGTGTGTTGATTAGAATTTTAATATTATCTGTCTGATTTGTGCAAACATGGATGTTAGGTAGAGGTGTTGTGACTGTCAGGAGAATACTCACGTGATTCATGCCTGTTCAGAACCACAAGGCTTAAAAAGTGTGTGTATAGCTTAGCGGCTACTAATAGTGGCCACTATATATGCATCCTATTTTGGGCAGCAGCAGCTAACACCGAGTGTTCCGGGATGGAAGATAGGGCAGCTTCGCATCATTAGAGGACGCAATTACACGCCGGGCTAGGGGACTAGGCTCCAAGGGTTGCAAAAATGGACCACAGCCTCCCACAAGCCCACCCCTCTTTTGGACCCTGGAGGCCAGCATTCCACCCTCCGCGCTAGCGCTTATCATCACAAAGGACAGAATGCATAAAATATGGAGGACGCTTAGACAGATCGCCTTTCTCTCGCCATAGTGAGCCCTTGAACAATACATGGGCCCCTCTGGCCTGTGACTCTGACGACACACACGCCGTCTTTTTTTATCCTCGCCTATTCCTTTGTCATCCTCTTCCTCTTCCTCTACGTTACTGTGCTCTGCAGAGTGATAACCACACCAGCATTGTTTATCAGTGCCCGTGAAAGCTACTGTATGTGTGTATGAAAGATTTAATACACAAGTCCTTTTTTTAGCTATTGTATTGTATATTTTTGCGTACTTTATTATATGCAAATAATATAAAATAATCATGTTCTTTTCAACAAAGGTTGGAGAATTTACAAACAAATCAACTTGCACATTTACTGCCCTTACATTTTGGTTGGGAAATAAATAGCATGATTTGTGATTGTTTTTTTTTTTGTGTGTTTGGTCTCATCACTAATTTACAGAGAGGTCATCCAGCATTATGCACCATTTAGAGCAAATGCAATATGTGTGTGATTTTTCTGGCCAGATAAACGATAAATGTAAGTCCAATATTGTACACATCCTCCAGCTATATTGCTTGTCATTTTCTTAAAAAATCTGCATCCTGACTGATTTGCTTAGTGTTTGTGTTATGATTTTTTAAATTACTGTATTCTTGCTAATTTGTTTTCTTGCTTTTTTGAGCTACATACTCCATGAGTACACCAGTCTGTTTCTGAAAGGCTTTTTTATTTCTGTCACTCCATGCATGTGTGATAGCTGAGCTGTTGGAATGTGCTGTTCGGATGTGCCGGACCCGAGGTCTATGGCACTTCCTCTCTGTGTACTTTCCAGCTTATCCTCCTTGGGATTACAGAGAGAAGAAAAGAAAAGAGCTAACGCTGGAGCGCCCTCTAACTCTCACACCCTCTTCCTCATTTTTCACGACTCACGCGCACAATAAATTCCTGACAAAAAAAGTGTAATTCACTTGCAAATGTGCAGTAGTCATGTCCATGCTGCATGTGAGGGGAAAGAGAGCGAGAAGGAGAGCGAGAGGAGGGGAGGGAGGGGCTGTAATGCAAAGACATAGAGGCACAAGGCGGCATATTTCACTGAGAGACGAGGCTGAGGTGAAGCTACCGGCTGCCTCTTTCTGGTCAGGAAGCGAAACTCCATCCGCCCATTCATAGGTGCATGTGAGCTTTGTGCACACGTATTGTTTTTAAAAAAAAAATCTAATAGCTATATGTGTATGTAAGAAGTGCCATATGCGCCATGTATACATTTCAGCTCACTATTTGTCATTTCCAGTGTTACAGGGGACTGGCGCGTCAGCAATGAAGGAGTTAAGAAGCAGGGATATTCCTGTTTTGTCTCTGCGGCCTTCTTTGCCATTGTTGTGGTGGGATTGAGCTTGGTGCACCTCACTTGGCCTTTAAGTGCCGTAGCCTCCACAGTCCTCATGTCAGCTGTATTTTATGGCTTCTGCAGCGGTATTTCCTTCTTGTTTTTGCACACATACTCGCATACATTGGCACACTTAGGAACACAACATACTGCGGATGTAACATCATCCATGCATGGCATCTTTTGATGTACGTGTGCTATTTTTGCCAACTCAACACTTTGTCTGAAAGTACATGCTCGTGTAAAAAAAATAGTTACTAACTTTTCCTACATGCAATGAGACAATACAGAATAACAAGATAGATAATTTCTTCATACCCTTTCAATATACGAAGGTATGACCTTAGTGACACGCAATCATGTACTTGTTTTTCAGTATTTGCATTCAACAGAAGGGTTATATTTTAGAACCTGTGTGAACCAAATGTATGGAAAAGTTAAAGCTGCTGCAGACACCATCCATGTGTTCCTACCATGGCTTTGTTATATTATTTTTATTAATAATGCTTTAGATATCATGAATAATTGAGTTTTTCAGGTTTGAGAAATGTACAATATCAACGCATCGTGTTGGTGGTGCCGTGTTTGATTGTTTACAGCCCACAGTCACTGCAGACGTAATTAAAAAAAGAAGATACGCTCAGCATCTGCCGCCATCCCAGCTCATCAAATAGCATATAGCAGCAAGCATGTCGGTGGGTTAAGGAAGTCTCTGCTTTTCCTTGTGGTAAATGAACAAACATAAGGACCTCGTTGTCTCATAATAAATTGATTAAAGACACGCTCACGCAAAGCTATACCAACAAATAAAACAAAAATGTAGACTATATGCCTGCATGGGGAGATGAACTGCACTTTGTCTCCCCTTAGCAACATGTTTTACTGTATATTTATACACTTTAATAGCAGTTCTTGCATGCTGGCCCTCATTCTTCACCCTCTCTGGTAGCATATGATCAAATTTGCTGTTTTGTGCCCAGTGGCTCATAGCAGGGACAGTGCTGTGTGATTTACATATTTAACATGGAGCCCACTGTTACTGCTTGCTACTCATTCAGATGTGCAGTGGCACAGAGCAGAGACTGGACCTATGTGGTCCACAGGGAATAAGGCAAGTCTCAGGGGAACAAGCGGGGCCAGACGGCTGCGACAGACAGGTGACCTCGGCCTTGTGATGTCGTTTATGTTGTCTGGTCGCCATGGTATCCATTTGCTTTAATGAATGAAGATAAGAAGTGAGGCTTTGGTTTATGCAGCCTTTCTCCATGAATTTGATCAGTTGTGGCAATTTGTTCATGAATAAACATATTAGATGCATCTTAAAAGGCCTGAAAGTAGTGGTAACATACAAATAAAATTGTTGTAGGCAGTGAAAGGAAACAGTCAGGAAGTCGGCCTGTGGTCACAGCTAGAAGTGTTGCACCACTATAACCCGCCAGGTTTCCTCTCCTTAAAGACGCTCACACACATTCTAGGTTTTATTTTGGCAAGATCTATAAAGGTGTGTATCTATATGACGAGAATATCCGTGAAATGGGCCCCTCTCACTACTTGCTTTGTGTTGCGGCCAGGTGTTTCCTCCTGTCGAATCTTGCCCTGTTGTCATACTGTATGACAGATGAGAGACGTTGTTTTGTAATATTACGTTCCGTTGCTTTCTGCAAAAGTAGAGGACAAAAGTGCAGTGGTACTTGGTGGGCTTGTTTTTTCTCTCTAATTGTTGAAGCACACTTGAATCACTCTAAGAGAGAAAAGAGATCTTTGGTTTTTCCAAACACCTTTTGAATGAACTAGAACAGAGATGGCGAGCCAGCAGTCTGTCAGTGACCTCAAAAAATGTTCTTCTGGATGAGTGGTCATGTTATAAAAAGTCTTGCCAGAAAAGTAGAAGCTGCTATATCTGAAAATGATTATATTTCTTCCATTTTGACTTACTGTATGTGTGATAGCCCGGTGTCCCAATACTTTGGTCACTGTGTTGTGTGTATAACACAGACTTTGTTTA
The DNA here is from genome assembly GCA_024372805.1 of Oostethus manadensis. Lineage (NCBI taxonomy): Eukaryota > Metazoa > Chordata > Actinopteri > Syngnathiformes > Syngnathidae > Oostethus > Oostethus manadensis. The sequence continues at coordinate 1,174,151 of QODF01000061.1, forward strand.
CACTAGAGAGAATATGGCTTTAGAGGAAGCACTGTAGAGAGCGGGGCAGTGGTCAGGGACAGGAAAGGGGGACGGGTGCGGGATGCAGACACAAGTCCCATCACTTCCTTCCGTTATATTGGTCTTTTTTATGAATCATCATTGTCAAAACAACATTAGGCAGAAAAGGAAGTGTTTAACTGAAGCTGAATTTCCACCAAAGCAGTTGCACTATTGAAAATATAAAAAAAGTGACAGCATGTCCGTTATCAAGCTGTGTTCACCTTGTACAAATGTGCTGTAGCTGGCTAATCAGCTCAGTGTGTTTTGCCCAAACTGCACTTCACATCCCTCTGTGTGACAGGCAACATTAAACAAGGTTGTGCAATGTTTTGACCCTGATCAGGAGAGAACAGTCATTTCTCACACTCTGCGGACCTGATGCTTCCTGTGGTCATCTAGGTGCATGCTCACGTGCCCCTGCATGCATGTTTGTACTCTGTGCTATATCTGTATGTGTTGCTTCCTCTTTTCCCAAATAGCGTGGAAGCAAACACCTGCAAACACCCCTTGTGCCTCGCTGAGTCCTGTGGTCAGGGTGAAATCTGCTCTCACATGACTAGTCGCTGTGTGGGTCTTCAACAGGAAGCAGTGGCCCTGCTCTTTCACAATCTTTCTAGAAACAAGAACCGAGTACCCACTCTATGGTGTCCGATCCACATGGTGCGTAATGCATGCCAGCTTGGCTGCAGTGGGTATGAGAACAAGGCGAGAGGAGGGGTTGGCCCGCCATAAGTGGGCCCCTGGGACCTCCTAGAGGGGGTAGAGGTGTGGCAAATGTCTGTTTTGGGCATGGCTTGTGTCAGCGTGTTTAGTGTTTGCTGTCAGGGTATTTATATGCAAATGCTAAACAACCTATTGGGTGGCTAATTACAGCAGGGCCTTTGTGTGTACCAGGCTGTCAGAAGCTGGCAGTTTGCAAGTGAGCATGGCGGACCCGGACTTCCCTTGCTTGTTTACTCATTGTCTTTCCTTATTACCCCCTCATTGACACTCCCCTTTTGTGTGGCGGGGTTATTTGCCTCCATGCTAGTTCCTCCCACCTTGGTGCTAGAGTTAATGCAGTACATGTAAAAAGGCGGCCACTGAGGCCCTGTTTACTTCCTCTTTGATTGGGTGGGACCAGCACTGCTCTTTTTCCCCAACCATCTCGTCTACTACACCCGTCCAGATACCGCTCACACAGGGAACATTCAGCCTCGTGGTGCTCTCTCCTACAGCTGATGCGCCGCTAATTACGTTGGTTTATAAAAATGCATTTAGGTCAGGTACTAATGCAATGCAAATTTATGAGCAGGCAGAGGCAAATATTAACTTGTAGAGTTACTGATAGTCAAAGGGTGGGGACAAAGGTGTGCCTCCCTCACCTGTCAAATGTGAAGGTTTGTGAGTCAGTTGGACCAGAGTGAAGCCCTCCGAAAGAAACGCACCCTTTTTTTCCCCTCATAAGTCTTTAAGAACTGAGTTCTGAAATTGAGGTGTAGCAGCTGCAGCCCAGCAGTTGCTACTTGTAGCAATGAAACTTTTATCCTATCTTTGTGTTAAAAGGGTTTTCTGATTAAAGGTGATTCTTGCGAATATTGCAAGTGGAGAAGATGGAGTATATAAGCAAAGCGCTGTGTGTACACACACACCCATCTCAGAGCATTACCTGATCATGTGACCCAGATCGGTCCGGTCGAGGCAAACACCGGCCAGGTTGTCTCCTGTGCTAAACACCCTCATTGAAAAGCAGCACCTAAACTCAAAAAGTATTTTTCTCTCAGATTTGGTGCATTTCACAGTGTTCAGAAAGTGTTTCTCAATCTGTGTGCTTTTGGTGCCCTTTCGTAATACTAAATCTCTACTGAATATACAAGCGATATCAAACTGGCTGGGCAGCATTCCTATGGAATTATTTGGCTTGTGCTAAAACAAAGACAGAGCAAAGAGTGCAAACGAGTGCCTTTGTATTGCCTCTTAACTTCCCTCAAGTGAAGTGTCATTGTTTGTTCTGTGCTCTGTGAACCATTTGTGCTCCTCCCTTTCAGGCAGCAACACAAACACATCTAGGGCACATAACTGGCATTGGAGTGTGTAGTATGCAGTGTATACTGGAGCCACCTTTCTTCCAGTGCAGTTTAGCTCAACCCAAAGCTAAAACACTTATCTGGTTTGTGTTTCCACCGCTGAGGTGTTTGGGTGGGATGGTGATAGCTGCATCACAATATAGCATTATATATTATATTAAAAACAGGAGCATAGCATGGTGAAGAAAGGACATCCATTTGACGTAACTATTGTCCTGTACAACTTGCACACGCCAAACTGAGCTATAGTACTTGGTAGACATGAGCATGTTTAGTCTTTTCCCCATTCTTTCTTCTTCCTGTACACTTCCCCATTGCCCAATCAACCAGCTGGGTACCTTAACTTAAGGATGCCAGAAACCGAAACAGTATGGATCAGTAATTGTGACATCCTGTACAAAGACTGACCGGACGTGAATGAAATAATAAGGTGTGTCTTAAACTATACTGCTCGTTGGAAACGGGTGTCTGAGGATGACGGGTGAAGTCGGAGTGTGAGGGAACAGCTGCTCCTTGGTGTCTCTGCTGTCACTCTGGTCTGGCAGCCAGAAATATGAGGCCTGTCTGGATTTCTGTCCTGGCAAAAAAAAACAAGATTGTGTAGGACAGCACATACACTCATTTTCATCAGTTCTTATATAAAGAGAAAAGGTGCTTTTTGTCCAAGCTCATTCACCCCTTCCACCACAAATAGAAATCTTCACATACACACTGCCTCCTCCGCCCTCACAAAACCATTAAATCATCGCATGCTTGATTTCTCTTGATTGTCTCTTTTTGTTCAACGCTTTCATTTGCTGTTTTAGTCAATTTGTCACAATTTGTCTGTCAATCCCACACTGCACTTGCTTTTCTCAACACTTCCTTTTTTCTCTAAACATTGTGCTGTGAGCCCAGCCTTCTTTAACTCTTTCTAACAGTGCTCTTCTCTTGTCTCCACATTTCCTTCCACATGTTTGGGATTTCTCGCCTTCTTCGCTGCTTTCTGTGGCCATGTTAAACCCTCGGCAGAGCAGAGAAAGGCATTCAGCGCCATAATCCGGGCTCCCTCCATCAGGAATGCTAATACGTATGATTGTGTGACCTGCCGAAGCTCGGCAACATCTGCAGGAGCCTCTGGCGAGCCCCCGCCCTGCCCCCTGCCTTTGAGCGCTCACTCACAGCCATTATTTCATTGTTTCACTTCACGCCTGTGACCGGGCACAGCAGTTAACCCTGTAATGCTCACAGCAGCACTGCACAGAAGGCCGAAGAGGAGCATACTGTGGCGGGTGTGTGGTTTTTAGGACAAGAGCTTTCCCATGACAAGCCTCCCTGACTGCCCATCTGGACCCCTACCCTCACCATGTTTACTTATGCATTCCATCACTAGTCACAGTGCGTTTGTGTGTGCTCACGTTGTCTGCATAAAAGTCTGGCCATTTGCGATTTAACGCATAATTGCAGGAATTATGCCCCCGTGTGTGTGTGTGTGTGTGTGTACATACGAGATGTTTTTCCATAAGTAGGCCTTTCTTTCTCAGGGACATGAGGAAAAGAAAACTTATTCTTGCGATCTGAAGGGACGCTGGTGTTTTCACCCCTCTAGCAGGTATTGCAGTTGAAAGGAATGACTGTTGGGATAGTGTATGTTTCCAGAAAGATGAATTACTGCTGAGGCAGAACTGACAAAGTGAATCTGTGTCAAGATGGAGTGCTGCTGATTGAATTACCCTTCTCCTCAGTCTTGGCTGTACGCCTGTTTTCAAGCTACAGACAACTCTAGACAAACATATTGACTAGATTGAATTTATATGCTCTTCATCCATATCCAAACATTAAACTATTAAAGCTTTCGGGAGTCTTACTGTACCTTGCTGCATCACCTATGCATGCACACGTTCTACTCATGTTGAAACACTTTTCACCGTTCTTTTCAAAACCGTAGCTGCATTTCCGTAAATCAAATGCCGTGTTACCATGAGGGTATTAAATGAGAAAAACAGGGACACATTTTTACTAAAATACTCCACAAAGCTGTAATGTTAGAAAATACTGTAGACTGACAGGCAATGAAAGGTCTGATGCCGTCAAATTAGGTACATTCAAGTGCTTGTTTATGTATACGCTGGGGGTATAAAAGTAGCACAACAGATTTTTTGGCACAATACAGAGGCGTGCTTAATTCCCACATAGTGTATATTGACTGAGGGACAGGAAGTGGAACTGCCTTGTGACATAGTCGTGCATCTATTCTGCTAACAGATACATCCTTTTGCAAGTCTACAAGTCACGGCTCGTGTTAGTGCCTAGGAGAAGCCAGAGCTTGAAAACCATCTTTTGGTGCTGAGGTCTCCTGTTGGGGAAGACGTCGCCTTCTGTTGAAATAAACGAAGAAAAACAAGTGGATCAGACAAATTGTTCAGTAGAGATCCAAGATAAAAGCTGGTAGCTATTAGTCCTTCACTTCAGTCAATCAGGAACTTTCATTTACTGTAAATATAAAATAATAATTTAGACTGTTCAACTCTTACTGTTGCACTTGTTTGCATCGTTGCACTTTTTCTAAAAAGAAACGTTATACACCACTCTGTACTATTTTCTTTTTTTATCATATGTACTATATGTATAGTTGTTTTTTTTAATTACGTGCTAGCAGTTTGCATTTTTTTCCCGTTTTTTATGTGTATCGTATGCATCTTTGTTTCTTTTAAAATGTTTTTTGGAGAATAACTTGCTAGCAGTTTGCAGTTTTTTACATTTCATTAAAAAAAATCTGTAAGTTAATACATCTGTAATATATAAATCTGTAAATGGGAAAAAAAACTGTTTACACAAAATCTAATCAGGTTTTTGTATTGCATTTTTTTCTCTTACTGTCCCAAAAATGAACCGAACTGTGACCTAGGATACGTACCGAATCGTGATTATGGTGTACCAGTACACTGCAATTACTGTAAATATGACATTGATTTATTCATATGTGGTTCAAAATGAGGAAGTGACATCTAATTTTACCTAAGCGCTATCTACAATGTTGTTACACTGTATATTTTTGCGCATTTTAGCAAGTCTGTTTTTGTTTTGAAAAGTCAATTTTAGGCATCTTACAGCTGTATTTAATATGAATGCAATTTGTAATCCCAAATCCCAAAATTGTCATTACTATCCTGGTTTATAAAGATTTATCTAACAATTTCACATTTTTGTGGAGGAAGGCTGGATGATTGAGAGCATAAGAGATTTAATTTCAAACTCATTTAATGCTTTTTGTGAATTGGATGGGAAAGATAACCAGAGAGACTAACCATGTTGAAAGAAAATCCTGCAATGTACGTTATTTGAGCCAACTTCTAACACTTGCAGCTTCATCACGAAATGGAACGGGGCTATTTGTTGATTAAAGTTCAGTCATGATCAATATAAGCGAAGGCTCAACCTCTCCCTCCTAAACAGATGTTCCCCGTTAGGTTGATATAAACTGTTTATGAGTCATCGGCAAATATTACTCGGCCTGCTTGTCCGATTTCCATCTTGGCTCATTGAACGCAGCAATGGAAGGATACCATCCATTTTTAAGGCTGGACTTCCTGTCACACTTTATTTACATCCACAATAACGCAGCACTCTGGCTGGCATGAATGCATGATGTACCGTGTTATACACACTGACTTGTTTTTAATCTTGTCATTCCAGATACATTGTGTCTCTTTGCTATCAGACATAAATATTTGGATTCAATATACAGTATTTGATTCAGACAACTGCAGCTTAGAGAGCGCCCCTATTTATTATCTGCTGACAGATGTTCATCAGGTTTTTAAGATGGTTTAAAAGTGGCTCTGCAAAGTCAAATTGGATATGGGTATGTAAATACTGCTCTGATGTTTAATGAGAAACAAAGTTAGCTAATTATAGCAGCTCTGAAGAACATGAGGAGGACAGTGGGAAATGTTTCCATCACTCCCTGGCTCTATAGATTACTGCCTAATTGCCTCAATCGAATCAGGCGGAGACATTAGCCAGGGAGGGAGAAACACAAGGATCGGACTGATTACACGTATCTGTCGGTGGCTCTTAGTCCAGCGGAGGACCCTCCAGTCGAGCTTCCTAGCCTCGCAGGAGCCCGTCTGTCCCTGCTGGTCCATATATGTTCCACCTCGCCATGGCACATCTGCAGGTTAGCGTGGCACTCTGTTGTGTTCTATTTCAAGATACTTTCAGCTGCCCTTGGTAATTAAAACTGCGGTGCGGATGTTCTTCACCTATAATTACATGTACCTGTAATTCTGACAAGTTTATCCCTGGTATTAGTCAATTTCTCCACTCATGACTGCAAAGCTTGCAACATTCTCCCAAATGCTGACAGTATTTATCTGCCTTATTATTATTATTATTATTGTATGTTGAAATCTTAAGTGGGTGTTGGAAAACTGCAATGCTCCTCTCACTTGTAGTTACATGCCCGCGACAACTAATGTTTTATTTTTATTGTCTGCCTGGTCGCATAGCTTTAATTTAAGAGCACTGAAGAATGTCTTCTGAAGCTCAGCGTGCTTTTCTGTATGCATACAATATGCACGAACACTAAGCTTTGCCATTGCCAACAAATGTGTGCCTTGGTTTTATTTGTAAGCAGTATGAGGAGGAAATAATGGTCCATAGAATCATTTTCGTCCTCGGGCCTATATTGAGGTCAGCTGTCCGAAATGATCTCATGTTAAGAAATTGGCGAGTCAGCAGGGTCAGAGCAGAACCGCCATGACACACTCTCCAACGGTGATAACATTGCCCTCCTTTCCCCGCCCCTCCCCTGCCTCTGCATGGAAACAACACAGTTCTGTGGTCTGTACTATGTCTGTGCTCTTCAGTCTGAAGCTGCACCAGTACTACCATTTCGTTCTCCTTACTCAGCCACATTCTATAATCAGGTGGTCGAGAGCACCCTAGCTGATCTTCCTATCTATTTTCCTCTTTAACAAATATCTGGATAGCTCAAAATAGCTGTTTCCTGGATGTTGTGGCGCATGCCTGACTGGTCCCTTGCTCATGTTTCCCGGGAAATGTATGAAATTAGGAAACTAATTTGTGGGCACATTTTGATTCTTTCTGTCACGGACTGAGTAAAAAGATCGTGGAACTCACCCAGAAAGACGGAAGTCTCACTCCTTCCGATTTTTAGAATGGGGCTTCATGGTTGGGTAAAACAATGCAGCTTTGCAACCGTAGTCCTCATTTACATTACGCTTCAACCTTTTTTAATTGGCTGCAGTGTAACCTGACTCGTCTGCACGGACCAAACAGCAACAGTTGCCTTGTCAGCTGTATGGCCTAAGCTGCTGAAGTATAATCAGCAAATGTCCACCTCTTGTCCCTGGTCCGACCAAAATATGGGTCACATTTAAACTGTCAATCTTACTCTCTGTCGGCCACCCCTCTTCCTTCCTCGTCCATGTTCCCATCATTTATGGCTGCCAGGCCCTTGATCAATTGATAGCAGGGAATCCTTTGGTAAATAGAGTTTTAGACACATTGCCAATAGACCTGTGCTATTGATTGGAGTGTAAATTAAAAACTTAATCAGGTCTCCGAGATAAGATTTATCTCTGCCTCAAGCAAATTGCAGCGCTGACATGGAGATGTAAAGGCAGGGCCGGTGGGCAGGCGGACACTTCCCCTTGGTGGATGCCAAGAAGGGGGACGGCCTCGCCTCTGCTACCGTCCTTGCTTCGCTGCTGGTAGCACGCTTGCTTGCTCCTTGCCGAGCAGCTCACAAGATTTCAAGCGTTGACACAGACAATTCTCTCAGTGAACACAGGGCTGGCTTGGATGAGTATAAAGCGCATCTTATGGACATATTTATCCACTATGTCATATTGAACCAAGGCCCACATCTAGTATGGCTCATCCAAATGGGAAGTAGTTTTATTTCTTTATCGTTGTCTTCTGTTCAGCACTTTGTCTTGTTTAGTCTTGTCAATATCGCACTCCCTTCATCTCGTACGGAATGTGTTTAATCACTTGTGTTCCTTGCAGCCCGTGATGAAATATGTAAATCATTACAAACAGCTTTTATTCCTCCAATAATATTCCCATATTGTTGAGCTCATTTTACGCCACAGTAAATTCATACACATTCACACTCACACAGAGTTGTCCATATTCTATATGTATTAAGACAATCCTTGGATTGCGCATTGATCAGGACATATGGATTTTTGCTGTAATTGCTGAGGGAAATTTTTATGTCTCAACTCTTCTTCATTATTAATATTGGGAAATGGCTACACATTAAGAATGTCTCCTGTATAATATAGTTTTAATGCTTATACAGGGAGGTACACGTACTTCAACGGGTCTTTCTTCTGGTTTCACAGATAAGACACTGCAAGGATCCAACCAAAGGTACCTCACAGGTCTTTGCGTCGGTAATTAAAACATACATTCCTTGTCTGTGATTAAGGCTGCTATTAGGCGTCTCTCTGGGAATAGAGGGGTTCTTATTATCTCTGCTTATAGCCCTTATACATATACAGAAGCCTCAGAAGTGACATTGACCCACGATGAACGATATACAGTGGAGGATGGGGAGCACAAAGCACAAAACCTAGGCATTGAAAATTGAGGAAAACAGTGTCGTGTACCCCTTCTAAAGCCCAGAGAACTTCCACACTTTAAGGAATATTTTGGAGCCTCTCTAGATTTTTTTCTCTATACATCTAGAAGACAAGTTGCAAGGGTACTGATTATCCACGTCTACAAAATTTGATGGAGTTGCAGAAATAAGAATGAACACAATGCTTTTTAGCTAATTTAATAAACAAACAAACAAAAAAAAACGACGGTACCGATTGCATCTTTTCAGAAATGTGATTTATTGTATCTACTGTTGCATGCTCAAATACTGTACATAAATTAATTAGCTGTGATGACAAAAGCAGATACTAAGTAATGGATATGGCAAGAATTAAGCACAGAGCGTAATTTTATGGTAACCGCTTCCTTCTTTTAGAAAGTGTGTGTTCAGCATCCGATGAACCATGCATCAAACTCCAGAAGTAGTCTTGACATTCCATCTTTCCTGGTACCTTTTACCATCACTTTTACATCTTGGTGAAGTCTTACCTTTGACAACTGCACTTATAAGATAGAATACAACTACTACTTATAGTGAAATGAACGAGTGAACCAATGCAAATGGAGCGGTTTCAGCAAGCTTCTGGCTTTCACATCAGCAAATCTATCCTAGAGAAGGCAGATTACATATTGGTTTGGTTTGCGTTTGTGTATGATACATGAAGTTTCAACTTTTTTAGGGAGAGCGAGCATAAGATTACCAAAAATGAACCAAATGAATGCAAAATGAACAGCAGATTCAAAATCAGCACCCCCAAATTAGCCAAGGAGAGATAGTCTCATCTTTCTCCCAAAAACTGTGTAGACCAGTGTTATCAACAAAAGAGAGCCTGCAGTCCCACCGTATGTGTTTTAGTTCATGAGACTCTTCAATGCCATCACATTGCACTGGGGGCAGAAAAGGCACTTTTACAGACCAGGACAGAAAAGAGGAGTTTCTAACAAGGGCGGCCTTTAATGTGCTAAGCTGTGCACAATCGCACACTGCTCTGGCTTTCTCAGCTCACAGCAAATCCAAGCAGCGCACAAAATACATTCCAACCTGAACTGTAAATTAAATAAACACTTAACAATTTATTCTGTGCTATTTTGCAATGCAACTCAGTAAGTGTCAGGTGACATTAAGCGGTAACAATAGATAACACAATGACAAACACTTGCTGTCATCGTGAGGAGAAGGAACATGTGTGTGGAATTATTTACCCGGCGGACGGCTCAATCGTGGCGGAATCTCATTACAAACACCAAACCACCCGCTCCAATGTTGAAATGACGATCAACACCGGTGGAAGTTAGCTTCCTCCCATTCACTTCAATGGAAGCTAGCATGCTAGTGTGCAACTGAAGCTGGATGAGTATATTTTCACCCTGTTGTGTTTTACCGCTTTAAAGGAAGGAGCCTTTTACAAAGCCTGATGACGACGTGCAGGTTCTGAGTGAAAAAAGATAAGAAACACGTTCATTTTTTCACCTAGCTTGTCAGCCGTAAACAGACTTTCTCACACACAGAACATCCTTTTGGCCTTCAAAATAAGAGCGTCGTTTGACACATGTTCAAAGGTAAACAAAATAACGTCATAAAAATATCTTACATATGCAGTGTTAACTGTATGAGCGACTACATCTTCATTAATCACAAGCACGGGCATTACAAGATTTTGTAGCAATGTGTGAGAGGCTTACGTCCCATTAGAAAAGTTAGCCAAGCTACATCCGTTTTTTAATTGTTGGGCAAAATTGTCCATGGATGCATGGCATCAGTAAAGGTAAGGGTTTTTTTTCTTTTCACTTAATTAACAGATCTTTTATAAATAAGTGTAAAAATTGAATTCTACAAAATTTAAACAAAAAAACGGAATTTGGAAAAAAATAAAATAGAATTTGGGAAAAAATGGAACAGATTTCACACGGCCCTAATTAACAGCACGTTACACAATATATACCACTGATTCGTTTATAGCTAATGAGATAGCGGAGTTAAGAGAGCAAAGTGCGGCTGACTATCCCTGTATTATGGCGGAACAAACGAGCAGCACCACATCCACACACCAAGTCAAAGTAAAAAAAAAACTGTTCTTTAAAGGTGGACTGGCTGTCGGAGTATGTGCAAATAGAAGAACAAGAGGTGAAACTGTTTTTTTTTTTAATGAGAAAGTTCAGCTTTAAAAACACAATTCTTGAAGTGAAAAGTGTGGACTGAATGTGTGTCATGCGTGTTTTACTGTTGTGCTTTTATTTTGATGACCGGACGTACCAGATACAGGAAGTGTTATGCCCCGTTTGTTTTGCTGAATGGACCAGAAGGTCGTTTGAGGGTTAAGAGATTTTTTGTATTCAGACAAATGTAAACACAAACAAAAAATATTGCATCAACTTCAAAAGGATGCTGTAAAAAAGAAAGTGAAAGTCAAATTAGGAAAAAAAAGTATACCTAATTAAAAGTATAAAGGGTAAACAAGAAAAGAAGTGTAAAATGCAATTAAAAACTATGGGTTCTCTACAAGATCTAGATGGTTAATTGTATGACACCATGGCTTGTTTTGTCTGAGGTTGAGAATAAAGAAAGCTGCATTGTGGAATCCTTCTTTCCATCTGTTTGAAATCAGTCCGATACAAAATATGACAGAATGGAAGGTTTCTCAGGTTTTGGACAGGCGTGATACTACAGTGTGTATGTCTGATGGCGCTCACAGAGGTCCAAAGAATGATCCGGTCATTTTTGTGTGTGCTCAGATATTTGAAACATTGGAGTCCACAAACCTGTATGGTTAAAACAGTTACATATTGTTACATATAAGTATAGGGAATAAACTAGTGTAATTGTAGTCTTATTAGAGTGTTTGTGTTAAAGTTCTCCTAAGAATCTCATCAGGCTGTCCCACTGAGTAACCACAGAATGAGGACCAACCTTTCCCTAAGTTGTGTGGTAGGGGTGGGGGGCTGAGTCCATCGTAATAGGCTTTTTTCCTGATAAGCCTGGAAAATACTCGTTTAGTTAGTGAAAGTGCAAAGGGATCCTAGCTAGATAAACCCGCTGTTTCCTTCTGTAATACCCAACAGCTAAAATCAATAGTTGGGATAATTCTCCTGCTGGTCGTCCGGTCTCCTTCATCTGCAGCCTTCCTCAACCTGTGTACTGTATATGGGGGTGGTGGTTAACAGTAGCATGCCTAGACACACATTAGAGATTACATGGTTATGCTTGTTCCGAACTGATTTTTGATATTGTATTAAGACGCAAAAAAGACTAAAATGTTCAAATCAACTATAGAAACAAAGCAATCAATTGCAAGATAATGGACAGAGAATACATTATGCTATGGCATTGCCAGAAACAGTCTGTCTTTGCATTGGTATGAGCTGCTGTCCTCGTTTTATTTTTATATTTTTCATTTGGCTCACAGCAGCATTCATGTACCTTTTCTTCAATACTTTCCTCATTTATTGTAGCCGCAGTGCCATTCTAGACAAGATGGTGCGACTCCAGCCAAAGTCACTGGTTTATAAGTGAGTGTCATAACGGTTATATCAGTTTGACTTCACAGGAACCTGGACTCTGTGTCCTTTTATTGGTTTAAGGGCAAACATAAAACAGGGTCCAGCTCTTGACATTCAGCTCAGGTGTGTATAAATCTGCTGAAAGGAAGTGACTGTCAGCACTAACTCCATCCTGCTAAGAGTACTGTGCTTTGTCAACACAAGCTCAATGTTCTGACACTGGTCTTGATTTGGCTTTAGAATCAAGCCAAGGTAGCACCACTGGCACAGACACAGGGTTGGAAACATGCATTGGTAACCTTTTGGGCCTTTTTAACATGAACATTTCAATACCCCTGAATCTCCATGGCCTCTTCCCTTTGTAAAGTGCTATCATCTCTGAACTGCAAAATAATTTCCCTTGCTCCATTGCGTTACTTTTGACAGTTAGTTTTTGTGTAGTCTCTCTTGCTACCATGACCCAGCTGTAATAATACACTTTCAGGTGTTAGCAGGCAGGGTGGTTAGCCTGCGACACCGTTACCTAAATTGCACTCTGACGGTATTAAAAAGCAGTCAGGGCCGTGGATCACAGTATATCACCAAGCAGAAGTGTCGATAAGGCCCACTGCTCGCCTGCAGATCAATGAAGGTTACTGACATCATATCACAAAGTGAAAGCGAGTGCTGCACCCCAAGCTATTTATCAGCTGCAGATCCAACATGAAAGAGGTGGAATAGAGCGAGCGGGAACAGCACTTTTCTACCTGAATGTTAGGGGCATTAGTCCTAAACTCATCCCTTACTACTAGGTCTGATTCTTCCCAGTAGACCTCCATGGCTGAGAGAAAGATGGCATACCATGTACTCACTTTCTCTGTCTCACCAGCTCAGGGGTGTGTGCAAAATATGTTGGCATTTTAATAATCAGCATCCCAACCGAGACAGTTTGGTTTAATTTTAAAGTTGCATTTCGCACCAAACTCTACTCCTTGGCACCCTGCTACTGTTGTATGAAATGTAGTGGTGCAATACCTACGGGGTGGAAGTAGACACTGCTGTTGACTGATTGGCTGAGAATTGTCAATCCCGTGCAACATAAACAGAATGGACGGAATATAAAGAGCACCTTGTCTACCTTTGGAAATAAACACATTCCAAGAGGAAGGGAAACAAAATGCCAGATTTTCCTCATTGTTATCTTTTGTTGACGCGGTCACATTCCTTTTTTAATTCATTAGCCGGTTACACTGGTTACACTAGTGTGATGTCACACTGATCACCATGCCGCATTGCCAGTTTAAGGATTTGACTGTCATGACATACAGTAAGACAAAGTAATGTGGCAATGTGTCCTTAGTTCTATTGGATGCACTAGATAATAGGACAGTTCACCTGTTGTATGGCACAGCATCAGCACTGAGACAAAAGAAAAAGCCTTTGACTGCTGTAACCTTCTTTTTGTTTTCTTTTTAACTCCCTGCAGCTTCATGGCTTTATTGCGGTATATATCATAAAACACCCTCCCCTCCCCTCACTTATGTCTGCATTAGTACGGTAATATTGAGCCGAGTGTACACACCAATGCACTTTTGCACGTCCATGTGCAGGAGATCATGCTTACAGGTACTGTATGAGTTCCATTTATCAGCTGCCTGGGGCACAATGTTGAGGATCTCCCCCAATGGGTTGGTGTGTAACTGCTCTGTCAATACAAGCTTGTCAAGACGGGGAGAGTGTGTTTGTGTGTGTGTGTATGTGTGTATAAAAAAGAGGGGGGCCCTTACTCCAATGCACTAGAGCCACGTTATTGAGCAGCCAATAGCTATTTGCTTCTTGATGGTGGCAGGTGGAAAAAGGGGGCCCGCTCGGTAAGAGGAAGCATGTGGCTGGATGCTAGTAGCCTACACTGAGCCGCTGGGGCTCAAACACGAGACTGGGAGGTTTGTGTTTATGTGGAGCATGTTGTCCTCTCCTGGCTCCTGGTCTTTGCAGGTCCTGGCTGTGTCTGCAGCTTGCCGCTGCAGCAAAACCCTGCTTCCTCTCTGGAATCTCAGTGTTGACAGAGTCCATCTGGGTCTCGGGACAGCTTCCAAGCTGCAGCAGGGTCTTCACATGTATACTTGCACACAGAAGAAGAGGAGTGTGAGGGTTTTCTATTAAAATGTTGTCAGGCTATTTAACCTCTGTGAAGTGACTGTTTTCCTCCTCTCTCGGGTTAACATACCCATAGAATATCTTTGTTGTTGTTTTTTTTTTAATGATGACTTTCGACTTCATTCATTCTTTGTTTTCTCAGAGCCTCACGTGAGAAATACCCCCTTTTTGTGGACCACGTATATCCGTGTGTTAGAGTTGTATGTATCCTGTCTGGACATGTTCCATATTCCCGAGTAACAGACGAATTAGTTAACCCTCACAGCACTACGCAGTGTGCCAATGCCGACACAGCGGGGCTCTAACAAAGACAGAATAGAAGGTTCAATTTAAAAACACCTATAACGTGTTCCCATGGATTTCATTAATCAGGCATTGTGACCAGTGGAGCTCGCCTTTTCATAGCCGCAGTGTGTGCTGTACTGAAGTAAAATGTGAGTTCTGCTGAAAGTAAGCAACGTTAGATGTCCTGCTGTTACAGAGCAGCTGTCCAAACAAGGAGAGTGAAGGAAAAAAAGAAGAAGAAAAACACATTATATCAACATTTAACAACAGTTGCTCTGTAATCTGGTATTACTTCCACAAGCAAAGAAGCAGTCAGTGTCGGGCCAAGATGAACTTGGATACTGTTGTGGCAGGAGGAAGCCAAGTGCTTTTAGGAGGTTAACCCAAGATGTGAAGGTCTACGGACTCATCTTAATCCACAAGGCTTGTATTTAATCACTTTTGATCTGCATGTGAACATAACTTGCCTCAACATTCCAGCACTGGCCATTTCAAGTTCAGAGGAGTGGGGCAAGAGGGTTGTTGCACGGGTGGCTTCTGGCTATTGGCTTAAGAGCCTCTGGCAAAAGGAATACCCGGAACCCATTTCCCTGACCTCATTTAAATGTCCTCTGTTTGGCCGTATGCGACCTCATCATTTATTACGTGGCTATTTGCATGCTTCTCTGTGTATGTTATGTATACCATGTAAGCTCGTATGCTATTAAGGGGAATTCCAGCAAAACGAGAGAAGTTGAACAGAGAAGGATCTGTTTCCTGGAACTGTGGTGGGTGGCATCGTCACATTCTTCTTTGCCTATGTGATTCATGCCCACAGTGACTCTGTGTGTCCCTCTGGCCCAGTTGGTGATATATTACTGCTTGGTGGCGCATATGAATGCTATATGAGGCCTGATAACTCCTATGTGTCTTGACTTCAATGAATGTCTTGTGTAGGTTTCAGAGGAAACACTGCAGAGGGGCTGCATTTGAAGGTCCATGATTTTTATCAGTGTACAAATGCTTCATGGCATCCAGTAGCTAAAGATGCTTTACGTGCTGCTGACAAAAAATATTTTAATATAGCACCACAAATAGAAAGAATTACTTTGCACTGAACATTTGACACAAGATTGTCATGTGAAAAACTATGGACATCTTATGCAGTTGTGCTGCTTATAATGCTTTTGAAGACACGCTACCATACAAATCATTAGACTAATGGTCATTGATTTATGGCCAATTAGCGTACAGAAAGAAACACATTCAAAATAATTTGACTACGCTATGGGTTTCTTTTTCACTTGTTCATCTTAAAGCATGTATTATCATCTGAAAAAAACCACTAAAGGAAATTTACCCAAATGGTCATTTGTAATCATAGCATGAGGTTAATTGTAGGAACAATTGACATCATGTGACATCATGGGAATGTCCCTAAGGCTAGACTTACGTTGAGTAAATGTTTATATACACTCACATATGTATATAGTGTACCTATATATATGTGTGTGGCTGAATGGGTAGCATGTTGGCCTCACAGTCAGGAGTTTCTGGGTTGGAATCTCCGTTGGGCATCTCTGTGTGGAGTTTGCATGTTCTCCCCGTGCGTGTGTGGGTACTCCAGTTTTTGGAATGTGGGTTTCCTCCCACATTCGAAAAACATGCATGTTAGGTTAATTGGCGACTCTAAATTGTTCATAGGTATGAATGTGAGTGTGACTGGTTGTATGTCTGCCCTGCGATTGACTGGTGACCAGTCCTGGGTGTACCCCGTCTCTTGCCCAAAGTCAGCTGGGATAGGCTCCAGCATACCCGCGACCCTAATGAGGATAAGCGGCATAGAAAATAAATGAAGGAATGAATGTGTGTGTGTATATATATATATATATATATATATATATATATATATATAGAGAGAGAGAGAGAGAGAGAGAGAGAGAGAGAGAGAGAGAGAGAGAGATGCATATATACACCATTGTATGTATACATACATACACGCACGCACAGAATCCAATCAGACTGGGAACTATTGCATCAATATTATGAGTGATAATACACGTAATCTAGAAGTGGTAGTGTGCAAGGCATTATTGTGAGTGCACGTTAGGTGCTTCATGCACACCTTGCAACCTACCTCGGTGTCGACGAGTGACGTGTGGCTGTGTTTTCCACCGAAGTAGAAAATCTTTCCTCCATGTTTATTGTTAGAGCAGTAGCTTTGGTAATTCTACATTTCATCAAAGTTAGTAAAGATTAGTCAGCTCGACCCATGTAGATGTTGGGACTTGTCTGCACCCTTAGTCACCAAGCAAATTTATTTATGCTTGTCATATATGGCTTGGCACCACCTTTAAAAGCTCAACCGATCACAGGTTTTGCATCATAACACATCTCATACATACAGGAGAAGATATCTCTATTTAATGAGAAGGAGTAGTCATTAAAAGTGAAAGGCAAAAAAAGTGTTTCGTCCTTGAAGTATCTGCCGCGTGGGACCTCCAATTGTACATAAATACCACAGTGCAATGGTGATTTCATGCCAGTCTAAAAGCAGGATCGACCCCTCCATAATGCAGCTAGACACACCCACAAAGGCAGAGTTTAGACACATAACTCCATTGCCTGGCAAAGACTCTCCTTCCTGACGAAACCAAAACAGTCTGGCTCGGAGAACATGCATGGGTGTCCAGGGTGTGCCTCAGGGGCCATCTGTGGAATGTGGTTCACTGCAGTAATAAAATAAACAAAAAAACAGCAAAAGTGGAAAAAATGAGCAGAAAGGCATAATAACTAGAAAAAAAGGCTAAAGTATTGATATGAATAAATAAGAAAAACACAAATATTTGTCTTTAAATTTGACAGATGGAATGTCTGTGAAAAATGTTGCAAACACCAGTTGAGCAAAAGATGAGAAATTAAAGGGAAATATTATGTAACATTTTTAAAAATTAAATAATAATATGTAATATTTATGTAATAAAAAATAATAATTAGCTCTTGGGATAATTTTGACTGGCCGGCCATGCCTGGGAAGGTTCACAACTGTTCCATGTTTTTAGATACGGATACTGTTGTGTGTAACGTCACATATCACCTATTGTGGAATTCATTTTAAAAATGGCTATAAACAACATGTCACAACTCCGGTAAGCAAACATCTGAAAACCAACATATGAAATACGTGCAATTGGGCATGGCTAAATGTGGCTCGAGGAACTCCACAAGTTTGGTGGCATATTGCATGATAGAAAAGGGCTGGTTATCCAGTGCAATTGATACACTCCATGATTTTCCGATTGAAGAGAATTGGAAGTATTGAAGGAAGGAAGTCTTGTTTCCGCCTCGCTTAACTAAATCTCAAGTTTAATATCCGAAGGAGACAATTGGAAATATTGCACACAGACAATATTAGTCATTCACAGAGCGAGCATGCTTGTTACCGTAGCTACCCACGCTTGTTTATGTGCTTAGATGAGGTCATCATTTGCCTGCCTGTGTCGTTGTACGGGAGCCCATAAGCCTAGATACAGCAGGCCTTTCATCATAGGGAAATATTTATGCCAATATCAGGCTGATTGTGTATCTGGAATTGCAATTCTTTAGATATTTCAGCACTTACAGTCATTTACAATTAGAATTGCATATCCCATTGCTGGCTACAGCTTCGATATTAAAGATTTTAAAAAATAATACGGAAAATGCGGCTGGCTGGAACAGACTAGCAGGGTCATGTAAAGCAGCGGTCCCCAATGTCCATGGACCGGCTCGCGTTCCAACAGGTCTTTGGCAGGCTGGTGGGGTAGGACAAGGGGCTCTGGTGTGGAAGGTAATGTAATGCTATTTATTTATTATGTGTTGATTAACAAAAACAAGCACAATGTAACTGACGGTCTTACTAAGATGACCATTGACGTTGTGAAAGCTTCACGTAAAAGAATGACCAAAGCCAAGAACTTGGGAGGGACGATTTGGATACCCAACTTGGTCTTTCCATCACACATTACAGCCGTCGAGCTCAAAGACGACACACTTTTAGCTTTCAGCTGCTTACTATTGCCTGTCAGTGACGCATTGTACACAATAAGTGCCTCTGAAAAGTATCTTCCTGCAACAACATCAAATTGAAAGCACGAAATGAATACAGACTCACCATTGGTGCGAGCAAAGATTTGCACAGTGTTTTTTGACGTGTGTGACAGGCTAGCTTGGATTAACTTGACACCCATCAAATAGGAGCAGTAGCAGTCAACACAGACATAATAACCTCATCATATTTGACCTTCATGCATTCATGCACAACATCAGCATTTGAGAACAATGAAGAGGTGAAAGAAGAACAGTCTACTATGCTGGAGCCTATCCCAGCTGACTTTGGGTAAGAAGCAAAGTACGCCCTGCCAGTCAATCGCAGGGCACTTACTGTATAAACAAACAACCATTCACACTCACATTCATACCTATGGACAAGTTAGAGTTGCCAATAAACCTTACATGCATGTTTTGTGGAATGTGGAGGAAACCGGAGTACCTGGAGAAAACGCACAGAAGCACATGCAAACGCCACGCTGAGATGCCCAAGAGGAGATGCAAGCCCAGATCTCCCAGGTCTCCTGATTGTGTGGCCAGCATGCTACCCACTCGGCCACCGTGCGGCCCCGCTCAGCAAAACATAATAGAGCAAAATAGGAAAATCATGGCTTTCTAATAGTATACTGTATTATTTTTCCAATAAAATAATAGACCTTATATGCAAAACTGAAATGCATTTATATATGTACATAATTTTAAAAAATTTAAATCGTTGAAAGTTTTCCACGGGCCGGGTCAGCCCAGCCCACAGACCAATACCGTTGGGGACCTCTGCTCTAAAGGGGGCTTGATCTGAAGTGGGATGCAGCTTCCTGGTGCAGGAGCCAGAGAGATCTGGCTCAGGGGTGGTGAGGGCTCAGGCTTTGGTTCCATATCAAGTCATGAGTTGGTGTAGTTTGCACACAGACATGTACACAAACCATTGACAAGCTTTCTATGTTTGCCAAAGCATTGGAGGGAAGTGCAGGCGCTGCATGTGCCTCTTCCTGTTTTGTCCCTGTGTGTGTGTGTGCGTGTGTATGTGTGTGCTGTCTAGTGGTTCAGGTGTGGTTAATGTTGGCAGAAGATCTTCAGGCCCCCGGCAATAAACAACAGAGCAGGCAGGAGGCCAGATGCAACACTACAAACTTTTAACCTCTCCCTGCGCTAATCCCTCGCTGCGGTAGTAACTCTTTTTTTTTTTAACTCATTCCTTCACCTCTCCCTTGCTCTCCTCTTTATTTCTCCACCCACTGCTTTGTCTTCTTTCTCCCTCTCTCTTTCTCTCCTTCAGTTCCACTCGGCTTTTAAGTGAAGTCAGTGTGCTGACCTCTAAATAAAGGCTGGAACACTACAGCTGTTACCAACTTCAAACAGCCACTGGCTCTGAGCGGAGCCTGTGCGGGTGTTAGGGGGAGAAATAATGTGCCTATTAAAACTAACTTAGAGCTCTCTTTGCTCTCTAAAGGGTTTTAAGATGACCACACCAACTCACACTTGCCACTTCCTTCAGCTCAACTGTGACAATACCAAAGCATGTAGGAGACAAAAGCCTGGACGGACAGAACAACGCTCATTTGGAATGATCCAGCTTGGATGGGATTTGGTGGCGGTGACGTCCACTCCCTCATATTAGCCCTCTGTTTCATCATTCAACTGCACGTCATGTACTATTTACCAGTTCCACATGCACAACCTCTTACACACACAGATCACACAAGTGTTTTATCCTCTGCTCAAACCTGCACTGTTATATTTCTTTTTCTTGGCTGGCGGATGATGACGACAATAACGCTAAGTTCACCGTTGCACGATAAACATTGAAATCAGCTTAATATGCGCCAGTTTGCGAGCTCCAGTTCAGTGGAAAAAGTTAACCTCTGTATCATGGAAGAATTTGGGCTGACAAATTCCAGGTCTTGTTCACCATGAATCATCCACCTCAAGCCCACATTAATAGAACTTGTAAAAATGGAAGTTGTCTGCTATCCAAACACTCACTGAATGTCTTTGTGATACAAAGACTGAGCCAGAACCAAAATGGAAAGCACCAAGATTAGTCACCCCACGCCTATGTTTGTTGTCTCTTGTTATAAAGGCGAGGTCTTTACTGCCCTTTTATTGAGTGATGTCTTCCTAAGGTTTGATATCATTTAGGAATCACGCCTGTAGTACTGTGCAAAAAAAGTCGTGGGCCACCGTTTGTTGTATCACTTGTAATAACCATGTACAACACAGATGTCGCTATATTTGAAATTTGTGTATACAGTGGCACCTTGGTTAGCATCATTCATTTGAGATACATATGAATGCATGTACATGGTGATTGGAAGGGCAAAGTTTACATTTAAGCTTACTCTTACCTTCACTGAAGACATGAGTCGTGACACAACTATTCCCAAAGACACGACGTGGCCGAATGATTAACATGGACACCACCTTCCTGTTTCTCGTGGGTTATTTCTTGAATTCAATAGTGTTTCTCACCTCAGTAACACATAATGTAGCCAAAGAATGTTACAAGTACCGGTGTTTTAAATTAATAAGGGGATAAACACTATTAAGTTCAATAAATAACAAAACAAGAAGGTGGTGTCCATGTTGATCTCACTGCCATATTGTGTCTTTTGGAACGTTCACGTCTTTAATCACTTTAAATGTTCATGTTTCACTTAAATTTTTCGTTTATATGCATTCTAATTGTATTATGCGTGTTAAACTACACTTCCAAAACTATAAAATGTAAATTTTATATTTGTTTATATACTTGTTCATATACTTGTTTATATATATATATATATATATATACTGTATATATACTGTATATATAATGTGTATACTGCAATTGACTGGCGACCAGTCCAGGGTGTACCCCGCCTCCCGCCCAAAGTCAGCTGGGATAGGCTCCAGCACACCCATTACCCTAAAGAGGATAAGCGGTATAGAAAATGAATGAATGAATATACTGTGTATATATAT
Organism: Oostethus manadensis; assembly: GCA_024372805.1. Classification (NCBI taxonomy): domain Eukaryota; kingdom Metazoa; phylum Chordata; class Actinopteri; order Syngnathiformes; family Syngnathidae; genus Oostethus; species Oostethus manadensis. The sequence goes on from QODF01000061.1 coordinate 1,195,822, forward strand.
ATATATATATATATACATATATATATACTGTACACAGTATATACTGCGTATATATGTACTGTAAATAGTGTGAATGTTTGTACGTCTGCCTTGCGATTGACTGGCGACCAGTCCAGGGTGTACCCCGCCTACCGCCCAAAGTCAGCTGGTATAGGCTCCAGCATACTCGCGACCCTAATGAGAATAAGCGGTATAGAAAATGAATGAATGAATGGACGAATATACTGTATATAAACTGTATGTACTGTATATAATTTTATTTTGAGTCACCGCTGATGATACAAACAGGTTTCATTTCCTGTTTCCATGTAGTGGCAAACTAACAGGATTTTAACTCTGATGCCATTCAAAATACATTAAGAACACAGCTGGACTTCCACAGTTTATTAACAACACAATAAGACGCACACCATATTGTACATTTATTGGAAAATATATGCGAACCAATGTAAAAACGAAGCAACACACTAACCGGGGTGGATGGTAACCTGAGGTTACACTGTATTTTGTTTGCACACTAGCAGGCTATAAATAAATGAACTTAAACGCTGTATCCCCTCCTTAACCCAGATTTGCACCAAAAGTGATTAGATTCTTCCTTGGCTCATATACTACTTTTTTTTTTTACTACTTTTGACAAAGTGTATTTAGTAATATTATTATAATTGAAATATGTGTTAGAATTTTGCTTTTCTTTGCAATTATTTTGTATCATAATGGGGATGATTCTGAGAAAGGTGAAGTAACAGCAATGGCTGGGTGAAATATTGATTTAAATAATATATGGATATTTCTTTCAATCACAGTTTCAAAAACAAACATATTATTCATAACTATATAGACTGGATTTGCACTATAACTTTTGGTATCTTGATGCGAGAGCATCACTGTGCATCACTGAGTTGGACTCCTGCCCCTCCTCCCTCAGTGCATGAAGGACGAGAGAAGAGGGGCGGACCCGAAGCCTCAACGTCTGTGGTAGAGTAAAGGGTCAGAAAACAAAAAGCAGTGGCTCAGTAATTTGGAAGTACTTGGAAAAAGTGACTGTCAAGTGCTGAAGCACTACAAATCTTTTTCTCCACCTGAAAACTTACTACTCGTGTGTGAAATTGCGCGCTAAAATAGCCTTTACTTCACAAAGCTCCTGCTACAACACAAAGCTAATTGCCTGCTTCTTTTTCTTGTTGCGTTCCTCATAAAAAGAAAAGTGCAAAGTGGTGTGCGATTACTAAAGCATGTCTTGTCCCGTTGCTAAAGATATGGTCCCAATATTATTGATGAGGAAAAAACTGATTGAACCAGGCTCTTTGTCATCAAGAAGATTGAAGATTCAATTTTATTTTTTCTATATGTATTTCAAAAAGAGAATGGACTATTTTATTTTAACAGCTAATTTTTATGTAAATTTTTTTTTTACTTGGCACGCATATTTGGCTTTGATTTTGTCTAAGCTCGCTGTGGAAAAAATATTGGGATAAATATCATATATCAGTATTCAACCTAAATATATTGGGACGTGAGCTTTGGTCCATATTGCCCAGCCCTTGGACCAGCTGAGAATTGCAAGCTACAGGAGCTGGTTAATGACCTCAAGGAAGTTGGGAGGACAGTCGCCAAGAAAACTATTAATAACACACGTCGCTGTAACTGATTGAGATCCTGCAGTGCCCACAAGGTTCCCCTGCTGAAAAAGGCACATGTGTAGGCCACTCCAAGGATTGCTAATGACCACCTGAATGATTTAGACAAGGATTCGGAGACTGTTTTATGGTCGGAGGCAGAGAAATACTGAATATGACCCCAACAATGCCATCCCAATTATCTGACCGCTGTGCTTGCCAACAAAGATTTCTCCACCAAGTACTAAATCATGTTTTGCTTTGAGATCAAATACATATGTCCATCAATCAAAATACAAATTATTTTAAAACCTTAATTAAATGGTTTTTGTTTTGTTACATTTTTTTCCTCTGTTACAATAAACAGAGGGAGAGCAAACAATTAAATAATTTTCCCCACTGAATGTATGTGGACTCCTTTTTGTAATCCTACACCTTCTAGTGAAAAGCAGGTTTAATTAGCTCTTATCAAGTATGTAAATATTGCAAATATTTAATCATAAGTTGTTAAAGTTGTCATTACTAGCTCCCAGCTGTCTGGCTTTCCTCTCCAACTACATGGCTACAACTACAGTCGTTTTGGCTTAATTATATGCCGAAATTCTGATACATCACACATACTAAATAAACATAAAGTTGTTTTCAAGTGCTGCATTTGGTAAATAAATAAATAACTACAAAAGTTTTAAAAGCGTGATGGTAGCATGCATATGAGATGACAACAACTCCCAAGCTGTGCACTCTGTCTGTTCACTCTCAAAATACCACATTCAACTTTTTCTAAATGGTGACCGATAATGCAAGAAACATAATTCCAAGGTGGGGGATTATTTTGATAAAAAGGAACTTTAAAAAACAAACAAGTTGCTGTAGTTTGGAAAGAGTCTGACAAGCTCGAATGCATTCCAATATGTAGGAAGGTGAGGGAGCCAGTTTAGTTATGGACACAACATTCCTTTTGGATCAACTGAGAGCAGGCTGTAAGGTAGTGAAAGAGTGCAAAGCTCTATGTCACTTTTTCGCCGCCCAGGGAATGTGTTACCTAATGGGCCACAAAACTGCCTGGAGACCACAGCTTTCTCATGACCGATATTAGATGACCATGCACAAAAACAAAGAGTCCATCATAATGAATCAGAGCTTTGCAGAAAAAAGTAAGCTTGGAAGCTGTGCTTTTTGTTTTGGACAGAAGAAAAGAATAGGTAATATAATCTTGTTCACAGTTACAAGAATCCTGCTTTTGGTGGCTGCTTGTGTCAAATTTCTAATATGTATATAAAGTTTCACTGCACAATAGATCTTTTGTCTGGGGCAAACTGAGCTCCCTCCTCCTTCTTATCCTCCCTACGCTTGAAAAAAAAAATGCATTCATGTGCTTGCAAGGACTCAGGTTTCCTCTATCTTTGTGTGCCATGTCGTCACTCGCCCCAGCAAGTTGAAATGTGTATCCTGCATGGGCAGGCGCACTGGCAGGGCTGCTTCAACCATGCTTCCAACCAAGGATTAGGGAGAATCCAAGAAGCAATGGACTCCCGAAAAAATAGCGGCATGACAGTTACCTGTAGTTACGCTGGGGGACAGCCGAGGCAGACGATAATTACAGAGCTTTTTGTTTTCAGCGCACTCTTAGCTGGCTACTTAAGTGTCTGATCTGAAATCTGTGCCTTGTAATTACAGTAGTGGGCCCCATTAGGGTAAAGGTCTTGGTGGGGATTATTCTTCCTCTTGTCTTCCGTGTGTGAGACAGAAAGCGAGACTTATGCATCTACTCCCACATCATGCATAAACCACCGCAGCGGCCGGGCAAGAGGAGGAGGAGGAGGCGCAGGAATTAGCTTGTTCCAAGCATGTCTTGTGTGCACAATCACACTTGCAGTCTGATCCCACAGCACACTGACCTGTACTTACTTAGTGTGTCTGCCTTCCCCTTCGCTCCCAGCCCAGCAACATAATACCTTTACTGCTCACGCTGACACTGAGAGATTTGTGTTGATTATGACAAGGCTGTCACAGTGACGAGGGTGCAGTGTGGCGTGTGTCATGTCAAGTTGACATAGACTTGGGCGTCTGTGGCTCCAGGTAGAAACCACCAGGAATGAGTCTACAGCTTGATAGAAGAATCCCAAGAGATTTGCAGATGGATGCTCGAGGATAACTCCAGCATATGGATATACAGTATCACTGTGCCGGTAGACGGAGATAGACCGAAACTGAACATCAGCCACAATCAAAGGCAGACCTGGTCACATGACCTGGAGACATGGCCTGTTTTGGATCAGAAGAGAGTAGCCCACATTCAACTTTGCAATATCTAAACATGAAAACAGAGATCTAGCTGTCAACGTTAGATAGATCCTACCTCTTTAAGCGGCTAGCCCTCCTAATAGATTCTTAAGCACTGGCTTTAGTGCATGTTAAACCAGGATTACCCAATCAATTATGGTCAGTACAAACAAGGATTACTTAAAACAGTACATTTTTCTCGTTGAGCAGCTAAAAGCAGGCTAAATGGAAGAGGCAGCGCTGCTGTTGATGCAAGTGCAGTCAGGATGGGGTCACCGTGACCCCGGGCGTAGGCACCACAGGCAAGAGGTAAATGTTCACATTTAGCTGATAGTTTCACTGAGCTTTAGAGAAGACGACCTCGCTTCTCAGTTACCCTTTGGTTTCTTAAACACTTTAACTGCAATGTTTTTACTGTGATTGTGTGACAAACAGGAGTTTTTCAGAAGCTGTCGAGTTGGAAAAAGGGCAACAGTCGATCAGCCCTCATACTCACATACTCGCCCTCTCTCTGAACCCACCCTTTGTTGACATTTGAATCACAGTCACAATAGCCAGCAAGTAAGGACATATATATTTATGTATACATATACTTGCCAAACCAGATCCCGTGCACTCATGTGTGCCTTTGTTTGCACATGTTTTACCCTCCCAAGTGAACAACTGCACACCTCTTAGATGCTGAGGATGTAGGGTCTTTGATGGCTGTGTTTTTATGACTCCACATTCCATGTGATTGGCTACTTGGCTGCCAGTTATTGTCTTGGAGTCCTGAGACAGCAGAAATGATGTATCATTAAAGCTGTCTAATGGCTTTGGATGATTTTATGTCTCGTCTTAACCTTCTGCACCGTCCCTCCTCGGAGGACACACAGATGTGTAAGGAATGATGTAGCCATCCGAACACATTCTCTCTGCCTTGGCACAGGCACACACATTCACACACTGGCTGTTCCTTGTTTCATTCAGTTTTTTACCATGTGGTCACTGATTTGATCTGATCAGACCTGTGACTGAAATCCCACCTGGAGAAGTCAAAGGGAAAGAAGAAAGTGTCAGCTTTGCTTTGGAAACAATCAGGAAAACTCTGTGGGTCCGGGTGGTGGGACACCAGACCATCGTAGTGGTCTAGTGGAAGTGCAAAAAATGTGACAATAATTGTATTCACATGGTGTAACTTTAAGATAATTAAAATGAGACAGGAGTTTAGATGGTTAGACAGAACAGAGGACGGTTGTCATTGCAAATACCCAGCTTTGCACTTTTTACGAAGAGCAAATGGTAATTCAAATGGTGAATGACGCATGCTAATGTGTCATGTGAAAATACACTGGCAAATTAGCAAGTGAAAGCACAACACCCACATTCGGAAAAATGCTTGTCTTTGTTTTGAAAAAAACAATGAGAGTCCACAGATAGCAGGCCTTAATTAGGCCAAGCTGGTTGCTGTAACCAGATCCATTGCATTAATGACACAACACAGCCCCTGTGAAAAGCGTCATTGTTCTGGGGATAATTGTCCTTTTAGTTAACGTGGCCCAGGAAGGGCTCCCCTTGTTAGGGGAACTGGCTGGGACCAAGGACAGCCGGAGGCATGAGTGAAGAGTCCGCGACTGATACTGGCGCAGTGCCCGCTGTGACAAGCCAACTTGTGCCCTCTGCTGAAATCCCCTTGGTGTGCCCTGGAATTAGCTGTCCCTCGGGTGTGGCAACAGAGGGGTAGTCATTAATTATGTTCTGTGAATCTTGAAGAATGAGAAGCAATCAATAAAATACAACTGATGTATGCAAATAGCATGCAGATTGAGCTGTTTAATGACATGACATGTCGGGAGGGAGCTTTGGGAGGAGTGGGGAAAAATAGTTAGGCTAGAGAAACGTGTTGAATAACCAAACAGCCTACCCTCTGCTCTGCATTTAGAATTTGTAGTTTTTATTTAGTGAGTGTATATTTTAAGACGTCATCACACAAAAATGGGTAATTTTTGGGGAGCACATTTTTTAACCATTTTGTCTTTAAGTTCTTTGCTTTCAAGAATGTTGATATCTAGTCGGAACTTCCCCCATCACGCATTATGTGTATGGCAGCAAGTACTGTAAAGTCTTTTTTAACATTATTTTCACACTGTTGAGAAACTGATAATATCTATTTGTTTATCTGTGCTGTACAGACTGAACTTGAAACTAAAACCAGGAAAATGCACCAAAATGGAGAGCCGTGAAGCATACATCCAAGGTAGATGCTGTGTGCTGAGTACGATACATTTGGACATGTTGGCAGGTCTGCATTTTTAAAGTGCTCCCTGGCTCTCGTGATAACCCCCCACCCCACTATTTGAGAAGCACTGGTATAACCTAAGATAGCTTTGTTATATGACCCAATTGTATACCTCTGTTACACTTGTTTCATCATCCTAGACAGGTAGCAGGCACTGGCAGACAGGAAATGTTGAAGACATCAGGCTTGGCTTGACTGTAAATTAATCAAGTTGTGGTTAAAAATAGTTTTCAGTGAAACCGTGTCAGCGGTTTAACTGTTGAATGGCCTGCTTGGGTTGTGAGGAAAGAAAGGAGAAGTTAGTTCAGTTACCTGCTCAAAACTGTACACTATTGCGGTTTATTACTGTTGTTATTGACTTTTCTCTGCAGTTTAATGTCCGATCGGCAAGAATAACTACATACTGCATTAACTACATTACAGAGGCTGCAGAAATTCATGGTGTATAAATCAAACGTGTACATACAGTACATGGTGTGTAACAAATCTTTTTGCAAATAATTATATCGGTGACATGTTGAGAGGCAAAAACTGGGCGCATGCGTCACAACCCAGTGAGGGATTGCACATTCAGAGGCGAGACTTGGCTTGCTCTGCTTCACGTTGGGTTTTTGCCCTGTGCTTGATTGTTTATAACGTTTATAGCACATATAAGTGGACGAATGTTACTATTTTTTGTTATCATTGGGAGTTTTTTTATTTTTCATGATGACAGAGCCTCAACTGCATCACCTGACTGCACGTCACTGCTGTGCACTCATATCTTTGTTGCATCCTGCCAACTGGTGCCGCGAGAAACTCTATACCTGTCTTTTAAGCAGGGAGGGAGGGCAGCCAAGAATTAACTGCTGCCTCATCTTGGCAGCCGCCAACTATTCTGTCTGTCTTCCATTCATGGTAAGCGTACGAGGAGAAAAAGAATTGTGGCAACAAAGTAGCGCAATAGTTTTTGGAATGGCGAGTCCTGTGCCGGTGCAATTGTGTTTGTGACCAGTCATGTCTAGACCACCGTCATTAACATATTGAAAGCACAATCCTCCTCTTCAAATTACTAACGATCCCGATGTCTTTAATTGGCCACAATGTCAGGGCTTGATTCTACTTCTTAGGTTCCTTTCAGGACAGTGACAGTGAAATTCAAGATACAAGCACTTCAGGAGGACAGGACAGTCCAAGGAGAGGCCAGGGAACAGGTGGTGACCCTTGGCAGCCATGGAGTATATTATCGACCAGGGCCCAGCTCCCGGATTGATTACTTTATTGTATTGCCATGAACCTCAGTGGCCAGAAACCCCTGGTTGACCCTGGCAAGACAGAGCATTGTAGTGACCCTCACCTTAGGTAAAGAGTTATGTGGCTTTGACCTGCTCCCTAGTAGGGGAGGTCTTGACCTGCTCAGCCAGCGACCTGAGTACAGAACAAAAATGGGCCAATGGTGTCAGTTAGGGTAATTTAAAGGCTGGGGGTATGCTAGGGATTTGTGAGGGAGGCCTTATTTTTGGGCTGAATGTGTCCTCGCTTTATGCCTTCCTCTAATTTTAGGGTTTCCGCGACATGTAATTGATGGTGGCGGTGCGCCACTACAAAATAAAAGCCAACACCTTTTTTAAAGATACATTTTAAAAAAACAACAACTTGAAAACAGTTACTAATTTTGACAACAATTAGTTTGAAAAAAATTTAAAATATCATAAAATTATTTGACTGTGTTTTATTTTGATAATCATGCACTGGAATCGCCTGTCTACTCTGCTGGCACTTTCTCATATGTTTCCAGACATGCCAACTTTCATTTTGTTCCCTATTATCAGGAGAATGCACAATAGCCTTTAAACACAAATGGCTCAAATAGCATTTTAGACTCTCACCGAAAGTGCTCCCAACAACTTTGCCATTCAATTAACGGTTTTGGCAATTTTTTCTGTTCATGTTCTGCTACATGTTGAAAAAAGTTAAATAAATAAGTAAATAAAGAAATAAGTCATGAAGAAGTTAAAAAGTAGCGGCAGTCCCACGCAGCTCACCACCACAGGTTCAAAGAAATCGTCGGGGAAACCCTGAATTCCGTTGTGTCCGTTGTGTCAGTGAGATAGACCAATGTGAAATGTGACTTAATTTTCTCCACATTATAGCAAAGAGTTGAGGGGACAATTTCTCTCCACCATATAACCTCACTTCTAGATAACACTTCCAAGATTTATAGCAAATGGGAGTAATAGTTTGTATGCAAAGTTGCAATGATTTAGTGGCAATTTACAGTGTTTACATAAAGGCAGTGTAAAAAAAAACCCAAACTGGCCTGTAAAACCAGGACAGAAAAGCTGGCATCACAGGGACCTCCACGAGACCAAAGGCGGTTTCCACTCCCATCCGTTCCTATTTCTACTTAACAGACAGAATATCTGCCTGCCACTTTTTTCCCCCTTAGCTCTTCATATCTTTGTCAGCTGCAGCCTCTCATCACAAACACAAAAAACAACAAGCATGCGCACCAGGTTTGGTAAACAGTTTATTCTGAGATACATTCTCCACTCGCTTTCCTTCTCTTCAGTCACCCGCCTTTGTTTAATTTGTTCATTTTTTTGCTGATGTTTCCCGACATTCCCATCAAAACAAACGTATGGCTAAATATTTGAATATAGCAGTTTTATTTTTAACAAGCTTTTCTGCCTATGAGCAACTGTGGAATGTTGCTACTCAACAATGCCAATTTACTGTATTATCCTGCATCCCCCCTCCTATTTAGTCCTTGGTTCCTTTCCTTATGAGGAGGTGTGTCGATAAGATTGTGTGGATATTCTAGTTGTCTTTGGTGCCAATGGTGAGCCTAATTTGGTATGACTTGGGTAAGTTATGGTATTTATTTTGCAACAAAGAAATGAAGTGTACAATCAAGAATTGACCGTATTTTTGTGTGTTATGTCTTTGTCGCTGTTTTCATGACTGGTTGATATTCTTATGGGGATAAATGCTAAGATAGAGCTCTAGAAGTTATGTATCAGGATGTAACCTTAACATTGAAATATTAGCTATTATGCTTTTATTTGCCTAAATCTAATCTACTCTTTATGATGCTGCCCCACCTCTAGTAAACTTGCTTACATACATTCTCAGTTTAACAGTCAACAATGTGACTTATGCATGTGGCTCAGTTGTTTTGTTTTTGCACAAATGTCCTGACAAAAGGACTTAGGCAATTATCTTAACAACGTGATGATATGGAAGGTTGTCATTAAATGTTCTTTACCTGCGGCAATAACCAAACACAACCAATGTTGGCTGATTTATAAACGGTCCAGGCGTACCGGCCCAGAAAGAACAACGCAAGACCGTGCAAGTGCAGATGCTAATTACTGATAATCATACAGTGATGGGTGGAAAAACAGATGTTCCAAGAAACAACTCACTCGCTGCACAACCACAACACACGCACACTATCTACTTTTTGTCGTTGTGCAAATACATTGCTTCGCCAAGCAATTAAATAAACACACTGACAACATTAAAGCACTTTCAAATGTTCACCTACCATCCTCTTGCTCTGCACCAATTAACACTCAGCCACATTTACATTGATTGCCTATCGTGTAGTATTGGCTAGGTGGGTCATGAACATATCGATCACATTGACCCATCGTGTGTACCATGAGAAAATGTTGAGCTGCGCATTTCTTACACCCGGTGGTGGATTAGTGTGTCAGTGGACTTGAAGCTTATTTGTCCACAATATCAGGCACACCTGCACAGTCAAAACTGCAGAGACAATAACCAACATGTATTTGGACATTAAAATGTTACATCATTCTCTTTTTAAAAGGATCATTGATAATAAAGTTGCAGTATTTGCTCTCAGTGCAGCTTCACCTAACGTTAGCAGTGTATGCTGTTGTTTGTGAACATATGTGTTATTTACATTTAAGGTGGTTTGAGCAGGTGGGTGAGGTTTGCATTCTCTGTTTTACATGTTCAAATGGCCTAATAGGCACACCCCACACCTAAGCCGTATTGTTAAGGGACTATCTGCATTAATGGCTGTTTTTCCACCCACAATTAATCCAGCCCACCCTTTTTGCACACGTTAACCCGCCCCACACACGCCCAGGTAGCCGGTCACAGGGCAAACCTCAGACCAAGTTCCTCGAGGTGCACCTGGCATCTCCAGATTCACTCCAATTACAGTCGTCCAATTACAGGTTATAGACCAATTAGTGACCGTCTCATTTTACACCGCCTTTGCTCCCCCTTGTCATAAATCAAATACGGGGGCATCTGTTAGAGATGCAGTAGCGTCCTATCAGAGACAATATAAAGGAGGTGGCAGGGAAGCTCCTGTCATGTTAGCCCAAAGAAGCTTTCATGGTGTTTTCTCTCTTTGACTTTTTCCCCCCACAGCGAGATGATGGTTGACATGTAAATACCTCATACAGAACAGCTGTCTTAAGGCAGTTACTTTAACAGACTCCAACATGCATATACATTGTACCAAACACATACTGGGGATCATTTAACCTGTCAACCTGTTATTTATAGTGGCACTCAACTTGCACTTTCAGGGTGAGACAGTTGACGCTACTGAGATGCTTTTGTGGTTATTTTGTCTCCAAATATGCATATAAGTGTGCACAAATGTTTATGAGCAGGTCTTGTCCTGTCATCGCAACTTGAGTGAGAATTGTTCTCATTTAACAATAAGGAAACATAAAGACACCTTCACAATCACAGGCTCAGATCCCTAAATAATAACAATAATACTGTAAATGACCACTGTTTCATGGTTGACTATGGATTATTATTAGTCAAAAATATTGAAAGACAAATCATATATAGTACTCTGGTCACTAGATGCCAGTTGTGTCCTTCGCCACTCCTTTTGAAACCTTTTTTAAGGTTAGAATAAAAAAATTGGTTTAAAACGGCGGCCATCTGTTGTGTCCCGGCAGTGATCCGGTAGCCTGCTCGTTACAGTTGAGCAATTTGATGTAAACAAAAAATATTAGACGTCTAAAGGTGACTATGGGGGTGTTATTTCAAGTATACAGGGCTCTAATAATGGTTAAAAAACCAAAACAAACACACAGGTATTAATTTAATTATATTAATTATATTCTATGAATCAATATTTTATTGCTTAACATTGAGATTGTGATTTTCTCTGACCATTTTTCCCTCATGCACAAATGCACCAGGTTCACGGCCATGTGCTTCCATTTGAAATAAATCACACTGTTTTTTTTAAGCATTTTTATCATTATTGTTAGACTCTTCATTGTGGTGGTCTGTAAAGAAACCTCCAATTGTTTTTCTGCCTTTCTTCATAGGAGGTCCCTGAAGGACAGTTGACGGTAGACTTTAAATGAATAGAAAGACAGAAAATAATCCATCAAGTCAAAAACATGGCACACTGGCTCACTCGACAATACATTCATGCATGTAATAAAGACAAGTCCAAATAAAAGTTAAATAATTCAGATAACTTAAAATCAAATAATTTTAAAAAAAGTAAAATTGTGATAATTTCTCCTACGAGCTAATGAATGATGAAGAACAACGCTGATGCCACCAGCAACCCTTGCCAGTGACGGTAGAACTAGGACAGTGGAGCCAGCCAGCTCTGGTCGGCGAGGCGAGGATTTTTTTTTCTCTTGATATTTTGTACAGCCCTAACTCACATTATGACCCTATAGTTGTCTCCTATGGTGAATATGACCTTGCATGTGAGGACACACATAACAAGTTTTTCATAGCATATGCAGCAGAGCTGCTAAGTAATGTGCAACCATAGTGCTGTGTGTTATACAGCCCTGGCAACAAAGCTTCATATTGCAAACTTTGTCCTGATTCAATGTAAGAAACTATTATCCAATGATGTTAATTAAAATAAATCTGTGTGCTTTTCCCACCAATTGCTGATTCCAGTGTCACAGTGCCAAGGTTTGCATCATGTGAAAACTCTCTTCTGTCTTATCTTTTTAGTCGGGACCATTGTAGTACTGAAAGTAGTGATTACACCAATGTCATTCACTAGTATTTGTGTGTGGTCGCTTGCTGTCTATGTCTTTCAAATTCTTAATGTGGTTGCCCTTGTCATCTGGCTCTAAATTATAATGTTATATTGCAGCATGTGTGTAGCGCAAGTATAAGCAAACTAGACCATACCAGGGCTTCATCTTCCTTTTAGAATCAGCATATTTTATTGACCTCTGGCAAATATGTACCTGTATTTTATGTAGAACATGTTACAGTTTTATGACCTTGACACATGCCTCCCCGCCCCCGCTCAGACAGACCTGAATCAATTGATATTATGTGTGATAAAAGCAATGCTGCGGTACTCTTCACGTGTTTTTCCCCTTCCTGCAAGATCCATCTGTCATGGACTTGATCCTGCAGCTCATTATCAGCCATCTAATTTACACATCTGCTTGAACTGTCCCGACATGAGACATCATCATTAACATCTGTGAGAGCCCACATCCAAATCTCCTGGAAAGTATTTGCTCATGCTATTGCTCATGTTGTTTCTTTGCTATGGATTTTGAGAGCATGGATTTGTTTTTCAGCATTGTACACTTTTTAGATACAATTTTTTGTGGCCCTTTACAAGATTTAACTATGTCTCTTCTTTGTTTCTGTAACCGTTTTTATTCCTCAGGGAAGGCTTTCTAAAAGATGTTGGATTTAATGGGTCATACTGTTAGCCACTGAGTTTGGCTCACAATATCTGTTTTAGTTCATTTTGAAAGGTATTTGATTGGGTTGCCGTCATGGCTCTCAATTGATTGCACATTTAACTCATCCAAACAGACGTTTTTATTGTTGGATGTTCCTTAGTGCACTGGGGACAGAAACTGAACTTCCTCAATCTTGTTCCGCAAAGTTGGAGGCATAGACTTATTCAGAATGTCTTGGTAAGATGAACAATTGAAGGGGCCATTAAGGGGCCCCTTAATGGCATAAGCTGTGTGTCTCAGTATTTTTTTCAGTATTTTTTATATGTAGTGTATAGCTTCCTTTGCCATTGAGGACATTCCTTGCCTTACAATCCATGCAAATGCAGGCTCATCCACATAAGATGTGTTCCTGTCCCCAGGGGGAATGTGCTGGCTCCCCCTGAGGACCTTGAGAGCCCAAACTCACATGACTGAAATTCCACACACATACATACAGTACGTTACGCTCAAACAATACACACACTTGATGACTTTTATCTCCTCCCTAACCTACACTGCTTAGAAATGCAGCCCACAGATAAGGAAGCCAAAAATAAATGGCAGCAAACTCCCGGTCAAGTCTTCTTGGAGGATGTGGAGTCCAATCTGCCCAGGAAGATGAGCACCGTTGGGGGCTTGCTAAAGTCATCCTCTGGCGATTTTCAGTTGTGCAGAGCCGTGTGCTCAGCGGGCTGCCCAGCTGGGGCCCAGATGTGGCAGTCGTGTCATGCAGAGCCTAGGATGCGGCAGATAAGAGGGCATGGTGGGTCTTCGCCTCGGTTTTGGTCCTGTTCCGCAACGGTTCCAGCTACATGTTGTGGTTGTTGCGTTTTGAACTTTGACAGCTGCTGTCATGCATAATGCCTCACTTCCCAAATACAGCTTAGTCTGGTAGATTTATATCTACCAGGTGCTACAGTGTGCACACAGCTCTGGGATGACAGAAGGCATGTGGTCATTTCATTAAGGCAAATGAGCAAGGGCAGCAGTGTGTGCATGTGTCTGTGTAGATGAGGGACGGGGGCGGGGGGGCATGCTCTTCCTCAAATATAGCTTCACACCACTGAGGATGTCACAACATTCAGACCAGGAGGGGGGGGAGGAATATTAAGAATTTATCAACACGCTCTTGAAATATCACACTGCTTTATGCTTCTCTCTAGCTCCATATGCCCGATTCTTATCATTCTCTCTCTTGAGGAAAATATTCTCATTGTTTTAGCCTTCTTTTGAAATGATGCATTTTGAAGTTCTGCTGCAATGTCCAGCTGCTTTAACTCTGACCTCTGTGGGATTTGTCACAGTTGAAGGATGTGTGCCACCAGAGCCCCTCTCCTTTTGTGCCACATGCACACACGCACACACACACGCACACACACGCACACACGCACATACACACACCTTTCAGCTACACAACAAAGATTACAATCAGTTTCATTGTTTTTAAATGCATTCTAGAATTGAGTTACTTAGTTTCAGTGGCAGCAGCTCTCTCTCAAGGTCTCCCTGGTGGTCTCTGACTATGAACAGATCTTGGATTTACTGCATATGCAGACTTAAAATGACTACGGATTGTTGTCTTTGAGTCACATTTATCCCCTTTTTTCATTCAGTAGTTTGGTTCACTCAAGGGTTTTAAGAACAGCATGGACAGTCGCTGTTTGGTATTCTTCACACACTTCAGAGTCATGTAGAGGTGTCTTTCAGCAGTGCCCCTCTGGGCCACATTTAAAAAGGTTTTTTTTCTGCCTTTCTTAGTTGTCACTTCCTTGTCACTGTACTACTGAAGAATGTGGGACCTCTGTTTGCAGGGTTTTCTATTTGTAAGTGTGTAGTTCATGTCGCTTCATACTTTGTTACCGTAAATATTTTCCATTCCAATGGCATGCAAAATGAATGCAAATTGACCTCCTCTACACCCTCAAACTCTTTTCAGTAGAATGTAACATAGTGTAAATGCTGCTAACTGTATTTTCCTTCAGAAGAAATGAGTGGAATCTGCATTTGATGAATGTAAAGCCATGATGGCAAGCCACAGCTAATTAGAGGGTTCATGGTGCTTTAGTGTGAGTGCTAACGGTACATGTATTCCTTTGTGGTATGACAGTTACCATGCATTCAGCCACGTCCATTAAGGTCACAAGCACAATAAAGGCTGGAGCAAAAAAGTGTAGACTTTGGGGCCTTGTGAGAAAAGTGTGCATGTGTGTAGTGAACAAAAATATTAGCTTCTCTTTTCAAACTCTTTGTCATGAATGACTTGATCAAATGCCATGGACAGAGCAAAGAGTTTGACTGTACAAGGAGGTCAAAAAAGCCCTCTAATTATTTATCCAGGATATCCTACTCTAGAATTAGAGGCCAGCTCACCATGGCTTTCATGCCGTTTTACCCCCAAAATAAATCATTTCTACCGAACATTTTTACTAGAACACCCCCCAATCTCTGCCCTGTGTGTGTTTGAGGTGTGTGCATATGCATGAGACTACACCACCCCTCAATATCTGTGTGAAAGAAAAAAGATAGTAATTGACTCTTTTCCACATTTAAACACTGTAACTTTCCACGACTCTGCTCTCACTATTGACAGCCTCCAACCACATTAGTCTGGTTTCTCGCTCATTTGACCTTTTAATGTCTCCTAAATGGGATCTTATCACCCTGCTGAGGGCCAGACCTTAAAGTAAAAGTGCTCATACTGGCCCATATGTTTGTTTGCAACTTCTACACAAGAGCATAAATGTTTTTAATCAATCCAGGGGTGTCTCATGTAACTATGTTTTTTTTTTCTTGAGCCGTGTTCTCTTGAGAGTGGTCTGTTTGTTTAGTTCAAACTGTCAGTGAACACAGTGTTTTGCCAGGTGCATGACTCGGTCATTACTAAGGTATTTGTTTTCTAGATTACTCAAAGAGGTGTAGGAATATAGGCGTGTTATTCATGTCCCTTTTCTGTCTGCCAGGGCATCATCATTGTGCCAGCTGGAAGTGAGGAAAGTGCAAAGTAACAGAGGTTCAAAGATACAAATAAGAGAGCATAATATATTTTCCCTTTGAGCTTCAAACATACAGTCACCCCTCGGAATATCACGGTTTGATCATGGCTCCCTTGCTCTATCGTGTTTTTTTAAATTAATTCATTATTGTTGTCTCATGGTTGACTTCTTCTTTTCCTTTCGGCTTATCCCTTCAGGTGTCGCCACAGCGAATCAATTGCCTCCATCTAACCCTGTCTTCTGTATCCTCTTCTCTTGCGCCAACTACCTTCATGTCCTCTTTCACTACATCCATAAACCTCCTCTTTGGTCTTCCTCTAGGCCTCCTGCCTGGCAATTCAAAACTCAGCATCCTTCTACCAATATATTCACTATCTCTCCTCTGGACATGTCCGAACCATCTCAGTCTGGCCTCTCTGACTTTATCTCCAAAACCTCTAACATGTGCTGTCCCTCTGATGTGCTCATTCCTGATCCTGTCCATCCTGGTCACACCCAAAGAGAACCTCAGCATCTTCATCTCTGCTACCTCCAGCTCTGCCTCCTGTCTTTTCCTCAGCGGCACTGTCTCTAAACCAAACAACATCGCTGGTCTCACCACAGTTTTGTACACCTTTCCTTTCATTTTAGCTGAAACTCTTCTATCACACATCACACCCGACACTTTTCTCCACCCATTCCAGCCTGCCTGCACACGCTTCTTCACCTCTTTTCCACACTCTCCATTGCTCTGGACTGTTGACCCTAAGTACTTAAAATCCTCCACCTTCTTTATCTCTTCTCCCTGTAACCTCACTCTTCCACTTGGGTCCCTCTCATTTACACACATGTACTCCGTCTTGCTGCGGCTGACCTTCATTCCTCTCCTTTCCAGGGCAAACCTCCACCCCTCAAGCTTCTCCTCCACCTGTTCCCTGCTCTCACTACATATCACAATGTCATCTGCAAACATCATAGTCCATGGAGATTCCTGTCTAACCTCGTCCGTCAGCCTGTCCATCACCATAGCAAACAAGAAGGGGCTCAGAGCTGATCCCTGATGGAGTCCCACCTTCACTCGGAACTCCTCTGTCACACCTGCAGCACACCTCACTACTGTCTTACAGTCCTCGTACATGTCCTGCACCGCTCTAACATACTTCTCTGCCACTCCAGACTTCCTCATACAATACCACAGTTCCTCTCTGGGCACCCTGTCATAAGCTTTCTCCAGATCTACAAAAACACAATGCAGCTCCCTCTGACCTTCCCTGTACTTCTCCATCAACATCCTCAAAGCAAATACTGCATCTGTTGTACTCTTTTTTGGCATAAAACCGTACTGCTGCTCACAAATGCTCACGTTTGCCCTTAGTCTAGCTTCAACTACTCTTTCCCATAACTTCATTGTATGGCTCATCAGCTTTATTCCTCTGTAGTTGCCACAACTCTGCACATCTCCCTTGTTCTTAAAAATGGGCACCAGCACACTTCTCCTCCATTCCTTAGGCATCTTCTCATTATCTAAGATCTTGTTAAACAACCCGGTCAGGAACTCTATTGCCACCTCTCCTAGACACTTCCATACCTCCACAGGTATATCATCAGGACCGAGTGCCTTTCCATTCTTCATCCTCTTCAATGCCCTCCTCACTTCTTCCTTACTAATCTTTGCTACTTCCTGGTCCACAACAGTCACCTCTTCTACTCTTTGTTCTCTCTCATTTTCCTCATTCATCAACTCTTCAAAGTACTCTTTCCATCTTCCCATGACACTACTGGCACCTGTCAATACCCTTCCATCCCTATCCTTCATCACCCTAACCTGCTGCACGTCCTTCCCATCTCTGTCCCTCTGCCTTGCCAACCTGTATAGATCTTTCTCTCCCTCCTTGCTGTCCAACCTAGCATACAAGTCATCATAAGCCCCTTGTTTGGCCTTTGCCACCTTTACTTTCACCTTACGCTGCATCTCTCTGTACTCCTGTCTACTCTCTTCAGTCCTCTCAGTGTCCCACTTCTTCTTAGCTAACCTCTTACTCTGTATACACTCCTGCACCTCCTCATTCCACCACCAAGTCTCCTTATCTACTTTCCTTCCAGATGACACACCAAGTACTC
Organism: Oostethus manadensis; assembly: GCA_024372805.1. NCBI lineage: Eukaryota > Metazoa > Chordata > Actinopteri > Syngnathiformes > Syngnathidae > Oostethus > Oostethus manadensis. The sequence goes on from QODF01000061.1 coordinate 1,213,805, forward strand.
TCCTACCTGTCTCCCTGATCACAGTAGCTGTAGTTGTCCAGTCATCTGGAAGGACTTCCTGGCCACCCATAGCCTTTTTCAACTCCTTCCTAAATGTCACGCAACACTCCTCCTTTTTTAGCTTCCAACATTTTGTCCTCTGCTCTGCCTTTACCCTCTTCATCCTTCTCACCACTAGAGTCAACCTACACACCACCATCCTATGCTGTCTGGCTACACTCTCACCTACCACTGCTTTGCAGTCACTGACCTCCTTCAGGTTACACCTTCTACACAAGATGTAGTCTACCTGTGTGCTCCTACCTCCACTCTTGTAGGTCACCCTATGTTCCTGTCTCTTCTGGAAGAAAGTATTCACTACAGCCATTTCCATCCTTTTTGCAAAGTCGACCACCATCTGTCCTTCAGCGTTCCTCTCCTGGATACCAAACTTGCCCATCACCTCCTCATCATCTCTGTTTCCTGCACCAACATGCCCATTGAAGTCCGCACCAATGACAACTCTCTCACTTCTAGGGATGTTCTGCATCACTTCATCCAGGTCTGACCAGAATTTCTCTTTCTCCTCCATCTTACATCCTACCTGTGGAGCATACCCACTAACAACATTGAACATCACACCTTCGATTTCTAGCTTCAGGCTCATCACTCTATCTGACACTCTTTTTACCTCCAGGACGTTGCTAGCAAACTCCTCCTTCAAAATCACCCCTACTCCATTTCTCTTCCTATCTACACCATGATAGAACAGCTTGAACCCTGCTCCTAAGCTTCTAGCCTTGCTACCGTTCCACCTGGTCTCCTGGACAAACAATATGTCTACCTTTCTTCTCTGCATCATTGACTATAGTGTATTATTAGTCAAAAAATATTGAGAGACAAAGCTATATGTATTATTCTGGCTGCTAGGTGTAATAGTAATACTTAATAGCGAGCAAGGAAGTTCTTCTCTCATTCTGGGTGGAAATGGTAGGTGTTGGTTTTTTCATCCTTCTTCCCACTCCAGTTTAAACAATTTCTTAAATTTAGAATACTATAAATAAATTGGAGGCTAACTAGGTAACTCACCAGCTTACTAATGTTTATAGTCATGGCTGTCTCTTGTGTCCCTTCAGTGATCCCATTGACTGTGCATTTCCGTACAGCAATGTGGTGTGAACAAAGATGAATAGGAGTGTAAAGGTGACTATAGGGGTGTTATTTCATGTCTTCTGGGCTCCAATAAAGGTACATATTTGCTTCAGACAGGTAATCTAATCATTATGCAGTTACTGATCGTCATAGACCCCCAGAGATACTGAGTATCCAATGGGCGAGACAAAGTCCAGCATTTATCCAATGACAATCCAGTTTCACACAATGAAACAACCCACTTCACGCTTCCTCATCGAAGTTAGTAGATGCTCAGCGTCTGACTGTGTAAAAGCACCATGCATTTGCAGGGATGAATGAGAAGAAAGTTGTGTCAGTTACCTGTGATAAGTAGCTGATTTTGAACAAAAGACGTTTGATAATATAGCGCATATTTGGACAATGAAATATACACACAGCAATACATATTTCACCACTTTTTTGGGACATTTTAGGGCTCAGCTTCCCTTGCAGTTGTAAAGCAAACGCCACTGATAAAATGTCATAAGCATGTTTTGTATGTTGTAACTATGAAAATATTTCATTTATAAATTTTTTAATCCTACTTTGAGGGAATTCACTTTTTATGGTCGGTTGTCAAACCAATTAACCGCGATAAATGAGATATGACTGTATATTTGTTTTTGTTTCCTCAACAAAGTGTTGTTAATGTTGCTTTGCTATCTATGTATCTATCTATCTTACACTTAGCATACACAGGTTTGTCAATTAATAGACACACACAATGCTAAACAATGATCCTTGTTTTGTCGTGGTTAATTTGTTCCAGACCCGACAGTGATAACTTAATTTCTTTAAAGTAGGACTTCTTATTTATACATGGAATTTGTTTGTAGTCAGAACATAGAAAACCTGTTTATGACTTTAATACGTTGTTTTTTCAATAGTAGTTGAGACTTCTAGACATAATTAACACCCCTATAGTCAGCTTTACACTCATACTATCCAATCTAGTAGACATAATCAGAGAAGATAAGACATAAATAAGACACATGCTCCTTTGTGTTGTTGTAAATGTGTTCCAGTGGGGACAGGCAGGAAGTGACAACCTGGGTTCAGAATTTAAGCATGGCCTGGGTTTTGGCCGCAACTTTCGCTAGTGTTTTTATTAGTGATTTTCATTACAGGTTATTTTGCCTGGTGTGGGATAATTCAAACCTGCCTAAAAACACCAAACCGTGACTTATTAATTAATACTTTATATTTTGAAAAACAGCAAAGCTGCGAAATTGAAGCACAAAGTGGCAAAGGATGACTGTGCATTCACATACAACTAAGGTAAATGTATGTCCATCTATCCACGTATATATAGTACACAAAATGCAAATTCACATATAAATGGGTGAATAATGTATGTACATACATAATGCAAACATCGGTTGGTCAAACACAACTGTGCCAATTTGCAAGGGGCGGATTAAATCAGAGATGAAGATATCGCTAAATCTACCTAAAGTTTTACAATAGTGATAAGTAAACCATTTTATTATTGGGCTGCTAATCAATAATGTGGCTTCTTACAGTTAAATATTTCAAGGGTATTGATCATTTTAACAACTGTGTTTGTGGTTTCCTTAACTGCAGCGCTGCTGAAATGTGTGCGTGTGTTTGTGTATGTGGCATCACTCCCTTTTTTTTCGGTAGTAGAGCTCTACGCATAACACATTTTGCTGCTTGAAAATCTCACATTTTAATGCCTCGGTGATGTTTTTGTGTGTATGCTGATGTGTCCTTCCGCTGACCTTGGATTCACCCCCTCTACCACGCTCATGCTGTTACTGTGGTGAAAATTAAACCAAGTGCAGCAAGCAGCCTTTAAAGCTTTTAGCATGCTTCCTCTCTGTCCTCTCATGAGAGAATGTTTGCTTCCAGCAGATATAAATAGGGGCGTATTTCATAATTAGTAGAAATTAAGGTCCCGAGGCTCACACACTGTGATCATCTTCTTCTCCCCCCTCATCCCTGACCTTTTATCTCATTTTTCTCATTGACTTTTAATTCTAATGTTGTGCATCTCTCCATCTTCCCTCACACTTTCCTTGTTGTCTGGGTTAGGTTTGTACATGTAGGAATTTGCCCAAGACACATCATGTTTATTGCTCTTGTAGAATAATGCGTGTGGCAGAGCAGTGTACAAAGTGGCTAGTGTCTTGTTTCTGCATTCCAAACTATGGGAAAGTCAGCAGTGCATGCTAATTGATGTGGAGTTCCATTTTAGACCCGAGAAAATCATTCAGTCCAGATCTGTTGGGCTTAAATTGTGATGTCTGTCTACCTAGTGTTATTAAACATTTGAAATAGAAGTAACACCAAGTGAGAAATTATAGAACAATACTACAAAGCTGTTGTTGTGTCACGTTCTAAAACAAGTGAAGGTTACTGACTGGCCTTTACCGTTATTAAAATTTTTTTTTCCATCCATCCATTTTCTATGCCGCTTATCCTCATTAGGGTCGTGGGTATGCTGGAGCCTATCCCAGCTGACTTTGGGCGAGAGGCGGGGTACACCCTGGACTGGTCGCCAGTCAATCGCAGGGCACATATAGACAAACAACCATTCAGACTCACATTCACACTCTAATGGACAGTTTAAAGTCGCCAATTAACCTAACATGCATGTTTTTGGAATGTGGGAGGAAACCGGAGTACCTGGAGAAAACCCAAACACGCACGGGGAGAACATGCAAACACATTTGACACACAAAAGTTTGTCAAAACTACTCTCCAGGTTGCAATAAGAAGCATTTAAATGCATGCAAAATTAATCAAATCTACTTTGGCTGCTCTAACTTTAACTCCTCGTTGAATTAAATTATATGAGCCAACTGGCCCCCCTTGTGCTCCTTGCTAATTGTAGGGCTTCATGCTGTGTACAGACTGCTTCTCTTTGCTTTGCCACCCCACCAGGTCTCTCACTTGAACACTGCAGAACTCAGTAATTAACCCAGAGTTAATTAACTACCTTTAATTACACCAACCGTTTTCTATCACACTCTCTGAAACCGGGTAAACCTTGAGCGTAGCTGGCTCTACGAAGTCACTGGAAGTTGTTTTGAGTTTTGATCAGATTTGAATCAGGCTGCAATGTGTACAACTAATATGTCACTCTGTCTCACATCACTTTTTAACTTTTTTCCAACAATACTATAAAGATTAGAAGTGTAGTATGTCTGCTGAAGTAATCTGCAAAGTTGCTTTACAAGTCTAAAGACAAAGAAGATTCTATGAAAAAGTACAATGGCACTCAGCGAACCCCGGATCTAAATCAAGGCTGGGAAATCCTAAGTTGGTTTGGTGCCAAATTATACACCATTGTGCATTAATCGATAAATAATTCAGGACAAATATTAACAAACAGATTTTAATCGGTTCTTCTTTGGGCCCATGCCTGGTCCCTCCACAATTTTGTAAAAATAAGTTAAGTATTTTTCATAATCCTGCTAACAAACTAACTACAATTAAAAAACAAAACAAAACATAATATGGTCATGGAGATCATTTTCTGGTCAGTATTGGTGAACGACATTGCTTGGTAGTGAGAATCTTTAATCAATTCATTGCCTCATGGGTATTTTCTTGTACTGCAAACAATTCATTTTAAATTCAATTCCTTTTCATTTATATAGCGGCAATTCACAACAGAAGTTATTGCAAGACACTTTACATACGGAGCAGGTACAGAACGATGCTCCTCATACATTAACGAGAACCAACATAACCCCACATGAGCAAGCACTTGGCGAAAGAGACAAGGCAAAACTCCCTCTGGGAACAGAACCAAGGCTCTGTGGGGTGTCCGTCGTTTTTGAACAGTTGGGTTGAGACTGAATGTTATATCAGCAGTGTTATTATGTTAATGATACATCAAGAACATTGTACATAAACACTGATGCAATATGGGAGCTGTCTCCATAGCAACATGAGCTTCTAAGCATCCAGGACTTGACGGAAGCAGCACATCTCACTTGTGCTATTTCTTATAAAAACTCTCACAGAGGTGCCTCTGGCCGAACAACTCCCCCACTCCCCCCAAACAAACACAAACCTGAACGCACACTTTTCATGTAAACAACCAGGGTTGTTCTTCCCACAGACTCAACACCACCACAGCTATTTTTGTTCCCCCACACTGATATGCCCTACTGAAGATCATTGATTTTACGGGAAACCCTGTTTACATCCTGAGTGCCATCGACCTCAGGTGACTTTTTACCTCCTGCGGTCAGAACAACACTAAAGTACCTTTTATGTCTGCATGAACAAAATAGTCCAGCATAATTACAGCACGCAAACGCCAATGCTGTGCTGTATCTCGATGTTGTTATTTGGCATATTTGCAGGTCTAGATCTCATTCATTCATTCATTTTCTATGCCGCTTATCCTCATTAGGGTCGCTCAGGTATGCTGGAGCCTATCCCAACTGACTTTGGGCAAGAGGCGGGGTATACCCTGGACTGGTCGCCAGTCAATCGCAGGGCACATATAGACAAACAAACAATCACATTCGCACTCGAATGGACAAGAGTACTTAAAATAATATTATAATATAATATTATACTAATATTACTCTAATATAATATTAGAGTCGCCAATTAACCTAACATGCATGTTTTTGGAATGTGGGAGGAATCCGGAGTACCCGGTGAAAACCCACGGACGGGGAGAACATGCAAACTCCACACAGTGATGCCCAACAGAGATTTTAACCCTGAACCTCCTGACTGTGAGGCCAATGTGCTACCCACTCGACCACCGTGCGGCCCAGGTCTAGATTTGTTTTCTGTAATTTATAGATAAAATGGATAGCTACAAAAATGGCTTTATTAACCTTTATTCATTTATTTGATGGTAATTAAGGTGTGACAGCATCAGTATTGACAATGCATATTGCATACACTGATCTAAATACAAGTTAAACAGTCTAGTTCAATATTTATTGACATTGATGTAAAATTGGCCTTGTCTAGCACATTCGTTCCTTGCCACTTGGCGGTTTGAATTATGTGGCTTCACTCTATCACAGTTTTTCAAACATATATGAATAAATCATGCTGTTTCCTGGTTGAATACGGCCTATTATCAACCAAAGAAATGCATATATTATTAAATCTTATGTATTTTTTTGCCTAACTTAAGCATTTTAAAGCATACAATTTTCTAAATGAATAAAAATACATAAATGCTTTAAAAAATAAGGCATTCAAAAGACACATTCAAAGACCTTGACAGTGTTTTCTATACTGGTCAAAAGGTGTCAGAAATGTTACTGTAATGTTTGTTGAGATGCACAATGACTAGACTTGATTGACAGAACATGCTATTTTTGCAGGCTTGGATGATCTCACAAAAAACCCAATAATAATAATAATAATAATAATAATAATAAGATGAAAAGTAAACTCTAAACCCACAACATCACTTCCTGTCCACCATTAACTCTGCTCCAATAGGCGACACATTTATAGCAACACTATTATTTTTACGGTTGTTGTTATGTCTACTACCGGGACTACTGTATTTTGATAACTTTAGTCTGCAAAATAATGTGCCTCTCAGTATGATGGAGTGCAGTTTAATATAAAAAAAACACCAATAAAGCAAAATGGTATTTTTGTCAAGACAGATTTTTGTGTCCACGAAGTGTACACCTTAACAGAACATGTACAGTACTGGCTAGTGAAATAACATCATTGTCGTTGTTCTCCAGAAAAATAACATATTTTCAGGCCTTATTTGAAACTATTGACATTATTTATAAAAATGAAGGTAAAAATGTTGGTAGAAATGGAGTTGGTAAATACCAGAGTGCACTTAGCCATGTAAAGTTATGTTAAATAGTACAGGGCACTCACTTTTTTTATAAGCCATCCATTGGAACTAACTTAGCAGATAAACCCGAGCCTCGATTTGCCTGAGGACTACATTTGTTTCCCCCATCAATGAGCATGTCCCTAGTGCAACATCAAAGGCCTTCTTGCTTTATCAATAAGAACCCCTCCTTCCCACATCTTCCTGTAACTTGCTTAGCGTTCATGCCATTGATTTTCCAATAAGCGCCCTTTACCCTGCGGTGGCTGTTCAGGCCCAGTAAAGGCATATAGCTAAACGTAAAGCGGGACAAAATCAGACCTTTTGCATTGTTTGGGATTCTCTAGTTTTATTTTAAAAAGTGGGTAAAAGTAATGGGGTATAGTTTGAGCCCGGTGGAGCTCAAAGTTTGGATGAGGTCAAAATCAACCCATGCAGGACCCCTTGGAGAACTGTCTGTTCTGAACACAAGGTCACTCCTTCCGAAGCATGATTTGGCAGTGTTGTTATCACCTACTTCCTTAGACATTCCACCCTCACCCTTGGCCTGAACCCTCCCACCAGTGAAAAGACGCATAACTTTAAACTTATGTCATCTTCCATTCTTGTCAAATGACCTATTCTCTGGCTTGACTGTATCTTGTTTGTTGAGCTACTGGAAAGAAGTGAAGTATGACTTTAAAGGAAAGAAGTGGAGGGATTTACATAAAGCTTTGAAGGCAGGTGCCAACAGGACTGTGTAGGCTAAAACCGACCCTCAGATCGGCAGAGGAATTCAGCTTTTTCTTTGTTCCTCTTATCTGCCGTTGAGTAAAGGCTTGTTTAGGATGTGTACAGTTAAACTCAAGTATGAAGCCACAGTGACATCAGCTGCAACACTGTGCACAAGAATACAATAATGCAATAGTCAAAAGTCCAGTTTTTGTTGTTGCTTACTGACACAGTGAGCTTAGACGACGGCCTTCTCCACTTCCTGTCTTCTCCAACCAAATCTTACTGTCTGTCTCCTAGAATTGTTTGGTGCCTCTTTGAGAGTAAAGCTTTTCCCTGCTGCCTTAAACAGGTGTCACTGAGCCAGGCACAGTTTCCGAGACAAGCATTATATCAGCTGGCCCATCTGCGACTTACCGACTCCAGACAATCCCATTGCTCATCAGTAAGCACTTTATTGAATTACACCATCTTGATTTTAAAGGGCAATCCTGTTTTCTGTAAGCAGTGGACACAACCATAGTGGTGCATATATGCAGCACTGAACAAGAGTAACACCATGTGTTCTGCTAATTGCTTCAGATATCTTACAGCCATGGCGGGAATCATGGGTGTATACCATAAATATAACTTTTCCCACTTAATTCAGACTTATCAAGGCAAAGATGAGAGTCACAAATCTTTAGAGGTCAATAGCCATGTTCCTGTTGGCATTGTGTATGTGGTCAAATTCAATGTTTACCTGTATGAGAATGAAAGCACAAAAGTATCTACAAACAAATCACAGTTTGCCAACTCTTTGCCAACAGACCATCATGTCCTTATTTGAGGACCTAAGCTGCTAACATAAAAACATACACTTTATAATATCAGCAAACAATACACATAATGGTGTCTTTAAGTCATGAATGTGTCATTTCAAGAACTGTTACTATCTAGACCGGGCTTCACCAACGTGGCGCCTGTAATCCCCCATGAGCACATGAGGCACCCGCAAGTCATTCAGGTTTTCATTTAAGGATGTGAGAACACTAGAACGAAACGCATTCTGAAATACAAAATGTGAGTTGTGGATACCAGCATTTTGCTTATGTTCTAGTAAAACAAGCATATTCGTTTTGAAATAAGCTATGAAAATATAATGTTACAAAAATGAGTAGCTCCTGATCATGATCAGTTTGTGAAGCAGCTCTCACAAGAAAACACATTGGTGACCCCTGATCTAGACTTGAAAACTTTCGTCTTTCTCTCAATTTCCTTTGTCGTTATGTTAAGATGCTTATTAATCAGGATGATAATAGAGTACATGTAGTTTCCACATATTGTAACTGAAACAATAAATTTCTGTTTAAAACAAGATAGGCTAAATTGTCTGGCAATGCCTGTAAATATTCTCATTTCTGTCAGACAATGTATTTTTTTTTATTAAACACCGATGTTGGAGAATGTGGACAAAGTAATGACATGGCCATTACAGCCCAAAAAATATTGCTTCCTTTGTATTTATCGTGATATTCTCCCTATTATCTGATATCAGCTAATGAAGTAACTTTGAATGAGAATGTCTTTCCTTAGGTTATACCTTTCATACCAGTTCTGTGTTGTTAATTTGCCCTCATTATTTAAATATCATTGCTGACAGTAAACAATATTGTTGTTGTATGGGTATTGGAGAGGTTTCAGGTATGTTGTGTGGGTGGGAGCTTCATCAGACATTCATGAAGAGTGAGACAGACATTATCAATCTCTGCTCTCCCTCAGTGCTTTATATGTCTGGGCGAGAGGGGGGTGGACTCCACTCTGATCACAGCTGAAATTTGCATCCATAAGTAAATAAGTAAATAAATCAAGTGCAAGCCATGAATGTGCTAATCAAGAGAGGGAGATGGCAGCGGGCTTGGTGCTGGGAAACTTTCCTCATGTAATATTCAGCACTGGAGGGTTAAAGGGCAGCCCAGAGTTATTGGTTCTAGCCCGATTGCCCCCTTTAATCAATGCCGGCTGCATCCCTTTAATAAAAGTATTAGCTCAGCAGTATCTTTGAGTTATGATTTTATCTATTCCCTTCTCTAAATTGAAGCCTATGTTGGTCCTCTCTGGTGCTCAGGGCAGAGATCCCCAAAGCTCAGCTACTATTTATTTTTCCAAGGGTGGAGGATGGCTGTGTTGTTTAAGAAGGGGCTGAGCTTTGAAGGCAAGATCATAATACAGCTGCACTCAAGTTTATTTAATTTTCGGCTCATAGAAAACACTTGCTTTGATTGCTATAGTTAAAATTAATACACATCTCACAATTGCCTATTTTTGAGTGCAAATAGTTGTACTGTTAGGAATTGCTATTTCAGCAGCAGCAGCTTTCACTTTTTCTTCAGGTTATATAAATGTTCAAAGTGCTGACGAGATGGCGTCTCGGTGTCCAATTATCTCACATCTATTTGATCCATTACACAATGCTGTTTTGCATTCTTTCTGACTGCAAGTTAATTAAAAATAGATGTAGGATTTGCGGCACATAAGATTAGGCGTGTTGTTCAGAAGGTGAAGATAAAAGACGCTACCTTCCTGATATGGCATGAAGATGAATCATTTTATTGTTTCAGTGCCTAATTTTGCGTTATGAACACAGTGTCATTTTTCTAATTATTTTTCAGCCTTTTCTGTAGCATGCATTTCTTTATGCGCATAGTGTGCCTTTTGTTCTTTCCATATGTGATATTGTCTTGAAATAGAATAAATGACAAAATAAATAAACTGCATATTTCAACATTGAATAGTTGAATACAATTTTTGTATTTGCATGTAACCTTGTGTATATACTTTAGAAACACACAATACATTTGTGTATCTCTCTTTTTGTGTGTCCTCAGGCCTGGATGCGATGAACGCCTCATGTAGGCATCAGCATGGACAGCTGTGAGTCTCCCGTGTTTTCTGGGACAGACGATGGGCTCAGCTCCTCCCAGCAGCAGCAACTTCCACAGCCCTGGAGTGATCACTCTAGCCTGCAGGTTCCTTGCACCAACCAGGCCACTTCCCTGGACACACTGTCTTTCTCTGCTCCTTATCCTTCTCAACCCCCAAACCCTAGTGCTCTTCATGACGAGCTGAGAGAACTACAGTCCCAGCATCAACAGCCAAAACAAACATCAGCACAGTCCCATTGTGAAAGCACTGGTCAGCTGCATTCCAAGAGAGAGGGTCTTGAGGAAGAGGAACAAGACGGCGTGAGCTGTGGAGAAGAGGTGGAATCGGAGGACTTGGATGAAATGGAGATTGACAGCTGTTTCCCCAGTCTTCAACCATTTTCCGGGGTAGCGATGGCTCCAGGAGGAGGGGGCATGCCCACTCTTCTGCGTCATCAGCCCACACAACAGCAAGGCATGCCTGAAAGTGGAAGTGAGGAAGGAGAGGAGGAAGAGGAGGAGGAAAGTAGTGACGTAGAGAACTTGGCTGGAGAGATAGTCTACCAACCAGATGGCTCAGCCTACATTGTAGAGAGCCTCAGTCAGCTGATCCAAAGTGGTGGGGGCATGGTTCCCGGCCTGCTTCCTACAAACTCTCTCAATAGTGGGGGAAAACCGGGAGAACCTGCTGGGACATCATCATCAGTCTACCCTCAGATCATCAACACGTTCCACATAGCCTCGTCCTTTGGGAAGTGGTTTGGCAATTCAGACCAAGGTTTCTCCAATACCTCAACCATGGCAGGCCTCAGTCCTGTCCTGCACAGTTTTCGTGTCTTTGATGTGCGGCACAAAAGTAACAAGGATTACCTTAATAGCGATGGGTCTGCCAAGACGTCCTGTGTATCCAAAGATGTTCCAAACAATGTGGATTTATCCAAATTTGATGGCCTGGCCCTGTACGGAAAGGGTAAGCCAATTCTAATGTGTTTTCTCTGCAAGCTGTCATTCGGTTATGCACGTTCTTTTGCTACTCACGCTGTCCATGACCACCGCATGACGCTATGTGAGGATGAACGTCGTCTATTAGGGGACAAGCATGCTTCTGCTATCATCCAGGGCATTGGGAAGGACAAAGAGCCCCTCATCAGCTTCCTGGAACCAAAAAATAAAAGCACTCCTGTGCCACCTCCCCTGCTTCCGATGAACTCTGGCCAGAGCTTTTACGGCACATTCAGTGGTGTCCATCTAGAGTCCGGAACCAGTCGTGGGGGCGGTGAGACCCTCTCAAACAAAGATTCTGACTCTGGCCTCCAGCAGCAGCAGCAAACCCCGCTAAGCTCTGTCTTGTCTCTTGGAAGGCTGGGCACTCCCAAAGCATCCACTCTTTCATCAAACCCAGGCTCTGCCAAAGACTCCAGTGCCCTGTCGAAACATGGGGGAAAAACAGAGGAGCCTACTGGGAAAGAATTGGCTTGCAAGAGAAAAGACGGGGCCACTGAGGGCCATGGGAGTACGGCACACCTATCTGGCCAGATGAAGGATTCAGAAGAACACCCGTTATTCTGTGAAGAAGATGAGGTGGAGGCAGAAGGCGCAGTTGTGACCAGTGGTGTTAACAGTAGCAGTGATGGAGGTGAAGCGGGGGAACCAGCTGTCTCAAACCAAAGCATTTCCAAATCTCCTTTATTAATGCCTAGTAGCACTCTCCAGCCTTCTGCCTGCACCCCTGCAGTCAGTTACACACTAAACACCAAATCCCCTGCTTCCACTTCCTGCTCTGTCAAGGAGGAGGTTTCAGCTACAGATGGTGGGGGGAGATCCTCAGAACTCCCTCTGAGCTTTAACTGCCAGGGACCTATGGATCCCATGGCAATGGCAGCAGCCAATGTCAGAAAGAATGAGGTTGACACTGTTGACACTTCCTCCTCACCTCTGTCCTCCATTGCTGCTGCTGATGAAAGTGCCAATCGAGATAGTGCCACAGCTCCAGAACCAAATGATTTCCCGGCTGAGGAAGAGGAGGAAAATGGATCCCTTCTGCAGCAACACCACATGCACCACCATCATCATCACTTGCATCCATCATCTCATGGTCACAGTCACCCACAACCCGGAGGTTCCTGTGACATAACAGGGGTGAATGACTGTTCGCAGAACCACGGACCCAGTGGCGGTGTAGGAAGTGGAGTTGAGTGCCCTAAATGTGACACCGTTCTCGGTTCCTCGCGCTCCTTGGGTGGTCACATGACCATGATGCATTCACGTAACTCATGCAAGACACTCAAGTGTCCCAAGTGCAACTGGCATTACAAATATCAGCAGACCCTAGAGGCCCACATGAAAGAAAAGCACCCAGATTCGGGAGGCTCCTGTATGTACTGTAGTAGTGGTCAAAGCCACCCTCGTCTGGCTCGTGGAGAAAGCTATACCTGTGGATACAAACCTTTCCGATGTGAGGTACGTAACTAAACCAATGTCTAAATGTCTTAGTATTTACAGAAAATAGTATTCATATTTTATGGTATTGTAGTGGTTGGTTCATTATCTGTTTTCTAATGTCTTACAGGTGTGTAACTACTCAACTACCACAAAGGGCAACCTAAGCATCCACATGCAGTCGGATAAACACCTGAACAACATGCAGACACTGCAGAATGGAGGTTCCATTGGAGCTGCACAGGAGCAGGTGTTTGGACATGGCCCAGGAGGCGTGGTGGCCGTGCCCTCAGTGACCCAGGCCAGTAGTCATCATCCTGCCCACCACCACCCCACACAGTCCTCTGCCCACGTGACTGGACCGTGTGGGGCTCCCTCACCAACCAAGCCAAAGAGCAAACCAACTTGGCGCTGTGAAGTATGCGACTACGAAACCAACGTGGCACGGAACCTCCGTATTCACATGACCAGCGAGAAGCACATGCACAACATGATGCTCCTTCAGCAGAATGTGACTCAGATGCAGCATGGCCGACTGGCGCTTGGAGCAATGCCCTCACCCTCCGAGGCTGAGCTCTATCAGTATTACCTGACACAGAATATGAGTCTACCACCTGGCCTCAAGATGGACCCGACAGGAGCCGAGGCCCAATTCTTGATGGGGGGCTTTTCTTTAGATCCCAGTATGGCTGCCTTGGCCCCTGCACTTGGTGAGCTAGTACTCTCATTAAACATATCTTGCTTTGCAAAGTCACTAGACATTTTGTAATAAGCACCTGTGTCTATATAGCAAATGCTGGATGTGAGATATTTTTAATGGCAACTGTCCTTTTTTGTCCCACTTGAAAGTTCACATGTCCAATTATCTTTATAACAATTCTCCTCTTTCTGCAGAAGAGAACACTGAAACCAAATCTTCAATCCTCATATCCGAGTGAAATTGCACTAGGATATGAGGCTCATAGCATTGATAGCTTGATATGTTCAAAACATTTAAATCACCACATTTTACTGTAATTTGAAGCTTGTGATTAAATCCCTCGCCTCTTATTGGCAAATGAGTGTAGTACAAGACAATACTATTTATTTCTTAAAATATATTTTTACATAGCTTCGGTGTAATGGTGACAGTCTGCCAAGTATTGGTCCGAAGGTCACAGCTTTTAAATACTATTTGTCTTACTATTTGCTTTTAGGTGACACCATATTGATGTAGTTGTGACTGAAGTTCACATTGCGATACCCAATTTTCCTGAGAGCTAAAGGTTAATTAGGGGGGTATAACTTGACTCTCTACTTGACTTCCCCCAAAGACAGCTTTTTACATTATTATTCCAAAACTGCTGCTCGCCCTCACAAATTTTTTTTTTTTACAGCTTTGTAATTGCAGTTATATATTTTTTCATGGTCAAAGAAGGCAGGTTGGAGGGGCTCAGCATGGCTTATTAAACAACACAGAAGTGTGTTTGCCATGACCACAGTTTGTTCAGACTTGTCTTTAACTGTTGCTAGTTCAAAGACACAAACAAGAATTGATTGCCGTGACTAATGCTTTTTCCCTCTTCACCATCTGGTTCATTTTCCTGTGAGGTAAGTTCTAATAAGCATGTTACTAGGGAGGCGATGATGACACACTCACGGTCCATAAATGTCTGCGGTGTCATCATTGGTCACAAAACAGAGAATGTGTTGTACTCCCTCACACAAAGAATTATATAACGCTATAGTATGGTACATACTGTACACCAAGTCTGGGTGGATATCTGAGAAGATGTGAAATCGTAAATGAATGTGAGAGGTGTGTTTTTGTACACTCCCCATGTGATAGTCTTTGTTCCCAACACCGATGATGTAGTAAAAGGAAGATGCGACAGTGCGTGAGAGCTAAAAAGAGGAAGGACTGAAATTAGCTTTTTCATTCATTCATTTTCGAATCTACTGGGGTATGCTGGACTGGGCCATGGGCGGGGTACACCCTAGACTGGTCGCCAGCCAATTGCAGGGCACATATAGACAATCAACCATTCAGACTCATAAGCTCACAGCTACATGTGGAGAATGTAGAGTATCCAATTAACCTAACATGCATGTTGAGTACCAAGATAAAACCCAAGCACGAGAACATGCAAACTCAGAGATTCAAACTTAGATCTTCAAGATGTCCTGATTGTATGGCCAACGTGCTAACCACTTGGTCACGGTAGCCGCTGTCGCCGGAATGAATTTAGTTTAAATCCAGGTGGTGTCAAACCTATACAACTGGTCTGGAAAATTACAAATTGTAGATCAGCAAGGTAGGGCAAATCCCAGCAGCTATTATATGTAATTTTGTTTATTCCACAACACAGTTCCACAGGAGTAGGAAGAAGCATATCTTATTAAATCTACCCCTTCGTCGTTTCACATCAATTCCTATTACATTTGTTCACTTCCTGTATTCAACGTGCACTAATTTACTATTTACATTATTCTTCCATGCAATAAAAGCAGTTGTTTGTAAAAAAATAAAATAAAATAAATTCCTTATTGCAGTTGTTCTTGTTGAACTGAGCCTTGCTATGTGGTATTGACGTCAAATGTTATTGACTGTTATTCTTCCAACTGCTTTGTTCAGTAACCTCCATTTTCTTTTTTGTCATGGTAATATTTTCTTCAATATTTATCTAGATTGTTGATATTGACAACAAGCACTCTTGCCTCTACTGGTCCTCAGTTTAGCTTGATGTAGATTTTACCGTTGGTGCTCCAAGTACTATGTATTTTTCCTTTAAAATGAATACGTGAAGCAGATAGATAACATTTCCAGCAGCTCTGCAAAAATGTCATAATAAACTTAAACTCTTATTTTGCTCTCCGAGCTGAATTTCAATTCACTTCTTAAACTTGACTTATATTGTGTGTTATAGTAAAACATATACATGTTTTTCTTTCTCCCTTCTCTCTTTCTCCAAGTAGGTGGAGAGATTCCCATGGACATGCGACTGGGCAGTGGGCAGTTGGTGTCTGAAGAGCTGATGACGCTGGGAGAGAGTCTATCACAAACCAGCGACCCCTCTCTTAAACTCTTTCAGTGTGCCGTGTGCAACCGCTTCACCACTGACAACCTGGATGTTCTGGGCCTCCATATGGGTACAGAGCGCAGCCTACCAGAAGAGGAGTGGCGCGCCGTGGTGGGCGACTCTCACCAGTGCAAGTTGTGCCACTACACCACCCAGCTCAAGGCCAATTTCCAGCTGCACTGCAAAACGGACAAGCACGTTCAAAAGTACCAGCTCGTGGCCCATATCAAGGAAGGAGGCAAAGGCAATGAATGGCGATTGAAATGTGTGGCCATTGGCAATCCAGTGCACCTGAAGTGCAACGCTTGTGACTACTACACTAACAGCCTGGAGAAGCTGAGGATGCACACGGTCAATTCCCGACATGAGGCCAGCCTCAAACTATACAAGGTCCGTAGTCTTTCATTCTTATATTCAACAGTTAGCCATAAGATTGATGTCCCTGCTTGATGCACACAATATAGTGTACTGTAAAAGGTGTAGGATGCTTGTTTGAGTAAGAAGTACATAATCATGATTCGTTCTGGGACGTTGGGCAAAAATTGGTATGGATTTTGACACAAATGATCCCATAGGAAATACTAGAAATAGAATGAATCTGTTTCAGTGTGAAATTACCTTCATTAACTGCACAGGCAATGCATTAAGTTACATTTCAACAGCATTACCTTAAAAGAACAAAACAAAGCAACAATACACTCACGTTTGACTTAAATGAATTAAGCAAATAATAATCTTAAATGTGCAAAAAGCAGAACATGGGAGTTAATTATTTGAATCACTCTGAATTGAGCACCCCCGAGGTCTTATGTGACATAGTCATCATATTCAGTTCAACAAGTACTATTAGTGTATTGTCATGTGTAGAATGCAGTAACTGAACAGGCGTAAGCAGAATCACACGTTTAATCGCCACGCAGTTCATGCATACCAAAGTTTGTCCCATTTTAGAGACACCACAAAGCTTGGTAAAATTCTGGAATATAAGACCTCAGGTGACTCTGACTTTGGAGGTTCCAATGTCTATCTACAGTATATAGACGTACTGGCGCACATACAGAAGGTCTGTATTGAAAAATGTATAGAATTGCCTTTACAGCGTCCACTGTTCTGACAAGACTTCCTATCAGATGTTGTAGTATGTTTCTTGTTGTTTTTAGTTCATTTGTCAAATAGCGCATTTGTGAAGTCAGAGGTCAATTGAACAGAAAAGGCCCTTCTCCAAAGTGTCCCTGCAACATTGGAAGAATAGTAACTGCACGACAGTCACCCAGTCTTTTGAGGCACTCATGGTCATTGGCTGTGCTACATAGAATTAAGGCCACATTGCTTGCATGAAAAGGACACAGCAGGTTGAAGCTGTTTTTAGATGAAGGCGCAGATCACTTGAAGACGAATGAAAAAGTGCAAGGAGACAGAGGTTTGGTGCTAATACTCGGAGCAGGAGAGGCTGAATCGTTCTCGACAGCTGTATTGATTTTTGCTGGACTTGGAGCTTCACCTTCTCCTCTAATCATTCCATAATAGCCAATGGATGAACACTCTCCGAACAAATGGCCATAAATCTAACAGCCCTGATTCCACTTAGGTACCTATCCTGTGTGTCTGCGGTTCGGCCACTCTATGCGTAACCCAAACTGGCACACAAAGCCACACGGACTTACGCACACAACAAATCACAGATAACCACTGATAACACATCCTGTCTAAGCTATTACAATATAATCATAGGCATAACCTCATGCATCTTCTGTGTGACGAAGATGTTACTTTTGTCTCTCGGTCGCTCCCTTGTTCAAAGTGGTTGTTTACCAAAAATACATGTTTTCATCACTCCACATACAGTATTTATCTCATAAAATATTTAAACAAGTATGCATTAAAAGTCTAAAAAGCTGTCCAATTACATTAAAAGCCCAAGTTGAGGTGGTCTGCAAAACCCCTCAAAAAAGACTGTCCATAAAAATCATTCCGCTTTATGGATAATAAATTACCTATTAATGGAGTGATTGACTGGTGACCAGTCCAGAGTGTACTCCGCCTCTCGCCCAAAGTCAGCTGGGATAGGCTCCAGCAGACCCGTGACCCTAATGAGGATAAGCGGTATAGAAAATGAATGAATGAATGATACTTTATTGTTGCACTGAAACAACATGAGAGAGAAATCAATTTTTAGGATTAGGTTAAAGGGGAAGGTGAAACACAGGGCTTCCTTGGACCTCTATGAACATCAGACATCAGAAATACACACTGTACTATCGAACCTGTTCGAAACCTGAGAGCTTCCATTCCGTCATATTTTGTATACGAGAGGTTTCAAACCGATGACAAAGAGGATTCCACAATGCACACTACTGGTAAAAAATTTTAGAACACTCCAATTTCTCTGGAGGAAAAATCTGAATTTATTGTGTTAGATGGTCTGTCTCGCTTCCATTGTTAATTGCCTTTTTCCTCGCCATTTTTGTAGAAACAAATTACTTTCTTCAGTCAAATACTGTTCAACTGAAGCTCATGAGTGCATAGTGCCAAACACTGCATAGTTTTACATAGTTTCAAACACTGCTTTTATGCAGACAGAGGAGGTAATAAGTCCACCAGAACTTGGAACACCTGTAGGAATCAGTTGCACCATCTGCCAAGGCTTGATCAACCTCCGTTTCTGCAAAATGACTTTGCAGAAACAGAGTTTGATGGGACTTTAAATTGTTGACCCATTTTGTGGTACCCAAAACAGGTCTTTTTGTATAATTCGGAAATATCATTTTTTTCTTTAGTATCTATCCCTGTATCCAGTACATCTCATTCATTCATTCATTTTCAATACCTTCTATACCGTTTATCCTCATTAGGGTCACGGGTGTGCTGGAGCCTATCCCAGATTACTTTGGTCGGGAGGCGGGGTACACCCCGCCTCTGGTCGCCAGTCAATCGCATTGTAGACATACAAACATTCACACTCTAATGGGCAATTTAGAGTCGCCAATTAACCAATCATGCATGTTTTTGGAATGTGGGAGGAAACCGGAGTACCCGGAGAAAACCCACGCATTCACGAGGAGAACATGCAAACTCCACACAGAGATGCCCAACAGAGATTCGAACCCTGAGCCTCCTGACTGTGAGGCCAATGTGCTACCCACTCAACCACCGTGCGGCCTCCAGTACATCTGTTCATCAAAATAAAAGCATGGCAGTAAAACACGCACAGTAACACCACTTGTTCAGTCCACACTTTTCACTTTGAAAACTTGCTTACTGCTTTGGCTTTACAGCATGTTTTTTAACACAGCCCTTTCTCTTAAACACTGTAAGAGTACGCCTTTACTTATTTTATACCAGGTTCTTATTTTGTTGCAGAAGAAAGTGACGTATGTTCATGCCGCTAAAAGGATGAGGAAGCCGAGCTTTGGGGGTGTGTTCATGGCTGCAGTCTGCTTGGAATAATTAATAAAATATTTCCTAAGGCTTCACGCTGATGTCGTGCTTGACTCCCACGCACAACGGGAACACCACTTCCTCTTTCGAAAATGAAAAAATCTCACCTAGGACCGTTGCGTGTTTATTTCATTTACAGTTGAGGTTGGATGGCATTTTGTGTGCAGCTTGGATTTGCTGTGCGCTGAGAACCAAGAGCAGTGTGCAATTGCACATACGTGCAGATCAGAGGAAACATTGTTTTTATTATTGCCTTTAAAGAGGTGCGTGGGACAAGTTGGAGTCGGGAAAACTTCTAACCTCACTTGTTCCTCATGGATGCATACAACAATGATCAAGATGTGACGAGGTGCGGTCGGACCTTGTTTTGGAGTCCCACGATGCAGAGGGACAAGTGACTGTGTCCAAACAGTCTTTAAAAATTTAACAAGTCCCCGGAAGCGGGGTTTAACAGAAATGACACCGCGGAAAAAAAGCACACGGAAATCAATCTCTAAGCAAGAGGCCACCTGGCGGAGCTATTAGACGAACAGCCGTGGACACTAAACCTGGACTGGATGGCACCTCTTAATACCAGCCGGAATATCTAGCACAGAGCAAGAGAAGTGTGTCAAAGTGACTCAGGGAAGAGGAATAGCCGAGTCCCATCCAGTCGCTGCAGGTGAGCCTAAGAAGGTGGTGAGGATGATGATGATTGACCACAGCTGTGGGACGTCTCATAGCTCCGCCAGAAGGAGTGGGCAAAATTTAAAAAGACAGACACAAGGTAAGTAAACAAAACAAAAGGAGATAACCCATGAACACAACAATATTACCAACGTGTGTCAACGCAGAGCGTGACACAAGAAGTGTGTTCTGAGTCCACAGACAACCTGACATCCCTGTGGACCTTTCTGCCAGACTTACTCTGGCCCACAGTCTAATGACAGTCTTGCATTAAACAAGATTAGGTTCTGATATCCTCCTCCTCATTCTTCCTCACGCCTTTTGGGTGGGATGGATTGGTTTTATCTCAGAGGATATACTGTGCAGTTTATATTGCATTAGATGTGTGATTTCCTCTTTGCAACGAGTTCAAGTGGAAAAGAGAACCAGATTTTCGTCTTCTGTCTCTTTTTCCACTGAAGTTTTTAAGAGAAGACATATGTCATACTGCTGCTCCGGCTGTGGGAGGATTAAATATGTACAATACATCTAGGACAGATAATTTTATGACTAAAGCGTCTTAAGTTACCCTCATGTTTTTTAAAACTAATGTACCTTTAGAATGTCTCTGTCTAGAATTTACATATATTCTTGCCCAGAGAGGTTCTTTGAAACTCACCTAATCCCAAACAGAAAAAAACACTCTCATTGACAAGAATTGTTTTATGACTTAGTTATTTATGACTCACAAATGTGATTAGTGGACAACAAGTACTTGGTTGGGAGGCCTCTTGGCAGCACTGACTCCACACTTGATGTCACCATCAGCACTGCTGAATTTACTGTCCTGGTGGAGATACTGACAGACACAAACCCACATTAGCCCACACGTCTGTAAACCCCAACTTGGCATTTCATGCAAGGACAAATAAAGGAAAAGCACTGTTCATTTAGTCCTCCCCAAATAAATTTGATGCAAATAGCATCATTTTTCTAACTTTTTAGGGGAAAATAACTCATCAAGTCAGCATAAACAGAATGTAAGGGGTGTGGGATGCCTTGGATACTTCACCGAAATCAAACTGGTTTGCATTAAACAGGCCCTTTGTGTGCACAGCTTTATATAAATTGGACCCTGTAATTACTGGAATTAAAAAGGGAGGTTGAAACCTAGAGCTAAGCAGGATGGGATAATTTGAGAGTCTGTGGTATGTGGCTCATATTAGGGCTTTCTAAAAATATCATCCCCACCACCTCATGTATTGGAATGTTCCAAAAGACCACAGAAACACCCAGCAAGTCACACTGACCGCACAGACCACCACACACTGGGGGGGCTGATGACTTCTGTGTACTCTGCTCTCTGATGACAGACACACATTCTAAGTAATGTGGGCTCTGCCAGTGCACCCTTGCGCTGTGAGCATAACCTTCTCCTTTGCCATGTGGACCAAAGGTTTTCACGTGTCTCTGATGATGATGGTTAATAGACATTCCTAATGCAAAGCAGATGACTTTTGTTGCAGTGTCTAAGAAGAAATTAGTTTGTGTACAGTGGCCATCTCCGTTTCTTGACAAAGCCAGCCGTTATTGTCATTTTACACTTCTACATGTGAATATGACACTAGCAGCAAGCCTCCGGGCAAACTATGTGTTAGTTTGGAGGTGAGATGAGTGGAACTAATCCAGCTCTTAGGCTCTGGCTGCTCTGACCAGACAAAATGGGTGGGGCCCAGCCAGGCCCCGCCATAGGCCCCGGCTTCCAGTCAAGAGTTGGGGGAATGGGGAGAAACATGGGTAGTGGTAGTGATGGGGGGCGGGGGGGGAATTAGCTGGCAACCTTCCTTGTCTCAGAGGCCGGTGCAATCGGCTGTAATTGAGATTGATTGGATGTTATTTTTCTTCTTGCAAATGTAGTCCATTAGCTTGGCACTTGCATAATCAGTTTAGAGCGCAGTTAGCTGAATGTAATCATGTTCCTCAGTGTCTGCTCGCACAAAATCCACTCCAGATGCTGCATGGCCATGGGCTGAAAGAGGCAGAGTGCCGTCACTATCAAATGGTGGATCTTTAATCATGGACATCCTGACACCCCTGCCTCCAATCTTGCTCTGTTGAGCATATGCAAACTTTTCAACTCTCTCACTACGAGCCGTCAAATCCACTGTCGGTCCCTTACAAGTCAAATTTCTAAACATATACACTGAACTTTGTAAAGAAAAATATCCAGTCCACAGAGACAAGTGGAGAAGAGAGATAAAGTAAATAAAAGCACTAGTAGCTGCATGGCATCAGCATGTTTCACTGATTATCCCAATCACTGGCTTGCAGGTTGGATATCCTTACATGCGATTAGAAGTTCCGCCACTGATTTATACAGAGAATATCACAAATAAATGGACGTTCCACACTTTTACTTTACACAAAGCCAAGTATTATTGCTAAGGCAGAACATTTGAGTTCCCAGATTTGACTCATCATCAGTGTTATTGAATGTTTTAGCTATTGCTGTTGTATGCAGAGCAGTTAAATCCTTTCCCAGCGGTTACAACTTTGAAAGTGTGCTCTGACCATGCACAGTATGTTCCATGTGGAATAAGACAAAGAGGATGCCAGGTAATGTGAGAAGCTACTTGGCAAAGTGACGTCCAGCCGGCGCTTGGCCTAACCCTCCAGACATCTATGAAGAGGAGGTGTAGGAGGAGGATTGAGAGACGGAATGGGGGGGCAGGAGGGTGGGAAGGATAGATACTCTAATTATCATGGCTTGCCTATGATTGTTCAGTAATAGTGCTCAGTGGGAAAGGTTGCAGCAGTTCCAGGAAGAGCTGAGCGCTGATTTACTGGTACTACCGCTCTAATAAAGCGCTTGCTGCACATCCTGGGAGACAGCCCATTCTCCCCTTTTACATGCGTAAGCTTTTGATTGCACATAGAAGCAGACATACTTGCACAAATCTTATAAAGTGTAGTGGCATTATTTAGATCATCACTAATTGAGAAGTCCTTCACAAATTATGTTTTTTTTCCTCATCAATAATGTCATCACCCACTTGTTTGCAAAAGACAAAAGAGGTGAATAGTTTGCTGCTATGTCCAAATCAGTTATATTGCTAAATACAGATTAAGTGGTATGCCCCACAAAACAAATCAGTACAGATTGTTAACCTGATGGTTGTCAAAACTGTGGTTAACCTTCCTAAATTTACGAATACTTCCTGCATCTTATATAATTATTATACTAAAAAAGGTGCAAATGCTTGTTAATATTTTAGCAGGACATTCCATTGCTGCTTTAAATGAACAAAACAAAACTATTTTGTTTGCATGTTATCTCATTAACGCTTGCATCACGTCTTGGACCAAGGGTCCATATGCAACACTAGTGGCTGTATTTAGTGACCTATAGGCTCCACACCTGATTGACAGTGTCAAATGGCAGGTAAACGCTGCTCTGATGACTGCCATATGGGTGATGCTGTGAATCTGTGCGGTTCCTAATCTGAAGGAATGGAGAAAGTGAGGCAGGCAGGCTTACCGGCTCTGTGCCATCAATACATCGATGGCTTAGCCACCAGATTAATCGCCTCCGAGTGGTCGCGGCTGCAAAACTACTCAGCGCCGAGGCCTGTGTTCAGTGGGGCTTTACATGAAAGCAAGTTAGGGTAAGGAGGCTGATGAGGAGACAGGTCTTATGGACTAGGAGGCGCACAGAGGGACCCGTGTTCTGTTTGGGTTTAACCCACTGAGTAGGGCTGTGGGACGTATATATTATGCTTAATGATGAGTATGTGGACCTTTCTCTTGATTTATACATGTAATGTATCTCCTTGACTCGTGTTACTGTCAAAAAAACGACTATTATAGACACCAGCACAATACAATAAAGTTACTTCTTATGCAATAAGTTCATTGTGGTAGCTTAAGACACCAACAGCATTAATTGTGTGAAAAATATGTGTTTAACACTAAGAGGTGGTCATTTTTTAGATTAACAGCTATTTATCAGTTTATACCATCTGTTTTTTTGTGTGACTTCAGACAAATTCAACACCCAAAACATTTACTGTACAAAAAGTACATCATTAGAACATTAATGTGACAATGACTTGCCACTGAGATGGTACCCTCAAAGGTACTACCTTTGTACCCGGGACTTTTACAGCTTGGCAACATACCTGCACTATATTTGGCACTGGAAAGGCACTAATTCGGCACCAATAAGTAGCCCTGCGGGACACATTAGTATAGATTGTACCTTGACGGAGAGAATTGGACTCCTACAGTACCCTTATTTCTGACAGCGTGGTGCAGTGATCTGAATTGATTTCAAAGAGGGCCTATTTTGCCTCTTGTTTCCTTTGTTCCAACATACAGTATCTTCCCTTAGGTGTCTTTGTGGTTCATTGATTACATTTGGACAGCTGTTTGTTGTCGTTTATGAGTCACAGAGACAACAAAATGCGTTTGACTATTTTGAAATGTTTATGCTGCACTCCATCGCTGTGACCTATTGAGTCTTTGCTACGACTTTAGCCTCCATCAGTTTGTTCTTACTGGCCATACTCGTTTTCGCCTAATTGCCATGTGCTGGAGTCAAGGGTTTGAACTGGGAGCTATAAATCTATTAGTGCTATGCAGATGATGTTTTCTCCAGATGTAGAAGAAAATATTTCATTCTTCAGTAATTAAACGGTTCAGCCCCGAGTGTCATGCAGTTTTTATTGGAGCCTCTGGAAAATATCGTTTGCATCTTGTTTTCTCATCATGTCTCTCGTTTTTCAATACACAATATCGGGCAAAAGTGCAAAGCATAGGATCCCTTGTTTAAATGATATGGTAGTAAACAGAAGTGGGGATGGGGAATGTGGGGTGGAGACTCAAAGGGGACAAAGGCATAGTTTTTGATTTGATGCAATTTTATAGTTCCTCAGATGGGAGGAGGGAGGGAAAAGTTATTTTTGAGCACCAGGAATGTTATCTTTCCCATGGGTGTCATCTAGTACACCTGTGTTTTACTTTAAACCTGTGTCGGAATAAGAGACAAAAGGGGGTTGAGTGGGAGAAAGTGATAGTAAATGAAAGCAGGAAGGCAGCGAGAACAGTTGGGGACAAGAATGCTCTTCAGCTTCTCAAGGGCGCTGATACTTTATGCCCTTCACATTCCTCCATGGCAAACTCATACCCAAAATAGACAGGCCAGTCTTCAAAAAAAAAAAGTACCTCCATGGTAGTAGCGTGATGGCCTGCCCATATGTCAGCCCATGTATCATCTCTGGTCCTTTCTCACCTTCACATTACTTTGCCTTTTTTATGTGGAAAATCTGCTCTGCAAACGTTTATGAAAGCAAGTGAGAGAAATGAATTATTTTTTAAACATGTCAGAAAGCACAGCAAGTCCATATTCTCTCACAGAGCTCAAAATTAATCTTCTTACCGTTCTTTTAACCCCATGGAACTCCTTTTTAAACATAACAACAACAAGTCAAGTCAGCTATAGGCCCACAATGAAAAACAGCTGGATAATTCAAACATAAATCCTCGCTTCAGATGACACATCTCTGTCACTCATTATGAAATTCCTTAATCTGTGCTCGTTAGCTTGGAGTTGCCATACTGAAATAATTTGAAGTCAGTGCAGCTACTGTTGAAGTGAAGACTCTTGGAGCCGTTCAAAGTTGCAACTGATGAGAACTGAAATCCAATTTATGATTCAAATGATTGATGGAGAAAACTCGCTGTCCAGGCATTTGTTTTATTCTCTGTCAAGAACTTTATAATTTCATCCCTGTTTGTTTGCTTGTAAGCAGGATAGCACAAGAAGCTACTACCCATTTCAATGGAACTTTGTGGAGGGGTGGGTAATGGGCCACAGAATTTTTTATTTTTTTTTATGGTGACACGCTTAAGGAGACTAAATGACTGTTTATCAACCACCAAGGTCTCGGCCGTGAACCTGTGCAAGATCTACACACACACACACACACACACCCCAACTCTAGTTTTGGGGACTGGACTCTTGGCTGGAGCTTGCGGGTTGTCTTTTGGTCACTCTCCGGGAGGGGAGGGCACTGATGTAATAATTAGGGCTGTCAATCGATTAAAATATTTGTCCATTGTTAACTCATTTACTATTATTTGATTAAAAAATAATATACAGTTACAAATCCCCCAGTTGTTTCCATGTTTATGATGTTTGATGCGAGCGGCGATTTGTCCCACTCTTTGACGGTCCTTGACTGCACCTTCTTCGTTCTCACACGCTGCAGGACTACTATACTCTTTTCTTTTAACCTCATATTTGGTCACAAATGCTGATACTATGTGGGAATGCAAAAAGGTAAGCGCTGATGACCTTATTGAATGCTAATGTGCTTATTTGTGGTACACAACCTCTGAAAAATGAACTCATTTAGTGCTTTAAATTTGATGTTGTGGGCAGAGGGTAAATCAAGACGTGCGCACGTGAATCACACGTCAAAGAAATGACTGTCCTTGAACGCGTTCTTAACACGTTAACTTTGACAGCCCTAGTAATAATTAATAAACTTTTTTTTCTAATATTCTCGCAATCGACTGTCAAACTCCCAAAGAATGACTGGTGACTTGCAATTGACGGGTTGGTGACCCCTGCTCTAAATTTTCTATAGATGTGAATCTGAGTGTGAATGGTTGTTTTTATATCTATCTAATGGCATGCGACCAGTCTCTTGCCTGAAGACAGCTCACCCTGGTAAGGACAAGCACTAGAGAAAATGGATCAATGGAAGAGCTTGATAAAAGTGTGACTTAGGGAGTTATTTTTCCTTTTTTGTTGTCCTTTCAAGGGTATTTTTCTCCGTGGTCCTTACCTGTTGTGCAAATAACAATCTTACTGGCATAAATCAAGCACATTTGGTAAGTGCCTAACTGTGGAAGGTGCAATGTAAAGCTGATCTACATCAGGCAAACCTGCCAGTGCACCAGCACAAATCTGTTATTACAACAATGGATTTAAATACAGATGGTTATTTCCAACTATGGGGAACATTTGTAAATCTATCAAATGTTATGTAATTTCAAAAAAAATGACAATCTCACTGCCACAACAAGTTTGCAACTATGTTCGATGATGATCTGTGTGACTTGGATGTCAAGGTTTGAACATCCACATGAAAGAGAGATAATCTCTAATGGGGGTGCTTATTGCGGTTGAAACGAACGATCCTGCAATGGACTGTGGCCCGTTTTCAACTTAACTTTTAAATCATTAAACGTGATGAAGCCATCTCCACAAAGTCAGGGGTTTATATACGGAAATCAAACACCATCTGTCGTCTCTGATCAGATGCAACAGCTATCAGGCCAGGGTTACCAAGGCAGAACAGGAAAAGCCATTAACTGCCAATCACAGCATCGATCGACAAGCCGCCTCACCGCCATCACCCCTTGTCCGCCCCTATGCACCCCTTCCCACAGAAAACACACACACATTTTATGCATGCTTTTTGTACAGTGCACGCATACACATTCGGTATTGCATTAACGTGTTGTATGCTGTTGTTACTCTACTTTTAAACTGCTTGATAACACAAACTGGTAGAATTGGTTTCATTCTTTCTTGCACCTACTTATCTTTTTAATTATCTAGAGTGTAGATTGCAAGATCCACATTCTGCACAGGTTAGATTAAGCCTGTTTTTTTAATGGCAGCTCAGCAAACACAGTGTGTACATTGCTGGACAGTCATGATGCTGTGTAAAAGATATTTTTTCATAGCATAGCTTGGGTATCTCCTCATTAATGTAAAGCAACCACAGCGAAATCCAGAATGAAAATAAACACTCCACACTGTTCAGTCTTCCACCACAGTTTTTTGAGTTAACTCTTAGATAAAAAGAAAACTAATAGAGTCAGTGAAAGGTAACAATTAGAAAGATTGATTCCAGCCTTTCTCCCTGTTTTCATTTGTGTTTGTACTTGTAAGGGTCATTAGAAGAATATTTTCTCACTTCTCAATTTAACTGAGATGTTGTGTATCAGGGTGATCTGGATCAGAGGTCAGGGCTGAGGGGAGCAATTATAGAGCATGGATCAGAATCACTGGGCCTGTCCCATTGTGTGTGCTGTTGGCAGACACAGATAGGTGAGTTTAAAGGGAGGCAGTGGCCACATGTATTGAACATAGCGGCATGAATTTATTGAGTTTTGTTAGTGAGGTACTAGTGATTGGTGCATTAGAGGAACATACAATTGAATGTTTATACATGCATTCACTGGTCGCAGCAGTTTGGTTTTCAGTCATTTCAGTATTAAAGCAGCATTATCTCACTGTGCCATGATAAGGAAGATAACCTTACAACACCTTCTACGCCTTTTAATAGTCAGTGGTAGGAGTAGACAAACCTTTTGGCGCACTAACATGATCAGACAATATTTATTTTGGCATGATTTTATAACACAGCAAAGTTGGTGTTGAACATGTACCCTCATTGGATTTAGCTTTTGACTATGTTTTTGCCATTACCTTTTACCTGAACATGAAGTAAGCATACCCACCTTGGTCAGCTAAATGAAAATAAAATGGACTCTTAGTCCTTTTTTTGTTTTGTTTTTAGCAAGAATTGCACTGAAATACAGACAACAATCATGACCAAAAACAATAAAATAGACCCTGTCTCTGTTTTGAAACAGACGGACGAAATGTTGGCTTTTCCACCGTATTGAAAGGTTGCATGTCTTTTGCAATGTAGCAAGCAACACTGCCACCGTTTTGCGGTGTTTTTCTTTTATACGGTAGTGTCCAAAATAATAGCAGTCTAATGTGACCAACCAGATTAAGTACCGTTAATAAAATATTTTTATTGCTACAAGGCAAACAAGTTACCAGTAGGTGCAGTAGATTCCCAGAAAACAAACAAGACCCAGCATACATGAAATGCATGCTCTTAAGTCTGTGCAATTAGGCAATTATTTGAAAGGAGTGTGTTGAAAAAAGAGCGTCTGCCTTTGACTTTACAAACACAAAACTATTTTGCACAAACTTTCTTTTATGTGGATTTGGCAATCCTGTGAATCACCAAATTAATATTTAGTTGTATGACCACAGTTTTTCATAACTGCTTCACGTTTGTGTGGCATGGAGTCAACCAACTTGTGGCACCTTTCAGCTGTTATTCCACTCCAAGATTCTTTAACAACATTCCGCTATTCATTAACATTTCTTGGTTTTGCTTCAAGAACAGTATTTTTGATGTCACCCCACAAGTTCTCTATTGGATTAATGTCCGGGTATTGGGTTGGCCACTCCATAACATTAATTTTGTTGGTTTAGAACCAAGATTTTGCTGGTTTACTAGTGTGTTTGGGGTTATTGTTTTGTTGAAACACCCATTTCAAGGGCACGTCCTCATCAGCATAAGGATTTGGAGATCATTTTAGCCGAACAGCCCAAATTTTGTTTTGCCCTCTCCAATCAACTTTTTAATCAAAGTTCTAATCAATGTTCTTCTGAACTATGTCTTAAATGACCAATTTTCCTCAGGCTGTCAAAGAGAAATACATGTTCAACAAGTGCTACTTTCAGCATTAAATAGGGGTCACCTGATTCACACCTGTTTTTTCACACCCCTTACCACACAGATGTCAAGCAGTTATGGAAAGCTGTGCTCATACATCTAAATATTAGTTTGGTGATCCACAGGATGGCCAAATCCACAAAAAAGAAAGTTTGTACAAAATAGTTTTGAGTTTGTAAAGTCAACGGCAGACACTGCTATTTATTTTAACACACCCCTTTCAACTAATTTCCCAATTGCACAGCCTTGAGAGCGTGCATTTCATGAATGATTGTTTGTTTTCTAAGTAAGCGTTGTAACGTAAGTAAGTAACGCCTAAGTAAGCGTTGAATGTGGACAGAGGTTCAACTGCATGATGAGCGGCATTATTTTTTTCTTAGTTGGGAAAACTGGAAAGGAGGGTTGTGTTTGAGGTGCATGTGCCAGTTGGTATTCTCCTTCTTTGTCGCGAGTGCTTTCCAACAAACATATTGGCTCGTCAGAGTTTATTCTGTTTAAAACAGAAATATTCCTACTCTGCGACGGTTGCATTTGAAACCATCACTTTTGTGCCTTCATTCATCTTAGCTCTGTGTTGCCACTCACTCACTAGTAGCCCCATCTCCACGTACTGGGACAAAGATGCTGAATGCTTGACTGAAGGGAGTTCATTCCACTATAGAACTATAGTTCCACTATGTACATATGCAGAGTGAACCCTCTTGTCATCAGAAGCACACACGGACACATGCACATGTCAATTTATTGAGGTTAGCAAAATTATCGACTTTTTTGTTTGATTAATCAATTTATCAATTATTGTGGCAGGCCTACAAGTGAGCCTTTGTATCGCTAGGGGCAGTTGTGATCATTGTTTAGTATTGTTGGTAGAGGAAGACGAAGCAAAGACGAAGAGTTATCACTCCAGAAGCCGTTGGTGTAATGGGTAAAAGAACTTTCCACAGCTCTCTTGTGTTGTCTGTATTGTTTTAATATGTGTTTACATGGCATCTGCTGTAGTTCTTGTGGTTACGGTGCTCCCCAGAGGCATAGAAAAATTGCCACAGTGGTGGATTGCTTGATCTCTTTAAATACAAACCTTCTGCAACATTGTGATATAAACTTGTCTAGACTATTGTATACTTTACCAAATAACGTATGATTAAATATGTGGTTTGTGTACCTTTTTGTCACATGCTTTTTATGTATTGTTGTTATTGCTGTTGCGTACTTAACACGGCTGGTGAAATACACACGTATAATTTTAATCTTTTTTAATTCAGTTGTGAATACAAAAATGACATTTTGGTGTTAAAGTACTACACACCGAGAAGTCCCAAGAACCAGATTTGGCCGCCAAAGACCAAGTCGCCCGGAAACCCGCAGGTTAGGGTGAGGAGCTCGGCCATCCGGGAGGAGCTCAGAGTAGAGCCCCTGCTCCTTCACATCGAAAGGAGCCAGTTGAGGTGGCTCGGGCATCTAGTCCGGATGCCTCCCGGGCGCCTCCCTGGTGAGGTTTTTCGGGCATGCCCGGTCGGGAGAAGGCCCCCGGGACACGCTGGAGGGACTATGTCTCACAGCTGGCCTGGGAACGCATTGGTGTCCTCCCGATGGAGCTGGAAGAGGTCGCTGGGGACCGGGAAGTCTGGACTTCCCTACTGAAGCTGCTGCCCCCGCGACCCGGACCCGGATAAGCGGTGGGAAATGTATGGATGGATGGACACCGAGAAGTGCTCGGGTGTCATGTTAAGTATTGAAAGTGCTTTCTATGAGAATAGTTTATCACTAGGTAGGTTTTTATTTTATCCATATACTTAAAGATATTGCCTTGTCTTCTGTATTTTGAAATTGTCCTTTTCTCCCTTTTGCCATTGTCTTCTTTGCTTGTGAATTAATGTTGTTAAGTGAGGTGCCATCATACCCCACGGAGACTGGCACGTGCGTAAAAAGCTTGCTCCAATGATAGCTCGATCCAAGTGAAACTAGTGTGGTTTCAAACTGTATAATCTCGTTATGTTAAGGCAAATGTAATGTAATTAAGGTTTTTTAAAGATGGTTTTAATCCAATTCCTGCAATAATTATTTTTTGCTTAAATACTGTAAACGTACTGACTGTGGCTTGAAATGCACTCTGATTTTCAACTCCTCCATCCATCCATCCATCCATCCATCCATCCATCCATCCATCTTCTATCACTTATCCAAGTTCGGGTCACGTACGTCAGCCTAGGCAGGGAACCCCAGACTTCCCTTTCCCCGGCTACTACAATTTCGCTTCTAGGATCATCAGGATGCGCAAACTCCTCCACCGTGATAGAGATGTAGCGCAGAGAGAGGAAGGCTTTTTTACTACCACACATAATATTTCTGAAGTTTGGAGTGCGCATATTTCCTATAGCTTTTCACTAGCTCCTCTCTCTGTTGGTCTGGTCCAGTCAGTATTTACAGAGGCCTATATTCAGAGCGGATATGATGGATGGAGCATCTGCGGTGGCCTCATCCACGTAGATGGATGGCAGGCAGTAAGGGAGGAATTGAGGATAAGGGTTTGCAGAGACAGAACCCAGAACAGCCATTTTCTTCGTCCCACTCATAAATATTTGTGTAGCTGATTTATAAACAGTTGAACAAGGGAGGAGATGAAAGTGAGTGGCGATGTTTGCATAAACCCTTTTTTTCACTCTATTAACGACAACGCTATAAACGATGCTTCCCATTGGCCACTTCATGACTTCATGCCTGTTTAGTTTCTTAAACCTGAGTGTGTGTTCAAACTTCCCCCTGAGGTCAACATCGTTTTTAGGTGTATTTCCTGCAATGTGACAGTAGCAGCGCGCTGAGGAGCAGTCACTGTGTCCCCATCGTGGTGTGCTAGCATTTGTCACAGTGGACAGCTGCACAAACTGACTGTAGCAGCCAGCTGGTCAGACGTAACACAAAGGCCAAGTCTCCTGTATGGCAGTGACAGGGGATTTGGAAGGGGGGTGAGTCCCTCTGTGTTTAGGCCCTGCTTGTTTGCTGGAGAACTCCTGACTGTATGTCAAAATATACTGTACATATACTGTAAATATACATAATGTAGTTGTACCACATGCTGCCTCAACCATAATGCAAATGTGGGTGGAACAAGAGGAAACTCTTCCGCCTCTGGAATTTTCCTTGATTAATAACAGTTTGGCTGCACGGTGGATGAGTGGGTAGCACGTCAGGAGGTTCAGGGTTCAAATCTCTGTTGGGCATCTCTGTGTGGAGTTTGCATGTTCTCCCTGTGATTGCGCGGGTTTCCTCTTGTACAACGGTTTCCTCCCACATTCCAAAAACATGCATGTTAGGTTAATTGGCGACTCTAAATTGTCCATTAGAGTGCGAATCTGATTGTTTGTTTGTCTATATGTGCCCTGCGATTGACTCGCACCCAGTCCAGGGTGTACCCCGCCTCTCGCCCATAGTCAGGTGGGATAGGCTCCAGCATACCCGAGACCCTAATGAGGATAAGTTGTATAGAAAATGGATGGATGGATAATAACAGTTTTAGGAGAGATGAAGATGGCTGCTCACTGACCTCTGTAGGACGAAGAATAGCATTGGTAATAGAAGAAAGAGTAAAAAAAAGTGGCTTGCTTCTCCCAACCTTTTGTTCGGCAGCAGGAGGGACGTGTGGCGTCTCCATCCGTGTGGCGAGGCCTGGTGAAGTCGCTGGTGGAGCCTGTGCCAGGAGACATCTGGTTCTCTAAATATAGGAACAAGGCAAGCGTTAGGTTTGGGTGCATGTAAATGTTTTAATAATGAAAAAATGCTCTTTTTCTGTGCTGGTGACATGCATCTATACGTTTCAGGGTGTAAGCTAAGCATTTTTTTTGCCCGTATGTATTGTTTATGGCGTGTGAGCTTGATCAGACAGTCATTCATCGTAGGAGAAGCAGAGTGAGCCTAGACTGCAGATTGTTTTTGCGCTGCTATGTCTCACTTTGTGTGCGGAGAGTTCAAAGTCCTGCTCAACATCAGAGGGCTGATGCTGAGTGAGGCTGACTAGCTGCAGCCTGTGGTCTGTGAAGGGTTACTGAATTATTACTGACAGTTTCGGGGGTAACTGTCCGACCACAGGACTGAGGAATATTAATCATTTATTTGATTGTCCGCATGTGCTGATTAATCAATTTGAGTGGGATCTGCAGGATTAACTACCCTATTATTCCCCCTGTAAGAACAGATAAGAGATAAGACTTTAAAATATCATATTCCATTCATCATTTATTTTTAGATCTCTGCTGATGAAGGTGAAATAAAAACTGAGCCGAGATTAGGGCGAGCAGCAACACGGGGGCAGGAGGATAACAGTGGAGAGAGAGGGAGAAAAAAGTCTCTTAACTGCTGCCTATGTGCTATTTCAGAAGATGGGTGAAAGGCAGAGCTTTGTATTTCCTCAATCCTGGCACACAAAATCAAGTTGTGCAGCTGCGAGTGAGAGAGCAGCGAGGAAGGGGGGTGGGTAGACGAGAGAAA
The DNA here is from genome assembly GCA_024372805.1 of Oostethus manadensis. Classification (NCBI taxonomy): domain Eukaryota; kingdom Metazoa; phylum Chordata; class Actinopteri; order Syngnathiformes; family Syngnathidae; genus Oostethus; species Oostethus manadensis. The sequence goes on from QODF01000061.1 coordinate 1,248,000, forward strand.
CAGGAAGTTGATGGGAAAATGATAGCTGTCTCCACCTGGAGTACAGCCTGAGCCTTATGGTCGGAGGGAAAGCAAAGCAGAGCGCTGCTCCACTACTACTTACTCTCTTTCTAGGTAAGTTTGCCTCTTGCTCAACAGTGTTGTTACTCCTGTTTACCCCCTTCACTATCTTTTCAGCCTATAAATTCTCAATCTGCCAACTGTTTAATGTGCTGTGTCATGTGGTAATGCCTTTGATTTCAACATGCCTCCCTTTGTAAATACAAGAAGCCCTTAAAAAGAATGTGGTTTCTTTACAAGCATGGCGCCCCCGGCGCTTTGGTTGGGAATGCACTGAGAGGGACTAAGTGAAGAGTAAGTGAGGGAGTGCAAGGTGGTTAGAAACTGTATACTCTTCCCATTGCTCCTCTTGCTCCTTTCTGCCTCTGGTTGCGCAGACAGTGAGTGAGAAATGTGAGAGGGAGGAGCATATGCTCTCTCCTGGCTCAACACTGCGCCATAATTATGCACTTTTCAGCAGGTTTTACCTTTAACACTTTCCTCCCGGGGTTGAGATTAGTGCTCACCATACTTGATTTACTGCACAATTACCCAACAAGAGCTCTATGTGATCAATAACAAGGAAGGGGTAAAGTGGTAGGCTTTGAACCAGAGTTTAAGGTGGGTTTCCAAGCAGTTCATGTGCTGTTGGCCAGTGTGTGATGCCAGCCTATGAAATTTATATTAGATGTTATATCAGCTACGCCACTTTTTTTTTGCTTTTCCAGCTCTCTAAATAACACTTTGCAGCACTCATCCACTGTGTTTTTTCCTGAGCTGGGCTTAACTCTGAGGTGAGCAGAATATTTGGCTAATAAGGACATTGCTGCAAAGTGTTGAATTAGAATCCATAGTTGTCGATTCATGTGATCATATACACGCAATGCATAAACGTGTCAGCCATGAATGTCCGCAATGGCAGTTATTTTAGGAAACCCGGCTGACTGGCCATCACAAGTCTTTCCAGGACTGTGGGGCTTTTTGCAAACATCACTGAAAGCAAACGTACCCTTCCAATTAGTAGGGCCTCTGTTTGATTTCTAGTGATGACAACTACATCTCAGCAGCAATTACACTGCAGTGGGAATGATGAGGGTTTAGTTTATTGATCTCTTATTGATCACCCCGATCAATGAGCACTTTTGTGTCTTTCATATGGAAAGTGAAATTATGCTGTTTTTTTTCTTTGACTAATAAGCAGACCCAATAGATTCCCCCTGTATATGTGTTTTGCCACATTAAGCCCATATCTATTAGTAACAGTTGGAAATGCTCATGGGAAGAACGGGTGACACTTCGTAGAGCACCATTTGTCAACACAAGTATACTTCCTCCCTGTGGGTATAGGTCAAAAGGTGAATATATAATGGAAAAAGATCAAAATTGTTTTCCACATTGGGCAGCAAAGTGGTCCAGCGGTTAGCACTGTTTCCCCACAATGTGCTTGAATTCTTGCTCATGGTGTTCCTTTTGGATTTTACATGTTCTTCCCATGCACTGCAGTGCAGTGCAGTCCAGGGTTCTGTCCCAGTACTGCAGCTTCCTCCCACACTCCAAAAACATGTGTATTATGCTCATCAAAACCTAATCACTGTGATTGACAAGTTATCAGTCCTGGGAGTGCCCTGCCTCTCGACTCCAGGAACACGGGGTATCGGACCACCTAATTCAGGCGGTTCGTTCCCTTTACGATCGGTGTCAAAGTTTGGTTCGCATTGGCGACAATAAGTTAGACCCTTTTCCAGTCAGGGTTAGACTTCGCCAGGGCTACCCTTTGTCACCGATTCTGTTCATTACTTTTATGGACAGAATTTCTAGGTGCAGCCAAGGCGTCAAGGGATTCCGGTTTGGTGGCCGCAGGATTGGGTGTCTGCTTTTTGGGGATGATGTGGTCCTATTGGCTTCATCAAGCCGTGATCTTCAACTCTCGCTGGATCGGTTCGCAGGTGTGTGTGAAGCGGCTGGGATGAGAATCAGCACCCCCAAGTCCGAGTTCATGGTCCTGGCCCGGAAAAGGGTGGATAAGATCCTGCCCCAAGTGGAAAAGTTTAAGTATCTTGGGGTCTTGTTCACGAGTGAGGGAAGGATGGAACGTGAGATGGACAGACAGATTGGTGCAACTTCTGCAGTGATGCGGACTCTGCATCTGTCCCTTGTGGTGAAGAAAGAGCTGAGCCGAAAGGCAAAGTTCTCCATTTACCAGTCGATCTACGTTCCTACCCGCACCTATGGTCATGAGCTTTGGGTAGTGACTAAAAGGACAAGATCGCGAGTACAAGCGGTCAAAATTAGTTTTCTCCGCAGGCTGGCTGGGCTCTCCCTTAGAGATAAGGTGAGAAGCACTGTCATCCAGGAGAGACTCAGACTAGAACCCCTGCTCTTCAGCATTGAGAGGACGCATGATAAGATGGCTCGGGCATCTGGTTAAGAGGCTTAAATGCCAAAAATACTTTACCAAGAAAAGTCATGTTCTTGCATTCTTACTCTATAGTATTGTCTACCACATCCTCTGCCACGGACTCGTTTTGTGCAAAGAACCTGAGGTTATAAAGATCGTATGGACATTTTATTAGTAACACTACTTGAAATCTAAACATGGGTCAAAATGAATTCTTCAGTTTTGGTGAAGATGTAACATTTTTCCTCATAGATTCTATGTCATGCTATTTAAAATGCTGTCCCTCGATCCATCCTTCTTCTGCTTATCAGAAGTCAGGTTGAGCAGCAACAAGACCCACGATCTTTCCTTTTGATCACTACCCAAAGCTCATGACCATAGGAAAGGTAGGAACATAGATTGATTGGTAAATTGAGAGATTTGCATTTTGACTCAGCCCCATCTTCACCACTTTAGACCGATGCAGGGTAAAGCGCATCGATCTCGCATTCCATCCTTCCTTCACTTGTGAACAAGACCTTGAGGTTCTTAAAGTCCTTCACCTGGAGCAGGATCTCACCCCCCGGAGATGGCACTCAGACCTTTTTTGGGCAAGAACCATGGACTCGGACATGAAGGTGCTGATTCTCTTCAAACTCTGCCGAGAACTAATCCAATGAATCCAGCTGAAGATCATGGCTCAGTGAAGCCAGCAAGATCATCTGCAAAAAGCGGAGACCCAATCCTGCTGCTACGTAACCGGATCACCTTAATGCCCTGGCTGTGCCGAGAAATTCTGTCTATGAAATTAATGGGCAGAATCAAAAGGTTTATTATTATTAATATTATTATTATTATTATTATTATTGGAACCTTCAACAACATTAATGGTGCATTTACTGTACATGTATCATGAACAACTGGATGATGTCTGGTTGGATCCATTGTCTTGGTCTAGAGTCATGCATATGTACTTTAAATACAATAGATAGTCATTTTGTTTTGTTGTTTGTAGAATTTTTTCCCCCTAAGGTTTTTGTAACAGTAAAAACATTCAGCAATGCATTCCCACTTTTCTTTTCAATTTACAGACTTTAGCAACCAAGTGCACTGTGAGGTCTCCACTCATCGAAGTTGCAGCTTTGTGTTTTCCCAGTAGAGAAGTGCTGACCGGTGGAGCTGGTGGGTGTTTGGTGTACGAATTGTGTGAAGAACCCTCAGCTGCCGTTTTCACTCTAACCAAGCACTTCATGCTCCATGCAAATAAGCCCACATATAGACCCACTCTGTGCTTTCACCTCCACTCAACCCCACTCATTAATTGTCATTTTAAGAAGAGGCACCTCTCAAAGGCCGTGTTGCTTTGTCATGGCAATGTTTCTAATAAAGATAGCTGCATGAGACGAGAGTTCAATATTAACACTATCTGAGCGCATAATCACTGTTCTTAATAAGATTGCGTGTAGCCAGCTTGCGCCCCATCTCCTCTTAACGCTTTCCTATAAATTTTATATAAAACAGGATACAGGATAGTTAGAAAACATACAGCGTTACAGCTAGCAGAGCCTTATTGCGTAACCTGAAGCAACAACCAATTAAGTAGTAATGAAATATTTACACTACCAAACCAAGGACACGAATGGTGAAAGCAAGATAGTATGGGCCTGAGGAGGCGGTATTTCTTTCTACTGTTCTGTTGGCAAAAACATGGAACAGGAGCTCAACAAATACAAGCTGGCTACATGGGCCAATTTGTATTCATGGGTCCTGATGTTTTCCTGGAGGGTGTTTTTGGGTCATGCAAACCAGTCAACTATAGGAAGTGGACGTGCAGTGCTTGTTCACTCCCATCTTAAACAAATCATTTTCATTTATATGTGTTGACTGGCCTAGCAACTTGTAGCAATGAATCTGCATTCATGTCCATGACATATTTGTTCCCCCTGACTAATTGTGTTTGGGTCATGTTGCTGCTCTGCATTTAATTGATATTGACTGCATTAGTCATTTCAGGTGTCGTTTGCCTCTGCCCTAATCCAACACCCCTTCATACCTACTGTAAATGCACCATTTTCCCTGCACTTTATAAACCGGTCTGAATGCAATGTTTATCTCTTGACATAAATCATCTAAATCACATATAGTCAATTCACAGAACCACTATGTTTGAGTCACAGCTTTATGTGCCTACAGGCAAGCATAATGTAGGCCATTATCATTACAAACATTATCAAAAACAGGAAGTACTGCATCGGTGTCCCGCAAGATGCACTAAATGTAGTTCATATTGAAATTGTGTTTGCTGGCCCAACTTTATAGCCAGAAGACAGGGAGTGGTGTAAGTGTAATAATAATAATAGATTATACTGTAGGTGCAGTCCTCTTGCTGTGAACATATTTGAGCAGTCAAAGTGTGGATAAGTTTTAATTAAGATTCTGGTTCACATTCCCACATTGAAGTTTGTTTTTAGGAAAGCCCCTCTCAGTGTCGTAATTATGTGCCAGTAATTATTCCACTAATTCCTCTATCCTGGAAGGAAGTTGTGATGTTGTTTTAGAATTGCTTCGAATGAGCCAGGCAGGTCCTGATTTGTCCCATTCACCTTCCAGATGGTACCATTCCAGCACTTTGTTGTCTACAATTGTTGTTTGGGTGCCCCCGCTGTCTCCACCTTGCGCTTGCCCCCTGCAGGCAGACACGTTGTACTACAATTTTGTCAGGCTCCTCCCAGCATGATTTCATAAAGCATCAGGAGGTTAAGCTGTTAATTAGCTACCTTCAGAGAAGGGCAACAGCTTGCTGATAATTTGCTTTCTCTTTTCACTTTATATGGGGATTGACATCATTTCCTGTCTGTTGTGGTGTCAGTGCGATGTGTTACAAAAGCAAGGCCCAGCTCATTAAGAAGTGAGGAAATGTGTTTATCTGGATCCGATTACAAGTGCACATTATGTATGTATGACCATGCTTATCCAAATGTTCCTAATGAGCGAGACCCTCAATGGCGACGAGGGGTTCCTGTGGGCATAGGCTCAGGCTCGTTATCACCGCACAGGGGCATTGATTTCAACACAGCGTGCATGCCTATCCCCCTCCTGGCCTCTCAAAGACACTGACTTGCACATGAATTATGTGGACACATTGATCATGTGATTGAGAGCCATTGTTTAGAACCCACGGTCATTATTGAAGGAGGGATTACCCAATTCTTGTTTTCTGTGTGAATATGGGCGAGTGTATTACTCAGCTACTTGTCAAAGCACATATATTCTCCTCCTAATTTACCTTACATATGCAACTGCTACACAAATGTACACACACACATACACACACACACACCCCCACACACACACAACAACAACATAAACAATTGGCATGACCCAAATGACTGCCTGCATTGATTGCCTTCCTTCTGCAATTATGTTCCCATTGTTTACTTTCTAGCATCTTACTCATTGGAACAGAATTCAATAATTATTGCTTTATTTAATGTTAAAGTAAGTAAGAGTGGTGGGTGTGGGGCAGAAGTAGCCGCCCTCCTTTACTACTCTGTATTATAGCCTTGTGGTAAAGACATTCTCTTTAGAACGTCCATCTTTACCCTACTGTCCAGAGGTCAATTTTGTTTTTCTCCCTATCCCCAAAGATAAATATGTAGCTTGTTTGTATTAATCACTGGTTGTGATGGATCATGTATAAGCAAGAGGAGGAAGTGTTTTTTTAATGAAAAAGGCCATGATACAAATAATGGGCAAGAGTGGGAATGAGATACATGAGGCTTTTTGTAGCCATTTTAGCCATGGAATACACACTCTTTCACATGTTGCAGCTTGCTGGGCCTTATTCAAAGCAGCCACCACACTCGGCACCCAGTGGGGCCTCTGTGGCTTTGAGCTGTTGTTCGTGCTGCTGGCAGACCTGGAATCCCAGGCCAAGCGCTGCTTTGCTTCGCTAAATGACCTGTTTTCATTCCAGGGGAATCCCGGAGTGTGGACTTGTGGGAAGTGAGTCACATTGAGTGTACAAATGCAAAAGCTGGGTGCCATAGTCATACTGTCACCTATAATGTTTTGGTTTTTTTCTCAACATTGAGTCTCTGCATAAAAAATAGATATATAAACCTGATTTATCACCTTTGGTCGTTTGGCATCAGTTGTACCAACACTGTTGCTCATGTTTTCTTGGCTGGAGCAGGCAACTACACATACGTTACATGGACTTTTGTATTCCTAGAGTGAGTCTTAAACCACTGATTTTTTTAAAAGCCCAACAGGCAGATTTTATTCTTTCAGCGTGAAAAAATTATCCATGTGTAAATTGCTACCATCACTTGGCAAAGTGAGAATAAAGATATGTTATTGCTTTACTGCATGTGTCAGTTCTCTAAACTTGAGTTTGCATCCAGCTACCATTCAATGATGAAAGGGTTGAGGACAATTGCATAGCAAGAGCAAAGCAGAACCTCTCCGGCTCCCTAGCAGAGAACATTTGGCAGCTCCCCTACAATTGATAGCTATTTAGCTCACAGATAGTCAGTCATCTGTTTTAATGCATTAATTTTGTATTAACAGCACTGCCAAATTTAATGGTAGAAATTAGAGTATGAACTTAATGGCATGTGGTTTTGTGCACGCGCACAACTTTGTGTGTGCGTGTATATATTGATGCTCATTTTTTCTATACTTTTATGTGTGTTTGTTGTGTGCGCATGCTATATTATAAAGCTCCATCGGGAGTCATTCTCCGGAATTACCGTCTCTCTGTCTCCCTTCCACCCTTCCAGTAATACCCACCTCCATCTTGTGTGAGTTGAACTCGCTCAGCAACCGCACTGTTTTGTGTTAAAGGTGCACTTTTACTTGCATGTTTAAGTGGATAGAAATGCAGATGTATGCGGTACTCCAGGTGGGTGGTGAAACTGATACAGGCGTATGGTGCCCACTCAAAGGGCAAGGTTCGCTGTGGAGATGTTAGAGAGAGGATGGGGTGGTGCCCACACTGCCCCACTACCTCTTTACCTGTAAAAGCACGAAGAGGCTGGCTCAGCCTCCACAGAAAGAGGGAAGGCACTCAATTGGAAGAGAGCTTTGACAAACCACCATAGCCTTTTTAACTTTAAACAGCCACTTGAGTGTAAACCAAAGCGCTAAAGAGCACCTCACAAGAATGAGAAATGAGAAAATATTCTAGAATGTTAGGGGTAATAGTTAATCTAACCCATCTTTGATTTTGGAGAACATATCATGCTGGGTAACTTTTTGATACATGCATGCATCCAGTGTATAAGTGGCTACTTAAAAAAATAAAAAAAACTTTTAACAGTGCGGCTGAAACAGCGGTGCTGCTAATTTATGGTTATATTTTAACCTTGTGACATTCTCTATGCTTCAGAACTACTCCCAATTGTTAAAATACTGTGCTGCGTGCAAGTCAGGGAGGAAACAGTAACTTTCTTTTGGCAGGACCCTATCACGAGCTGAGTGAACTCACTTATAGCTCACTTATAGCTTGGAGCTTGTCAACCCATTGGAAATCGCAGGAGGTCAATACTCAGTATAATAGTCTGACACACGGTGTAATCTTACAAAGAACACTAAAATCATCCTACAACAACTTACTCAAAGGGTAAGTAAGAAATATACAATACACGTACCAATGAGAGTTTCAAATAAAAAACAACTATTTTAGGGGGCTTCTCTGACTCCTTCTCCCTCGGCAACCATGTACAATGAAATGCTTTCTAGAGATAAAATGCACAATGGAAAGCTTTGAAAAATTGTTGTTGTTGTTGTTGTTGTTTTTTTAGTTTTATAACTGGTTGGGCCACCCGTAGTAGCAACAATTGCAATCAAGCATTTGTGATAACTTGCAATGTATCACTTAGAGCGCTGTGAAGGAATTTAGGTCCACTCATTTTTGCAGAATTGTTATAATTCAGCCGCAATTGAGGGTTTTTGAGCATGAATCACCTTTTTAAGGTCATGCCACGAAATGTCAATAGGATTCGGGTCAGGACTTGGACTAGGCCCTCCAAAGTCTTCTTTTTATTTTTCTTCTGCCATTCAGAGATTGTCTTGCTGGTGTGTTTTGGATCATTCATTCATTCATTCATTTTCTATACCGCTTATCCTCATTAGGGTCGCGGGGATGCTAGAGCCTATCCCAGCAGTCTCTGTTTTGGATCATCTGCTGCAAAACCCAAGTTGGTTTCAGCTTGTCAAGAACAGATGGCTGGACATTCCCATTTAGGATGTTTTGGTAGATAGCAGAATTTATGTGTCCATTTATCACAACAAGTCTTCCAGGTCCTGAAGCAGCAAATCAGCCTCAGACCATCAAATTACTACAACCATATTTTACTGTTAGTATGATGTTGTTTTTGTGAAATACTGCGTTACTTTTGCGCCAGATATAATGGGACACATACCTTACAGAATTTTTTCTTGGGAATCACCAAGATTTCTTGGTGCTCATCAAGATGTTTTTTGGCAAAATTGATATGACCATAAATTTTCTTTTTTGTTCAGCAGTGGTTTTCTCTTTGTTTTAAATTTTTCCTTTGCAGGCTGTTTTTGCCTAGTGTTTTTCTTATGTTGGAGTCATGAACACTGCCCTTAACTGAGGCAAGTGAGGCCTGCAGTTCCTTGGATGTTGTTGTGGGATCTTTTGTGACCTCTTGGATGAGTCATCCCTGCGCTCTTGGGGTAATTTTGGTTGGCTCGTGAGAACGTTCACCACTTCTATGTTTTTTGCCATTTGTGGATAATGGCTCACATTGTGGTTTGCTGGAGTCCCGAAGCTTTAGAAATGGTTTTATAACCTTTTCCAGACTGGTAGATCTCAATGTATCTCAGTTGTAACAGGGGGCAATCACTTTTTCACACTGAGCCATGTAGGTTTGGATTTTTTCTCCCTTAATAATAAAAAGTTTCAGTTAAAAACAGTTTTCTGTGTTCATTTGTGTTGTGCTTGACTAATATTTACATTTATTTGATGATCTGAAACATTTATGTGTGACAAACATTCAAAAAATAATAAATCAGGAAGGAGGCAAACACTTTTTTACAACACTGTATATGTATACCTACTTATATCGCATACTGGATATCTTCATTAATTTGATTGATTGAAGCTGGAATCAGAGCAGTAGTGATCATATTAACACATATTAACATACCATTGAGTGTTGAATGAATTTGCACATTTGAGGCAAGCAAACATGCCACGGACCTGACTACCAGCTGTGCACCACAGCACACCCTTCGTTTGGGCCTCCATAGAATGATTTGAAAGTCCAAAGCCATGCAGAACCCCTCCTTTCAGCCTAACATGACTTTTTCATTAAGTTGGTAAATTCCTACACTCCAGTTGGAGGTGATTTATCAACTAGGGGCTTCATTGCAGATTCATAGGAAACAGACCCAGGCTCTGTCTGTCTTGTGCATTATGTGAGTGTGCACATGTGAATGGGAGAAGGGGGTAGGGATTGGTGTCAGGGGATTCGGTTTACTGTGTCCAACTATATCTGCTCATTTTCCAAAGGAAAATCATTTTTGGTTTGATCATTTCTTTGACTTCGGTCATTTTGCCTTAGTTGATACTAAAATAGCAAGCATGGAAGGCCCACCTCAATGATAATCTTCCCTGACTCCAAGCTGCCCCCGGCTACCTAGGGTCATGGTCCAAGTAGAGGTGGTGCAAGTGCTCCTTTACAGGTAGAAGTGTTTGATGTTGTAGAGGCACTGTAGCGGGCCACTTTTAGCTCTGCTAAGGCCATATTTCTGGCCAGTCAAATTCGGAGTGAATTATGGCTGGTCCTGGAGCAGGCAGTCTCAGTTTTACTCCTATATAAACCCTGGGCTTTTTTATGAGAAACTATAAAACTCCCAGGATTTTTTCCCCTACCTCCTGAGACCAGCTTTGAAGTCCCAGTCAGGTGCTGTAATTTTTTTTTCAAGTTGACTCTATGTAGATTTTCGGAGCTGTGAGTCATTTGCAGCAGAAATTTGTTTTAATGTAAGACATCTGTTTGTCCTAAAAGTAGTTTGCAAGATGGATTTGGTGTTATCTATAACGAAATCTTTCTCTCAGGTTTGTCTACCTCACTTCCAATGCAATATTTGTGCAACACCTCTTCATGACATCATGGATAACTTAGAATGAGGAGAGAAAAGAGGGCACGCAGAGACAAAGACAGTTTTACAATCACCTAATAAGTCTATTACACTGCAGTACGGGGCTCACAAAAAAGGCGGGTGAAAAAAAGAGCTTTCCTTTTTCCTGGAAGCAGTGTGTTAATATATATTTTAGGTGTTAAACAGACAAATATGAAACAAAAGAGAATTGGATACAATAGTCTGGAAATACCCGTGGCAATTTTAAAATATTACCAGAAAGAAACAAACAGTGGGGGATCGCGACACAAGCCTCTCAGGGAGTTTTAACATTATTAGTATGCGTTTTTCCCTCTTTTTCCCTTTTTTTAAAATTTTGGAAGCGTATGATTTTAAAGGAATGATTAAATTACTAATTTGTGGCAGGACATCCAGATCAGTTTCTTTATCTTATCTGTATATCAGGAGGAGGTTGGACTGGTGGTTATGACTGAACTTCTATCTCGCTGGCTGAAACATGGCAATACTTGCAGCTTAAACGTCAGCACAATTAACAATATGAGACAATATGTTTGCTTAATCCCTTTTTTATTCCACTGGGCTACATGCTGTACATCAGGGGTCTCAAACTCAATTTACCTTGGGGCTGCATGAGGCGGAGTCTGGCGGAGGTTGGGCTGCAGCCTCCGCGCACATGCATGCACATGCAATTTAAATAATTTTTTAAAAATCCATTCTTCTCATATGTATTTTTTCTTTTTTTTTAACACTAAATAAGTTACTGTAGACCAGGACACTGGTGTAAACAAGTTGTGTGCAAAACTACTTATAAATTTCTCAATCAATCAATCAACAAATAAATAAACAAACAGAAAATAAAATGAACAAGGAGCCAGGTGTAAGCAAGTTGTAAAACTTTCATCGGGTACATCCCTTTTTTGGTAGTCAATCTGTATGAACATACTGTACTGTTAACTGTAAAACAGTTTTCTCTACAAAACTACTAATAAAACAATCAATCAATCAACAAATACGTATACAATTAAGAACTAATGAGCACTTAAATCGGTAATAAATTTGTTTTTCAGTTACATTTTACAGTTCTTTAACCTCAGTCAATGGGTTTTTTGAAAATGGCTCTTCCCTACATTTTACTCATAGGGACCTGGCAGCGCTTCCTCTCACAGAGCAGAGCCACATTTGTTTTGAAAAACGCATGTTTGGGTGTGTGGAATATACAGTGTTTTAATTTACTTGGCGTGTCGTGTTTAGCTGATGCATGGAGAACGGTGCGGCCCTATGAATGGCCCTGACATCAATTCCACTCCCATAACCTCCGGCATAGGCTACGTTGCAAGATGTGTGTTTTCTTTTTTTTTAAAAAATAAAGCGAGGAATCCATCGATACGATATGCACCACACGAGGGCACACCGCAACCCCCATCTACTGCCATCCCATCCAAGCGCCTTTTCTTTTTTCCATTTAACATTGGAGCAGATGGGGGCCACGACGCGCTGCGCGCTCAGCTCGTTCCGACTGGACACCACAAACCACACCAAGGAGTTCCCCACCCTTCTTTTATATGTCCTCGCATGCATCACTTTGATTTATTTGGAAAGAGAGAGAGAACCGATACACAGCGAGCTGGACCGAATGTCTGCGCTTACCTAGCCAGGCACAGAAGAAAAATCTTCATGGCGTTAACTTTCACTCATTTAAAAATGTTTCTCTGCTTGCATCAATCTCAGTCGATGTCACGCCCCGAGAGCGTTATACACCACTGTGATTGGTTGGCTCGTCAGCCCCGCACACAACACTGTGCCATTCATACTGAACTGTATTGTAGCGTTGCTGGGCGCACTTTCTGCTTCCTGGTGTCCTTTTCGGGTTTGTCTTACAAATGTCTGCTGGTTGCATGTTGGAGATGACATTGTTGTTGTTTATTGTACACTCCCCCTTATTAACATTGTCTTGTCTGTTGTTATGTTGAGTATTGACATCCCGCAATTCCGGTGTGTAATAAGCGTGAACGTTACTCTTACTTTGCGCTTAAATAAATATTTACTTTTTCTTCACTGCCTCGTGAGTGCAACAATATAAAACTTGAGGGCTGCATTAACATTAAACTTTCATATAAAGCCGGAGGCCACAAAATATTGTCTCGCGGGCCGCAAATGGCCTGCAGGCCGCGAGTTTGAGAGCCCTGCTGTACATGCATTGTCAGTCACATTGACTGGTCTCAGCATTCAGTACCCCTGCACCATTTAAGGAGTTAAATGAATAACTGCCTTTACAAAGTTAATGTATTTTAACACTATGGTTATTGTTGCGATTGTAGTTTAGATGAACTGCATTGCATCATACAGAGAGGTATGTCTATTATACCGGCCCTTTATTTTAGTAAGTAAAATACATGAATCACTGCTCACAACTACAAACTAGAGCCACAATAACTGTTAATATAAACTGTGCATTATTTATTTTTGAAAATGCAGATTTTATTCATACAACTCTTTTGCGGGTGTGCATATTAATGCTTGGAAGAAGTATGTTGAAATTTTACACACTGTAATATATTGTTTCTGTTCAACACTGAATGAATGGAAGTCAATATTATTAGAGAATTAACAGGAAACAGTGTGCTGATTGACATTGATTGCAGCCACATCAAATCCCCCAGCTGGACTCCAGAGTGTGATGTTGGGGTGTCACATGACAGATGTGAAACAAGTGGCCACATACAAGGGCTGATAAGAAGCAGTATGAAGCAGTGTGATACTTTTGGATAATGGTCAATAAATATCTTGCTCACATGAGGCCCAGTCTTGCATCATTGATTGAACCATGCAGGAGGTAATTAGACTTGGTGCTCTGGTGTGACAGATTATGTGGCGGTATGGCGTCATTTGAGGACAAAGTTTGATACCACATGCGTACCACATGCATGTGGGCTGCTGTTAACCCACGGAGGAAGTGACAGGGTTGACAAGTCAATATAGAGACTGATTTACTGTCTTCTGATGGCCGTCCTCCTGTTGCGGAATGTTCCGGTCACCCTTCTGCCTTTCTGGGCCAAAGTGCCTCGCTCTATGATAAAGCTGGGATTTAACTAGCCTTGATCAATATTTAGTATCCCATGCGTGAAACAGGCAGATGTTTGGAGTTTCCTTTTCAGAGACAGGAGGCTTGTGTTGAGTGAAGGGAATCAATGCTGCTTTCCGTCTGCTCCTCTGTCGAGCTCAGTCTCAGAAGAGTGGCTGATGCCATTGCTGTTCGCCCATGAGATTTGCGTGTGTCCCCCCCCCCCAAGGCTTCTCCTGTCCTGTTAGCACGCTGATGCAGACACTCAATGCAGACAAAGTGTGCAGTCCAAACAGTTGTCTTGAAGTGGAAGAGGTCTGGATGTTAAACAACTGGGCTGTGATTGGGAATTGATTTGTTCATTTACCAACTGTGTGAGCAAAAGTGCCATCCCCAAGAACCGCTTTCTCTCTCTGTCCTCATCCTTGTTTCACGCTTTATCTCTCTCTTGCTCTTTCTCAATTCCTCTCACAGCACCTGCAGCAGCACGAAACCGCGGTGGAAGGTGATGCCTGCTACTACCACTGCATGCTGTGCAACTACTCCACCAAGGCCAAGCTCAACCTGATCCAGCATGTGCGTTCCATGAAGCACCAGCGCAGCGAGAGCCTCAGGAAGCTGCAGCGATTACAGAAGGGTCTGCCTGAGGACGACGAAGACCTCAGCTCCATTTTCACTATCCGCAAATGCTCCTCGTCAGATGCAGGTCAGAACTCTTCTCATGTAGCCACTTCTTATCTGTGTTTTACATATACTCGGTGGACAGACGTTTTTTGGTCAACTAGCCATTACAACTACAGTGAAAATTCAATTTTGATCGTATGCTTAACAGCTTCAAATCTGTTGGGAATACTTTGTACTAGCGCTGTTAGTGTGTCTGTGGAAATTGTTTTGCATTTGTGCGGTCAAAAAACACTGATGTTGGACCTGAGGTCCTGCTCCCTCTCAATGGTTGTTGTAGATGATCCCAAAGATGGATTTGAGTTCAGGGCTTTCTGGTTCCTCCACAACAAACTCATCCCCGTGTGCCTTTTAGGACATTGGAGCAGAAAAGTAACTTCTCCAAACTGTTCCTGATGTTTGTTCAAAATGTACAAAACAATTCAGGAACTAATGAGTGCGTGAATGAACGAGTTGTTCATTGATAACAACAAATATCCTAACACTTGAGTCCTCTTTTGTATTTGGGCTTAAGCTTTGTATTCATTTGATTCCCCCAACATTAAACTAATAATACATCAGACGTTCTCCCAATGGGAGCAAGAATACCAAAACATTTTCTTTATCTCAATAGCCTTAAGGTAAAAGCACTTGTGAAGTGAAGAGGTCCCTGAAAATTACAACTGTAGAGCTAGCAAATATTTAAGACACTGGGAGACAGAGCATAGATGTTAGAGAAGGGAGGGATGTAACAACAAAAAACAGCTGCAGCCACAAGAAGAAGACCAACAGTAGACACAACACACTTGCAAGACTAAAACAAAGCCCCCAGACTGCTCGTTTATTATGGACTGATTAGGATGAGCGGGCTGTGGTCAATTAACACACTTTCTTAGCCGAGATTTGGTTTTCTAATCACTTTAACTCGGGTGCCCCCACAAAGGGGCCCTATTGTGTGTCCCGGCAAGAGGGAACCATTACATCCCTCGCACACATACTCACTGTCCTGTTATGGAGGAGGAAAAAGAATGCCTGCCCGTGAAGACGCTTTGTTCCATGGAGGCAGGGATAATGAAGCCAGTGGCCGGGAAATTGCGCAAAAGGCAGCCACAGATCTGAAGCAAATCATTAGAGAACATATTTAGCGCAGCAATTAGGGACAATTAAGCTTTCTGCTCACTGCACTCCAAATATGTTAATGACTACAGTACAGTGGACAAGCCAACATGCAAAGGCAGGAGGAAGGCTATTTGGGTTAAAAGGGTTGGGAATTTACTGTCCCTCTCTTGTTACGATGGGGTGGAGGAAGAGTTTGCTTTTTTTTTCTTGGCGGCTGTGCATATCCTATCTTTCTTTTTTTAATTATTTAATGTTTTGATGCGCTTGATGCCCATTCTTGAACCTATGTGAGGGATGAAATCATTTGTTAAGCATACAAATGGGTAGATAAACTAAAATACAACACTTTCAAATTGTGGTATGTAGTATTCTACACTGGTCACTAGGTGCCAGTAATGTTTGGTGAGCCACACAATCACCAGACTTGATTGCCAATTGATCTGCAGGCTTTCATTGCAGGTTTGAATTACCTCACAACAAGCACAATAATTCCAAATCAAATTCATTTCTAGGTTTAAAAGCCTCCCTATTTTGACCTCGCTCTCTTCCTGACATTGATGTACCTCAGATTTATTTGTAAGAAAGTCCAGAATGGCATTTTGTTGCATTTAATGTTTTCATACTGGGATTGCAACTTTTGAATGGTCCTGGAGCGCAGAGGGCTGACTTCCGTTGGCTTGACTTCTCCTGCAGGAATGACACATACTGTATGTGTGATTGACGGGTTATTAACTATTAACCCATTGTAAATACATGTACAATCATAATAGTAGTACAGTAATAGTGTATATTCATTTCTTTTTCTATGCCGCTTATCCTCATTAGGTCGCAGGTATGCTGGAGCCTATCCCAGCTGCCTTTGGGCGAGAGGCGGTGTACACACTGGACTGGTTGCCAGTCAATCGCAGGGCACATATAGACAAACAAACATTTACACTCACATTCACACTAATAGACATTTTAGAGTTCCCAATTAACCTAACATGCATGTTTTTGGAATGTGTGAGGAAACCGGAGTACCTGGAGAAAACCCACACACGCACGGGGAGAACATGCAAACTCCACACAGAGATGCCCAACGGCGATTCGAACCCTAAACCTCCTGACTGTGAGGCCAATGTGCTCCCCACTCGACCACCGTGTGGCCCACTTATAGTGTATAACAGTAACAAATACACGGGACAACTTTAGATTCCAAAAGATGAATAAACCTGGTGTGTTGTGTACATCTTTTATGGAGGTCACCTCTTGACCTTCCATACTGTATGTTGAAAACAAAAAACATATCACACCATGACAATTATTGGTGGCCATAATTCACAGCACACAGACCTGACTGTGCTGCCTTCAGGAGCGATCCGGTGCAACGTCACAGTACGGTTCAGTAATGCAGATTCCTCTCGCTGACTAGCTGGCATAAAACACACATTACAATTAGCAGGCTAATGTGGTCGCTATCTTATCATTATCTAATCATGTATGAAATGCAGTAGATCACAGTGAAGTTAGCTATCGGTGTTAGCCGGCTAGTAATAACTAGTGACAACCAACAATTGAAAACATGACAAATACTTACATGGAGTAGCAAATCATTGATTATCTAATAAAACACGATTCTACTGTTAAAATCAATAATTAATGACTTAATGGCTTATATTTACATGCTTCGTTCGGTCCGCTATCTCGTCTTGCTCTCTTATCTTGGTGTTGGTGCTCCTCCTACCCCTTCCTTTCAAGCCCGCACCACACACGCTTTCTAAGGCTGTACACCCCTAAGCGCTTACGCCTCGATTTGAGGAGAATTGGGACACCACTTGATTCTCGTGCAAAATCTAGGGGCAAGGGGTAAACGGGTAGAATTGGGGACTGGGGACCAGTCCAGGGTGTACCCCGCCTCCCGCCCAAAGTCAGCTGGGATAGGCTCCAGCATACCCGTGACCCTAATGAGGATAAGCGGCATAGAAAATGGATGGATGGATGGATGGGGTAGAATTGGGATTCAGCCTAAATGTCAACTATGGGACCCTGGATGTCACTTCCTGTCCGCCACACACTGAGCTCCCCCTAGCACCAAAACTCACAGCACACATTTAAATAACACACACAATTACAAGTTTTATTTTTTTCTAAAATGGCTTATTTTCTGTTTTTATGTCTACTATAGTGGGTGATATGGGTGGAAAGACGACTATAGGGATGCTAGTTCATGTCCAAGGGGTTCTAATAATGTTCAGAATTGTATTTAGTTTTCTAAGCTCTAACTGCAAAAATTCACTTATTATGGTCGATAATCTGAGATGACTTAAAGCGCAGTTTACAACAAGCAGTACTGCCAAAGTACCAGATCTCTAATCATAATTGAATGGGACAAACACATAACATATTTAAAATACACAGTATTGTTACATTTGCTCTGATCAGACATAAAAATATTGCACCTTGGTTTATGATAAAAAGTGTATTTATGAGGATAAAGTCAGTGTACAGCACTGTACTTTGCCACCTTCCCATTCTTTGTTAATTGCAGTCGTCCCTCACAACATCATGTTAAAAAAAAAAGAAGAAATGGGCACTGATTTGTTGTTGCCAATTATTAAATATTTAAGTATGCTGTAAGTATGATTGGCCTAAATTATTTTTGCATGATAAAAATGGCTAATTGAATGAAAATAAAAACATAAGGTAATATCTGTGACTTGTGCGCACCTTTTAAGAGCATGGCCTGGGAAGTGACGTGTATGATGTCAACTAGGTAGAGTTGACTGTGTTTAGCTGATTGTCAGCAGAAGCGTCTTTGGTTAACAGTGTGGAGAAAGCAGAGACGGGCGTGAGTTGTGGCCGACAGCAGCTCCTGTGTGAATGTTCACTGAATATGTGTTCTGTCCTTTTTTATGAAGCGTTTGAAGTGCATCGAGAGTCTCTCCTTAATCACAAACATTAGTGTTACGTTGATGAGACAATACCCACCGCAAGAAGTACACTGTCAGTGTGTCTAAAATATATATTTAACCGTGACATACGAGGAATTATTGTATTTGGTGGTTACATACTATTTTTGTAGCCAACGTAGTGATGGCTATCTACACATCAGCTGTCGATGGCAAAGACCTCAAAAAGCTTTGAATGGTGCAATTCAGTCATAAAAATAGGTATAAAATGGTCAAGTAGCTAAAACTAATGTTGTCATGAAATGACTGCAATGTACATGAACTTTTCGCTGAATCATTGCCTTGAAAGCCAAAGAGAGTTTCTACACTTGCAGTCATGTGATTTGAGTGTGCCTTGTACGTTTTGAGTGTTCTGATCGTACAACCCACCCATAGTAAGGCCTCCTAGAGTAAATAACCTCTGCAGTGTTTAGTACTTCTGGGGAAAAAACTCATGTTTCTGGCTCCATGCTTATTAATAGTCTGAATAAACTTTTGTGGCAGATTCTACCACACAGTAAACCGAAAAAGCAGCACAACTGTAGCCATGTACTGTTTGCTCCGCATGGGCAAGAACAGGATTAATGTGGCAATAGTTGCAAAAGCAAAAATGACTGCAGCAAATGATAAGCTTCTAACTGTAGTGAAAACAGAGGTGCTTTAAATGTCTGTCCCTGTAAACCTTCATTCCACTTGGCAAGTTCCTGCAGTGTAATATTGCCTTTAAACTACCCCAGACCTCCTCTTTGCTCCACCCCCTCACAGGGCCAAACCTTTTATTCCCTCTTAGTGTAATATTTAATTTCCTCTCCATTAGTACTTCTGCGACACATGGCTCTCTTTGTGGTTAAAGAATAGTTGCTAAAGTGGTGAAACATTGCCTGCCTTGTTAAAACAAAGTTACCCCTGGATTTGTGGGTCATCTAGACAGTAAATCCCCGGCCTGTTGCTGTTTTGTGATCCTATAAGTAGTTGTTGCTTGCTTCGCCCTCCCCGAAATACATTAAAGACACAACACCAAGGTGTTGCTGAGTAGAACTAAGGCATTTCTAAAAAGTCAAATGGTACCTTTCCATGGCATTTCTAATGAGTAATGGGATGAATGAGATGGGCTCGTGTGCAGACCTTGAGTATGTTTTACATCTATTCACTTTGCATATTAATGCTCTCAATGAGGGTGCAGGAAATACAGACTCGAGGGATTTGGTGCCACATATCCCCTCCGAGCTGAATGTCTGCGGAGAGCAAATACAGCAGAAATGAGCTTCTTTCCAATTAGACTTACACATGAATAAAGGCTTACATTGTTTTAACTCTTACTCATACTGACAATGTGCTGCTGAGGCAAGTGGCTTGGTGGCCCCGCCTCCATTTGTCTTCTTTAACCCTTTATCTAGGGGCGAAACAAAGGAGGCCTCAGAGGGAGCCCAGCCACACAGCTGCCCTTTGTGCAGAGACGCTTGACTAAAAGCCAGTTTTGACTACAATCAGCGCACACACTATGACAGAATAGACCATTAGCCGAAATACACATCGTGCCCATTTAATTAGACACACCCGGTGTACAACAGACCTCATTTCTTGAGTTGTGCACATCCTGATTCATGTACAAATTTACATGGTAAGCAATGCACACAGAGGAAATGCTGAGAGGTTAAAGAAACATGAAACCTTTGCAGTGACAGTGTTTCTTTGTGGAGGTATGTTTAAACACGCACTAGACACAACATAAGCCACACCTGCTCAATCCAAAGAGCTACAATACCAGAGCGGTTTTATTAGCGCTGCGTGAGACATGGTGTGACATATATTATGACCCTGCTTTGTTATGTTCACCAGAGCATACAACTCATTGACACAAAAAGGTTCCTATTTTGTTTACATTTAATCGACTTTTTAAGGTGAGAACAAAATGAGACCATTCCATTAAAAAAGTAAAATGCTCAGATGGATATACTACTGCAAGATGCATGTTCGCTGTTGAGACAACATTTAATTTATCAAAATATGTTTATAGTGGTAAGTGTGTGTTTTTATAGATGGGTGTGTAGAGGAAGCAAAGATGGAGAACAATCGTGGCTGACAGTGGATTAGCTTCTGCTGTAAATCTGCCACAGTCACAGATGGCAGGCTCTTGATCTCTGGGCTGTGACGGCTTGGCTCTCAGCGCAGGAGGAAATCCCTGCCTCTGTGCGCCGAGGAGGCCGTGGAGGGAGAGGGCTGGAGCTGGGCTGGCTGGAAATCCAAAAGTCATTGTTAGCAAAGTGTGCAGACACAGAGACCTGGGGTCTTCAAGGGCAAAGACTGGTTTGGAGAGGGCTGATAAGACTTTGACCCTGCAGTTGTTTCATGCGGCACAGCAGCACAGCTTGCAAGTTGAGCTGAAGCCTCCTGTTTAGATCAGTGTTACTTTTAATGACCAGTTTGAGAAACTGGGCAGTGGAGCCATGTGCAGTATTAAATGGAAATGAGATAAAAGAATGCATACAAATGACTGCATACTGTAAAAGTGGTATCCAAAATGAGATCCATTACTTGTTTCGCTAAAAGGGGTGCACTTTCAGGGTCACACACCTAATAGAGAGGCCTGTCCTGACAAACAGACGCATTTCTCTTTTCTCCCCCCTTGTGTCATGCATAATTCTTGAGACATTCAATAGCTGCAAAATAGGCAATAATGTGGAATAAATCCGCTAATCAAGCAAATGCAGGAAAGTCATTCGTTGGTCACATGCTTTCAGAAGCGACACACACGATGTTTTAGCAAATTATTGTCTGTGCATCCTTTTGCGTTAGTTCCTCACACAACATTCTCGCCTACCCTGTGCTGCTATTATAAGTCAGCTGTTCAGTAGGTACCCACAGCTGCAACAGTCATGTAATGTCAGAGTAGAGCCAAGCCGTTCTCTGATGGCGTGCAAGGGTTCATAGCTAACCTCTTTCCCCCCAGAGATGAGAGTGAAACAGACGGTAGCCATTTCTGGAATGTTCTCCTTAATTCATGCCTGTTAAAGTGCAAAGCAAACCTTTCCAAAAAACAGGATATTGTAGCCCCTAACCACCACTTCTCCATGCCACATTGTGGCCAATCTAAAAGTAAGTCGTATGATCAGACAGTGGTGCAATGCGCTTTTAATAAAGGTGGGGAATTGCACTGGTGATGCAGAGTGGTTATGAGGATGAAGACGGCGCGGACCAGAATGAGTCGGGACCCCAGAGGGGCCTGCAGCTCAGTCAGACCTCCGTCAGCCGCCTGCCTCCTAATCCTTGTCCGAAGGGCATCTAGGCAGCGTAGGAAATTGTTTGCTGTCCATGGAACGTGCCAGGAAATTCATAAATACCTTTTTACTTCTCATTTTGAAAATATTACAAAAGACCAGACATTTATTAAAAAGCCAAAATGATGGCTTTAAAGACTTACCTGTCAGTGTTTGCATGACCCCTCTGCTCCACTTAATACAAGCAAGTCTTCTCTTCCCCAGTACCAACTGCTTTGGGCTGACTCACGTTCTTAAATAGCAAATTAACCAGAAAGCAACCGTACTATTCTGAGAACACAAAATATCATTGTGTTGTTTTGGCTGCTTGAAATGTGGCTGACTTTTTTTTTAACGCGGAAGAAAAAAGTTATGCTGTTGTTCATCCACACTGGTGGTTTCATTAGCCCCTGAAAAAATGGCAATTCGTCTGTGCACAGGTGTATCAATGAGATTGTGAGGTACATGCATCTATTCTTTCTAATCCAGCTGCTGTGCACAGGCTTTTATATGCAGTATTACTTTGCCGGACATTGAATTCAACTTCAGCATGTGTGGTGTGTCTTGTTTGTAGCATTTATGCTGCATACATGTAACCCCTTACCCTCGCATACCAACACTGAGTATGAGGGCACACATGGCGTCAAATTGGGAGGTAGTGGAGGGCTCGCCTGTCATCTGGCCCATTTTCAGAAGAGCCTGGCAGCACATTATAATATTGGTTTCCCTGGCTTGTCATTACCGGACATTCTCATCGAAAGCTGATCCAAAAGATAGACAGTCCATCAGGAGACGGTCGTCTCATTTGTTCTTATGTGTTAATGAGTTCTATTTTCAGGCCCAGAGGTGGTGATGTTCAGTGGTGTGAGCTGTTGGATTGTAGGATCAGAAGAGGAAGGAGGTAATGCAAGGAGCCCGGCTGGCCCACACGCCACTCACACAAACTGACCGCAACTCCCATAGGGGCTGTCACTCAGGAGTGCATGATGGAAGTCAGTGGTTCAGGACAGACAGAGATAGTGGAAGAGGAAATGGGCTAGGTGACAAAAACGCGATGGTGGTGATGGTTGAATTAACTGCGCGTGTCGCATACAGGTACTGGTAATGAAGGAAGAAGGCAGACAGTCTAAAAAGGACAACTATCGTTATTCTGTGGACTAAACTTCATTTGCTTCGGAGTGCTAACATCGCTTGGGTATTGAGTGAACAGTGATGGATGCAGTCAAAACCGGGTCTCTCAATTTAGCCATAGGCACCATAGGAGAAGAAGTATAGCTCAAGTTTGGGAACTATTGAGTTAAATCCAGGAAAGTTTTATTTAAGCATTTTTAATAAGGCTGCTTGTGCTCCCCAAGAGATGTATTGGATCAAAGGGCGCGATCTGTACCATGGATGAGCTCACCCCTGCGCCCAGAGGAGACGACTAGCCTCGCTGACAGCCAAACAAAACCAGAGAGTGAAGGATGCCCTCTGCAGCAGCATGTTGCCCTCACACTTCCAAGGCCCCAGTAGAATGAAGTCAGATGAAACAAAGACTTATGTGAAAGCACAGACGTTGTGATTCATTATCCACCCTGACACATGAGCCTGAGCAGCACGTACAAGTGTAAAACATCCCTACAGCCAAACAACATAAACTCCAACATGGTGGATTCACACACACGCACACGTGTCCTCGTCTCACATTAGCAAAATGAGTCCTCTCCGGCTCCTCAACCACATTAAATAAAAGCTGCGATGAGAGAGGTGCAGGAATAATTTAGTAGTGAACCTCTCTAACCTTTACCTGTGGGCGTGCGCAGCAGTCATTGTTTCACGCAACGGCCGCCAGCACAGCACCTGAGGAGGGAAGAGGAGGAGGGTGCATGAAGAGAAACGGATGAGTTTGACTGAAAAAAAATCACAAAAAGGAGTAGGACGTCAGGTCAGCGATGGTGGAGAATGGCATACAAGGTGACCCCACAGATAATGAAAAATATTCTAATTGTCCCGCCTTTATGCCCCTTGCTAATTATGCCTCCCTGTGTAGGTATCTACCAACATTCATGGCATACTAAGCACTATTCTGCCAAAGTTGACATTTGTGTTGGCCTGTCTGGGGACTGTAATTGTCAATACTTAGATTCCATAGCCAAGCCGATGCCGTAACTAAAAAACACTGTTGCATAAGCATCCTTCTTGTGAGATGGCTACAGCCTGGTAGGCAGTATTATCAGTTGTTAAAGACCAGAAATGGTCCTTTTGTGAGCATGAACCAAATGCAAGCACCTTTTCAGTGATAATGAGGCAACATTGTAAATGTTTGTTGTATACTTGCATACATTTTAAGTTTAAACTCTTTGTAGTGTAATTGTGATCAGAAAGACTAAAAATTGTATGTGTAGCCCTTCTTAAAATGACAAAAGTACATGTGAAGGATTGACATTACATATCTCTTTCACTTGTATGTACTGGCACTAGTGGCTACAAGTATTCTCGCACAACATTTATTATTAACAATATTCCTATTACAAGCACCTCTCAGTATGATGCAATGCAGTTTTATGTTACACTAAATGTCTAAAAATATGTCCAAAAATATACAACAGCAATAACAGATCTGTAAAAATAGTGTGAGAAAGACCATTCACTAACAAAGACTAGAATATCCTTATACAACAATATAGATGTCATAGACATGTGATGCAGCAAGTAAAAATCATTCACTAGGTTGTACAGTTTGTACTTAAATAACAACCGGGAGAGAGATCCAGGAGAGACTCGGAGTAGAACCGCTGCTCCTCCGCATTGAGAGGAGCCAGATGAGGTGGCTCGGGCATCTGGTTAGGATGCCTCCCGGACGCCTCCCTGGGGAGGTGTTCAGGGCACGTCCGACCGGTAGGAGCCCTCGGAAAAGACCCAGGACACGCTGGAGAGACTATGTCTCTCAGCTGGCCTGGGAACGCCTCAGGATCCGCTGGGAAGAGCTAGACGAAGTGGCTGGGGAGATGGAAGTCTAAGCTTCCCTGCTTAGGCTGCTGCCCCCGTGCCCCGACCACAGATAAGCGAAAGAAAATGGAAGGATGGATGAAATCCATGTCTCTCAGGAGCACCACAACCACACGAACCAATCAAACTAAGTAAAACAGATATTAAATGTTCAGTTGTCCATTCTTTTGTCATTTGCGGATGTTTGGATTTATAATATTTTCTATGGGAAAATTTGCTTTACTTAGAGTCCGTTTTGGTTTAAGTTGGACCTTCTGGAACATATTAACAATGTTAACCAAGGCACCACTGTAGTTGACAGGTGGCATAAAAACCTGGTCGTTTCTTTACTCCATCCTCTTTTGCTCATTTGTTTCAAACCTATTTGACATGCAGGCGAAAGTAAAGTATGTAGAGCTGTATGTAGAGGATTTTAGTTAAGGGTTTTCATGTTAACAAAATTCTGAAACCACTGCAATGTTACAATGCAAACAGTTGGATGTTGGTTTTATATATTTGTTAAGTTTAAATATTGGGAGATATTCATTCAGTCATTTATTCATTCTCTATGCCGCTTGTCCTCACAAGGGCAGCAGGGGTATGCTGGAGTCTATCCCCGCTGACTTCAGAGTACATTTTTGAGAGATAAAGAGAGATAGATATTTTTAAAAATGACATTTGTAAATGAGCATTTATTACAACAGTAACACATAAGAGTACTGAAA
Organism: Oostethus manadensis; assembly: GCA_024372805.1. Classification (NCBI taxonomy): domain Eukaryota; kingdom Metazoa; phylum Chordata; class Actinopteri; order Syngnathiformes; family Syngnathidae; genus Oostethus; species Oostethus manadensis. The sequence goes on from QODF01000061.1 coordinate 1,273,268, forward strand.
TTTCTACCACTGAGTACTGGTACCAATTTTCAGATACCGTGTATTAGTACTGTCAGTTCAAATGTAAAAGGCTACCATCCCTACATAGGATTATGTGATAATACACTCCTGATCAAAATTTTAAGACCAGTTGAACCATTGTAAGAATTTACGTTTTGCACTGTTTGATCTTTAGGAAGTACCTGGTACTTGTTTTTAATGTGTATTCTGTGAAGCACCTTTTGCACCGTTAGGGCTGTTGGAAGGTGCTATATAATAAACTTCGATTGATTGACTTTGATTGGTAGAGCTTCAAAATGCAAAAAAAATAAAAGTATAAGTATAATAAATAGGCCGCACGGTGGTCGAGTGGTTAGCATGTTGGCCACACAGTCAGGAGTTTTGGAAGACCTGGGTTCAGATCTCCGTTGGCCATCTCTGTGTGGAGTTTGCATGTTCTCCCCGTTCGTGCGTGGGTTTCCTGTAGGTACTCCGGTTTCCTCCCACATTCCAAAAACATGCATGTTAGATTAACTGGTGACTCTAAATTGTCCATAAGTATGAATGTGAGTGTGAATGATTGTTTGTCTATATGTGCCCTGCGATTGACTGGCGACCAGTCCGGGGTGTACCCCGCCTCTCGCCCAAAGCCAGCTGGGATAGGCTCCAGCATCCCCTTGACCCTAATGAGGATAAGCGGCATAGAAAAAGGATGGATGTATGTATAATACATTAATCTAAGTATAAGAGTATAAGTATATTATATAGTATAAGTATGAGAAATGACTTATAAATGTTTTGTCTTACTCCCATTTTTGCTTTTTTTTACATTTTGAAGCCCTATTAAGATTCCTAAGAATTCACAATGCAAAATGTAAATACTTGCCATTTTTCAGTTGGTCTCAAAATTTAGACCAGGAGTGATCAAACTCACACTTTCATTGGATATCATTTTTTTGTGCAGATATAACTAAAGTTGTGCTCAATGGGTCTAGATTGTACAAGACACAAAGTGCATGTGTGTTCAACGTTAGCACACTTCATCTTGCACAGAAAACCGAGAACAGGATAAACAGCACTTTACTTGCAGCGTAAGCACAAAAAGTTTGTGTACATAATAAGCAAAAGGCTGCCAAAGTGCAAGTTGGCTAAATACCCTGTTAGCGCAGTATCCTTTCAATGTGGAATTGCAGATATATTCATATTCTTCAAAGATGGCATGTCCAATGTATCCATTTATTAATAGAGGCAAATGTGGATATGTTTGAAACAAGTCGAAAAACTTATTCTAACCATTGAGATGAATAATCCAGTGTTTAGAAAGCAAGCAAAGGTCAATTTTGACTTGCTCTGTAAGCAAACAGGAGAGCGCATCGATTCAGTTCAGCTGCAGTGCACTGTCGAGAGAGAAGGGCTTGCAATTTCTGTCCCTCCGTGTGAGTTAGAGCGAGGGATGCTATATAAAAATATTTCCCACTGAGGATTGCCAGTCTCACTTTGTGGATGGTGCATTGTAATGATTTGTGTAACTCTTGAAATGAGCATGCTGATGCTTCTCCGGGAACACAAGATAATGAATTATTCAACTTATAAATAGCAAATAAAAAATGGTACTCATCGATGTACGGAGTGGAGTGTTTACAAGAGTAAAATGTTTAGCAGTTACATATTAATTTTATGGAACATGTTTTTTCCTCAAATTACTTCAGGATGATTTGAAACATCCATAATTTACATTTGTTACCATGAAATGAAGAGGTAGTGATGCAGGGAACTTAGTAAATATCTTTATGTATTGTGTCAACTTAATAAAAAATATGATACCCATACTTTCTTGATGTAGCCTCAAAGCAATCTTATTGAGCAAAAGACTTTTTTGTTCATGTCTGCTACATTTTGGACGTGACTATTTGCATGTCACATTTTTCTGTCATGAAAATGTGTCTGATGTGTGCAGGTGTGCTGGAAATGAGAGCCTGGCATGTATATGTTAAATATTTCGAGCACTTGGGAAAGTGAGATGTGGCACACGTTGATGTGCGAGGCGTACACCGGTGAACAGAGCAATGTGTTGGCGTCCATGTCACATGCAATCGTCAGGCCAGAGGCCTAATGTTCTAAAGAGGTGGCACAGGGGCCGGTATTCTGAATTAGGAAAACTGGGCTGTTTTTGTCATGTAAAACTGTGCAAAGGAATCTAATTGGGTGGGGGTGCACAAAATGGCAATGGTGTCTTTGTTTAAGGGCCCTCTGCAGTCACATTGCCAAATCTATTGTGCAATAGGCACAATAGCATTAGTTTTTGCACTTCTTTTCTTTGCCTCTCTGCAGTCAGCTCATATCCGTTCCACTCTGTCTCCTTGCTTCACTTCCACGCTCCACCAGGACTGAGGAAGTGGCTAAGAAACATGCCCCCACATCACAATCACCTCACACTTGTCTGTCCCCTCCCTCCTTACTCACCATCCTCAGGCTGCCCTGTGTATTGATGATCATGTAACAGGACGTTTTTAAATGTTTCAGTTTAACACCCACATGTGGTTCCTCCCAGGACCCAAAACAAACAAACAAACAAAAAATAATGAATCCAAAAGACAATGTGCGCCAACTTGACGATCAATAAAAATAGCTTATAGCATTTTACTTAAGTTGGCAATTAGAAAGACAGTAAACTCTAACTCAGAAGTCTACATTTGGCAACGCCTTAAATAGTTTGTATTCTTCCACTTTGTTTTGCAGGAAAACAACCGTTCATTGTCAAATAATTACGACTATACAATTTTAAATATGGGATTTGAAATTCAGTTAGAAAAATTAAAGTTACGAGCGTTCCAAGTATGACTGCGCCTTGATTATGAAATTGTAGCAACAGAACAACTTTGTAAATGTGTGGAATTCATTAATTGTGTTTGAAGCAATGAATGCAAAATTGAGTGTACTTACAACAGAGCTGCAACCAGCAGATGCACTGTTATTAGTAATTTGAGTAAATCTGAAGAAGGACAACATGGCATCGCCAAATACTGAATCACTAGGCTCAATAAAACACTACAATACAACACAATACAATACAACCTCTAAACAGGAATTCAGAACATACTCCCATCCCAGAAAAAATAATATTTAAAGTGCAACCTAAAAACTACATTACAATAAACAGCACATTGTGGCCTTTTACGATAACAATATTAATCACAATAAATTATATATATATATTTACATAAACTATATCGAAACACGTAATATACAAGAACAATACAAAATATCAGGATGAGTTTATATAATTAAATAAAAAAAGATAATAACTAGTACAGAAAGTTACAGGAGAGGAAGGGGCTTGAGGTTATTTTTATTTATATGACAGCCACCCCAAAGTTTTCTGCTCCAAACACAGTTTTTGGCATGTAAATGCTAATAGGAGCATTTCAAATCAGGTAGCAAAGGCTTCTTCTTTAGCTGCTGATGTACAGTAGGCGGTAACGTGTTGCATCGATTCCTGCTGTCGGACGTGTTCGCTCACATTGTAGTTGCAGTTGCTTTCCTGTCGATGACTTGCGACTTGGCTGTGACACGGTTGCAGCTAGACTACTGTTGAAGCCTACTACGCGCTTATTCTTTTGTTTCCCCTGCTCCTCGTGGCTAATCTATCTCATCTTAACTATTCCTTGTTATCTTTTGGCGACAATGACACTTGTAAGATGTAGTTTATTTGTCGCCATGGAAGTGAGAATTAGTAACTTGTAGGAGCGTCCCCACATACAGCGCTACATTATAATGACGACTTGTTGCTCTCAGTTTTGCAGGATATGGCTAGATTGTGTCAATAACATGCATTTTTCACCTTAGGGCTGTATAATTTAAATTTCTAGGCCAAATTTAGATTGTTTCTATTGCCCATTTCTAGGGCAAAGTAAAAACAATTAATGGACAGACCGATCTTTAATTTTCCCGAGAGCAATTTGTCCAAAATTGTTGTTCCATGGCAAAAATAAAGCTCTTTTTGGGTGATTGAGAGAGGCCTCCACCAAGGTTACAGTCTTGCTGCACCTTCACTAAGCAGATGATTGTGAGTTGCATGAGGCCGACGAGTCCCGTTAGTGCTTCGTTAATGGCCCTCCACCTTGTGAAGGTGTAATCACGCGTGACAAAACCCGGGCCCAAGTCACTAACCCAGGAGTAATTTTCTCTGCATTAAAGTGTCCTTTTTTTGTTAGAAAGGTCATTCATAACTTGGTCGTGCTGTTGATGTACAGTGAGAGATATTGATTGATTAATGCATTAAGTGCTCACAATCCATTAGGTTCTGTGAAAGGAACTGAGGGAGAGGACTTGCTCTTTCTCACCGTGTATATTTCCACCTCTGCCTGTCATTCAATGGCTGTAATTTCTCACTGGCAAAGTTGTAGGGACAAAAGCTGAATATCTGCCAAGTAACGCATTCAAAAGAACTTTGGCTCTCATAAGTGTCACTTCAATGACTCTCAAAAGCCCCACAACAGTCTGCCCATACATACTCTGTAAAACCTGACTGCAAAAGACTTGTTTACAGGATTCTCAGACAATGAAGAGGCATATATCTGCATCAAAAATGATAACGCCAATATTGCCTGTAACTTATATAAAGTCCTATATAAAATGTACATTGTTTACCGGTCACTAATGGAGCAAGTTAGCAAAAGTAAACACACAGATCCTACATCGGTGGTTTTCAGAACTGAAGGCCACAAGGTTGCTGGCTTACTAGTTACTTAGCACTAATGACAAGGAAGAGAAGACCCGCTTTGGCCTCCTCCTATTGTGTCAGTCATTAGCGTCCAAACACGGGCTGCATTAGAGATTCATAACTGTGTGCCATCTCTGCACCTTTCATCTCCACGAGGGCCAGCTCCATTAGGATCTTTTATCTTTGTGCTGATGGCTGCTCCTGATAATGGGGCTGCCGAGAAATCCCAAAAAGTGAAGACTCAACTCTGACACTATTGGCACTCGCTCCTCTTTAAGTAGAGGCATACATAAGAGTCTTGAAGAGAACGTATAGATGTATTTGCCCTTTCAAAAAGCAGATAAGCATTCATTGATAATTTGTAGTACTACTTTATGCCCCACTTAGCATTTATGAGCTGTGCATAGACACTGTAAGCAAGACCTATACAGTTGTGTGATGAGAGGTGAATGAAGGGTCTTGTCAGCTTCATGTAAGCTCAACATTGACTGTGCAAATGTAGGAGACAACTATACAGCGATATGTGTATGCAACGTTCACTTTGATTACATTTCACCGAATATATCTGCAACATAACATTTCTGTGCGCTTGAGTATTGTTGAGGTTGTAAATATATCTGTGCAATTACTTTGAGTCAATATTTTAAATACATTGTGTTTCCGACTTAAACCACAGAGAAACCCCCACCTGCAGTTTGGTAATGTATTTTGCTCGTGTAAATTAGAGACTGATCGATATAAAAGATTGGAATATACTTCAGTCCCCTAAAGTAGAGTTTGTATTTGAGGAATGTGTATGAAAATATCCCAAGGAGAAACTACCGACATAATGCTGGTCAGATACAAAGCACTTGTAAACCAACCAACCGGAAAAGACGGGAGCCCATAGGCTCAGCATTTCAAAAAATTGGTTTCATTATAGAGAAAAAAGCAGATACCGATATCTACCGATATTACATGTTTTTTATCACAATATCAGGCCCATTCTATCGGTGGGCCAATATAACTGAACATTCATGGTAAAAATAAATCTGGGCTTACCTGTATATAAACAGTACATACATTACAGTTTACTAGTCATTTATCCTCACGTCAACAACAGTGCATTTGTTGTTAGACAGCTAAGAATTACACGACATAGCATATAACGTCATGTTTCATCATGTTGTTAAAAGGGTGGTATTAACACTGCCTACTACATTGTGATAATAGCACTGATAGTTCAACATGGAGCAAGAGAGTTTCATTTTATGTGTGCCATCAAATAGGTTAATTTGAATATTGTTATTCTAATGGAAATTACATTGGGAATGCAGTCATGATTTCATATACATAATTCTCATGAAAATGTTTCTTTGTGCAGACAAATGCATAATTCTATATACGTTTACGCAAGCCAATGTTTTCCAAATGTTCCAGTAATTATGGAGAATATTCTTGGTTCTCTCGTATATGTGCCACAGCACAGCAAATCACATTTAGAAGGCAAAGCAGAGAAGGAACACACTGAATAATCATTGTGTTTAATGCTCTGGTCATAATCCTGGGTTTTATGACGGTTTTCTAATGATTTTCTAATGATGTTAAATGTTAGTAGAAAGTACAGCCATAATTTGAACACAGCAGTCGTTTTTTCAGCGCTCCATCAGCGTACCCAATTGCAACTACAATGAATATTGTGCTGGAAATGAGATTTAAGAGCCATCCTTTTTGGTGTTTTATTTTCCCGTCCCCTCATCTGCCATAAATCCTCATTGCTGTGCTCTTGAAGCCTCCGCCCTTCCCTACCCTCCCCAGGTGGGAATACAATTAGGTGCAGGGGCCATTTCATTCAGTGCCGTGGTCTGTCCGCAGCATTCATTCGTAAAAAGAAAAAAAAACCTTGGAGGTGTCCCAGCGGAGGAACCGTGCAGTGGACTCCTGGGAAATATAAAAAACAAGGGGGAAAAATGTGGGGAAACATAAAACATACAGGAAAGATGTGCACAAAGGAGGTGAAAAAAGGCTCCACAATCTGTCACATATAAGTTTGGCCTTTGATGAGTGACACTATTGAGCAAAATATGTATTGAGACAAAGGCTTTGTCTCCTTCCTGTGCCTTTTTCAGTGAATTACACCTCTCCACACCCAACCCCCAGCTTTTTAATTAAATGGCTGCAGCTCCATCTCTCTATCCGTAGCTCCCCATTACAGAGGCTAGATAAGGGATTGCTATCTGTAGCATGTTAAGAAAGGCTGCCGGGCAGCCGAGCCTCATGAAATTTGTCACAAGATCTCATTTTCCTCATTGCCAGACGTGATGCTTATAATTGATGTGGAGGCAACAGTAATTTATTGGCTGTCCGCAATTATCATCCTCTCCTTGCATGGAGGATGTGACTGCAATTTATAAGTGTGAGTATGTTGTTTGTGCGTGTGCAATGTGTTGTGTCGTGACAAAAACAGTCACATACAGTCGCAAGCCTGTGAATGAATGGTGCACTCTTCCATTTGTTAGACCATGATATGATGCCTGTATTGCAGCAATGTTTGGTTGAGGTGTGGGTGCCCAGTACACCAGATGGACTTTCACACACAGGCACAGAAGCCTGGGAGGTGAGCAGGGGGGTCAAAGGGGGTGGACCGGAGGGGGCTGGTGCCGCTAGCCTTTGTCCTCAACTCCTCCTTATGTCTTTGGACCTTGTTTTCTCATAGCAAGAACAATGATGCTGGCAGTACATGATTAATAATGCTGACGCCTGGACACTTAAATTGGCCTCCTTAATTCCATTCACTGTGTATTTGCATTTAAAATTGTAGTGGTCAGTATAATACCAAATACCATGAAATGCAGAGGGTATTTACTCTTCCAAATGTTATTATGAGGGGAAATTGTATCTTGTAAATTCCTACATCAATGGGGATTATCAATTTATTTTTTTTGTCCATATCATTATGGAGAAAAATGAAATGCTTCTCCATGATGCAGAAAATTGTTACAAATACACAGTTGCAGATGGCCACAATGTATTCCACTGGACATCCACTGATTGTTTGTTATGATACTGCATCTGTACCACAAAACATAAATAAAGAAATGTCATCACTTCATTAAAGCTAAAGAATGATGTACAGGTCCATTCTGACATTCAAATTATCTCAACTGAGATTTTTTTCTCCACATAAAAAATACTGTTTCCCACAGGTGCAATACAACAAATATTAGTTTCATTTTGGCACTAGTATGCTGTGTGACACTGTATTAATTCAAACTCAGTGCATTCTGCATTCTACATAAATGATTTTAACATGGCTTACAGTATATTTGCCCGCACATGTGCAGTTCTGAGATGTGTAATGAAGATGAATCAGACTGACTTTTTTGTTGAGTTGCAAACAGTACTAAGGGGGAAAGCCTCCTGTCATGTTGCTTGCAGCCTTTTGTGTGCCATGCTTTGTAGACAAATAGCAGGCGAACATTTTCCCGTCGCAAAGCGGCCAGCTCCACGATCGGAGTGGATTTCTGTCACAGAGGAGAATGAGCGGTATGAGGGTGGTCACCGGCAGCCCCTCCAAGCATGCTCCATTTGTCTTGGGAAATGGAACCTGTTTGTTTTTGTCTACCTGCCTGTTGTGTGTACTTGCCAAATTAGACTTTCAAATCAAGAAGCCAGTGGGGGACTGAGACTCTAGTTTTTTCCTTCCTTTTAATAATCATCCCTGTTTACTCTTCAGGGAGGCATCTTTCTGTATTTTTTTCTTAAATGCGCCATCTAAGCAGGGAGAGTCTCTTTAATAAAGCAAGCAAGCAGAGCGTCATTCCAACATGCGAATTGCACAGCAGAGAATTGTGAGATGGAAGTAATAGAGGAACAGCAGAGTTGGTGGGAGGTGGCAGCGGGATTGGAAAGGTATGCTGCTCTGCACCCATCATGCTATTATCTTTATTGCATAGCAAAACATGCTTCAGGCAATCAGGATGAAATTGTTAATTGCTCAGCCCACTTGGGTGTCGCTCAGGGGACCAACCATTCGGGAGGTCCCACAATGAGCAAATATGAACTAGTCAACCAGCTGTGTGCTCTTCTCATGTCTCATCATATACTATCCAATCAACATGACTGGCTTCTGTCGGTGACCTTGACTGTCACTTAGTGACACAAGGAGAACATGGAGAATTTGAGAATGAATTGCTGTTATCCAAGATAGGTGCCGGATAGTTTCTCACTGGAATATACGTCACAATATGCATATGTAAGCAAATTTTGTGTATTCTTGCCTAATTTAAGCATTTTCAAGTATAAAAATGGCCAAATGAACTAAAATACAAATATGAATACATATAAAGCCCTGCGATTGACTGGCGACCAGTCCACGGTGTACCCGGCCTCTCGCCCAAAGTCTGCTGGGATAGGCTCCAGCATCCCCGTGACCCTAATGAGGATAAGCGGTATAGAAAATGAAATGAAATGAAATGAATACATATAAAAACAAAAAATGTATGAAGTGCTAAATGAAACAACAAACATACAATCCACTGTAAGCAACATGATGCTGTACATGAATACAATATTGTGATAGTACATGCAAGTTTTGGTTTCAAAATAATAGTACAAAAATATGTGAGTTTGCAGACACCTGAGAATGCTCTATTTTGCCAAGATAATGTTATGTTTTGCCATGGGTAAATAATACACATTTCTAATAAAACATTTTAAAAAAGGTCTCTGAACATCAGTGTGGACTACCAAAATGTAATTTACATAGCTCTGACTACAAAGCTTTTATTTTTTTCAAAACATCCAGTAGATTCTGGTAATAACTGTTCATTTCCGTGTTATGAATTGTTAGTTTTTCTGTCAAGTTCGTTATACTTGCACATTTGCATGGTTTGTTGAACATACCTGCTGAGTATTTCTGGTGGTTTGATGTTTGCTGAAGGCACTATACTCAACAAAAGCACCTAACAGGCTTGTTGCATGCACCTCTCTCACCTTCTCAGAAGTGGCTCCAGGTGATTTGGAAAACGACATGTCCAAAATTAATGCCACCCTGTGCTCAGTCAAAACTTCCATCCATCCATCCATTTTCTATACCGCTTATCCTCATTAGGGTCACGGGGGATGCTGGAGCCTATCCCAGCAGACTTTGGGCGAGAGGCGGGGTACACCCTGGACTGGTCGCCAGCCAATCGCAGGGCACATATAGACAAACAACCAGTCAGACTCACATTCATACCTATGGACAATTTAGAGTCACCAATTAACTTAACATGCATGTTTTTGGAATGTGGGAGGAAACCGGGGTACCCGGAGAAAACCCACACACGCACGGGGAGAACATGCAAACTCCACACAGAGATGCCCAACGGAGATTTGAACCCAGGTCTTCCAAATCTCCTGACTGTGTGACCAATGTGCTAACCACTCAGCCACCGTGCGGCCCAGTCAAAACTTAATGCCCTTTTTTCCTGACTATCAGTTTTGTTCCTGTTGGATAAAGGGGGGAAAGTGCAAGGTTACATGGGGCGTCATATTAATGGAGACTGTCATGCGCGTTGATCGTCTCAGGCGTGGAGGAGGATGACATAGGATTTTTGCAAGTGAGACATTGTCGTTGGGTGATATCCCCCTCACAGAAGCCACTTTCTTGTAGAATGTTCTGTTATTAAGCAAATGAAGTGCTGCAGACCCGACGATAAATCCCTCCAGTTTGTCATGGTGTTCTCTGTTATCACACCCCGCTCCCTCATTCACTGGCAGTGTTCTACACTTTTCACTACGCTATACCACACAACATACACTGCTTTGTATTTTGGAGTACCCCCAGCCCCCAAACTTCGGAAAGTGAATAGTTCACAGATGATTTTAAGTTGTAATGCAATGACTTCTTACAAAACACAGTGATCTAAGAAAAGGACATTTGAAACTGAGCAAGGAGAGTACGTATGAGCTGTGATGAATGGAAATTGGATATTAATTTGAGGTGAACATATTTTTCAAACTTTAACCCAAAATTGTGTTCATGTAATTAGATTTATGTTAACAACTTACTTTTTTCCCATGCACGGTTCATGCAGTTAATCTGTGTGAAATGTGATAGCCTCATTTTTTAAGGACATGTGCTTTTCTTTCTTTTGTCATGTGGTAGCGCAAAGTTGATAGAAGAGCGAGAATGGCCAATTGCAAAAAGGGATGGTAGACAAGGGTAATGGCAACTGCTAGACAAGAATTGATTGCATTAATTGATATGCCAATATGTAAGCTTGTTACATCCACCATTGCTTAGGATGATGGCTAATAGGTCCTGTCGATCAATGCAACCAATAAAGGCGTCTGCCATTAATGAGCAATGTGGTAATTAATGTTATCCCTAAACCAATTACCTTGGGCAGTACATCTGCAGAAGAGCACAGCAAATAAGCCCAGGTTATCTTTGGTATTCGCTTAGCTATTATATCTCATGGCCTCCTTTAGTGCTCTTTTAGTCAGGACTACTAAGTGTTTATTTGCATCTTTATTCTAAATCTAAATAAACATTACAAAGATTATCTGAATTGCTGACCAAAACACTGTAAAATTGCTCTTGTAACTATCAATATTAAAGGTGCATTATGTTAAATGCTGTTAAATGATTATGGCAATAGTTCATAGCCACCAGAACCTGATTGTCTTGACAGTTCACCGTGAATGTGAGCCAGAGCCAAGTGACAAACCATACAAGTTTTTTGATAGACACACAAAGCAAGCTTCAAAATGCAGGCCATTGTTTTATGACGGGTTATTTAACGTAGGAGTTTTCTAACCTTGAACTACAAACATATCAACCATTGTGGCTACACGAGACAAACAAAGCAGGTTTTTCCCATTTTTTAATAACAAAAAGATACCATGTGTTAAAAGAAGTACTGTATGTCTATGTTTGGAAAAGATTGTGTAGTGACAGCAATGTTCCCTTCTCTTCCTTTACCTTACTGTATGCAACCAGCCTCAGATGGCTAATGCAAATAATAATAGCAGCTCATTTAAAATGCAGTTTATGTGTAATGTACAGCACTATTGAATTACATATGTGACTTGATTTGGTTTTAATTTGTATAGGTTCATGCGGAAAAGGCGCCTGCATGTAGGTGTGTGTGTTACTGATATGCCCATTCCTCATTCCTATAACCCGTTCCTCACCATGGAGAATAAAGCTGTTATAAACTTGTAAAGCTAATAAGGTAAAGGGTGAGCCATTCTTTTGCGAGTAAGTGTTCCTACTTAACAGAATAAACAAGACAGTGAAACTGAACTAAGTGTGAGATGATGACTTTTTAGTTGGGGTAGTGCAGAAAGGCCCATCTGTCTCCCGCCCTGTTATACAAAACCTTAATCAGGACGTACAGGGGGGCAGGCTAAATAAACAGTAAGTAAGTTGTCTTGGGCAGACGAACGTCAATGCCTGCAACTTGCTTAAGCCGTTGCTGTGAATGCTTCTGTATTGACCCCTCAAGACCCACTGAGAATTCCCTAATTGAAAATTAATATTGAATCAATGCCGTGGTCCATTTGCATATTGATTAGAGACATCCAGGAAGGCACCGAGTATGTCTGGGATCAATAGCGCCCTTCTGCAGCGGGCCGAGTGCACTACATCACATGGCAGCCGCCTGCTCCTGAGGTTAATGACTGCTGCTTGTTAAGGAGCTGCTGTCAGGTAGAATGCAGCCGTGGGTTCTTTCTGCCAAAGCTGGCTGCAGGTCAGCTGTGGAGGCTTGTACACATGTTGATGGGCAAATTAACTAACCATCTTTCATCGCAAGTGACATGGATTCCAGGATTGTAATGGCATTGTACATATGTCTGCAATTTCTTTTTCACCCAATGACTTGAATCTTATCTTGTCAAACTATGATTGCTCCATTACCACATACCATCAAACTACTCTGCTTTAGTTCAACCGAAGATAACACCGCCATGGAAGGTAGAACAAAACCCACTATAAGTTAGATCAAAAAGTTTCTTCTTTAAATTTAAAAAAGAAACTTCCATAGCAATACAAACCAAAGAAGACACTGAATCCTCTACTTTGAAGCACAGATTAAGCTTCAACACATACATTCCTCCCCCCAAATCCTCTTAATAGTTTCCACATGCTGAAGCTATGTAAGAGGTGGCACTAAGGAGAACAGGGATGGTGGAAGTTTTGATACTCCATCCAACCACTTCCACTGGTAATCTGAGTGGGGAATCCCACAGAAACTTGACTTACTGGTTAAGCGGAAATATAGAAGCCTGTTTAAACAAATGGAGCTGGATGAGTCCCCATACCCACAGGAGGCAGTAAACCCGGTGTGAAGCACACATACGAGCAGCTTATCTTTTGGTCTACGAAAGGCAAGGTCTTGCATTAATGTCTGTCTGTACACTGTGTCCATCTCTCCTCTCGACTGGCCCACACCTAAAGCCACGGCCTGCATTGAGAGCTCGGGCCCACAAGCTTAAAACAGAGTGGCGGGCCCTGACAAGCAGGCTGCATCTGATTACTTCATTACAGGCCCTTTCATTGACTTGACTGCACCGGACTGGTGAACTGAGGCAGTGGACAAGAGCACATAATAGGAAGAAATGAATTCTTATCACCGCTTTCTCAGGAGGCCACTGGTCTTGGCTTGAACCAGGAGAAGGAGCCACGGCTGGATGGAGAGGAAGGAGGCTGTATTTGATTCCCTTCCCAGGCCAAAGGCTGGCTCTAGGCTGAGGGCATGATGGAGTGTAAGGATGCTGGATCAGCCCACGGGGGAGGAGGCAGCAAAGCACAGACGGCCACATTATTGTTAGCAGCTTGTTTTAATGATGAGTTCGGTGATTAGTGTTTGTGTTCTCCTGGTTTCCTGACAACTACAATATACAATTTGTCCAAAGTGTTTATTCCGGCAGGCCTCCTGAGGCTGACTTCTGCTAGTTAGGCAGCACCCTACACCAACAGTCAAAATGAATAATTAATTTGGTGTCTTATTGGGCTTTCACCCCAAACTCCCTCAACTCTGACTAATGAGTGAATGACCTGCTGTAAGAAAAAAAAAAAAAACAGCCCCAGTCGTGCATGCAATAAAAAACAGGGGAGCATAGCCACAGGGCGGTGGTTATGAATCCCTCACAATGCCTCTTAGAGGTTAGAATTAGAAATAGGTTCTCATTTCCATGTCTCTGTGCCTAGTCAGCACCAAAACCAGGAATAAGGTAGCAAAAGCAAATATATTTAACAAAACGCTGCAGATGTGAGCATTAATTGAAGTCTCCTGTAGAAGTTACCTTAGTATAACGTTCCACCAGTATGCATGAATTAAAAAGCCACTGAGTGCAGTGATTTAAGTGTCCAATCTCTGTACTCCTTTGCAGCATCCATCAAATCTGAGCTCCCACCCACCTTCTTTTTCATACCTGTTCACTCGGAAAAAAATGTTGAAAAGGTTTTTAATTGGCTTCCACTTCAGAATCCAAGGGCGTTTTGAAAATGTCTTTAATAATATTGTCTCCTGCATGAGTGTGTGGAAGAATGAGCTTGCAGGTTTGCTTGGGTTATTGAAATGATTGTAATATAAACTGTAATATAAAATATACTCTGGCATACTAAATACCAAAAATGCTTTGGAGAGGTGGGCAATTCTAGTGTACCGTGTTTTGGTATTGCACTCACAGTGCTCTGCACGCTGCTTGGGCCATCACTTCATGATGCAACCCAGCAAGTATTAGTTCAATAGAAGGACATTCAAAGGGAGTAGGACTACGTTGAGTATACAGCATATCCAGTTTTGGCAAGCGTGCATGTGCGTGTGCATGAGCAAGCATGCCGTAAGCTTTGACTTAGTGGATTTTTCTCAAGTTGTTGAGCATGCAGCCCTGAGCCATGGTAGGTATAGTATAGGTCTCAATGAAAGGTACATGAATGTGTACAATTATCCAAATTAGTATTGTTCAGTACGCTCAACGGGTTAAAATATCACAGCACAAAGTAGTTTTCTGGGTATCCTAAAACAGCTGGTTCATATTTAAGCCACATCATCAGTTTCATTTTTTTCTTTTTACTGTCTTTTCCTCTGCCTCTCTTGTGGCTTAGCCAAAGATAACTGGGTTTGACTGTAATCACTCCAAGTGTGTTCCTCTGGAGAGCAGCACAGCGGGCAGTGCAGTTCCAAACCTCCAAGAGCTTCCAGCCCACTTTTACGGCGTCACAGTGCGTTCCTAGAGAATCAAGGGAAGATAAGTTTGCACACTTATCATCTCATTTAATGCCCAAGAACATTCATCTCTTTATCTTTATGTCTTCGGACGGATGGATTCTCGCAGAATCAGCTCTAATCAAACTGTGCTTAGATAGAAAGAAAATGTGACCTGCTCTGAGTGGGTACACTCATCTGATGTGGTACAACTAGTCATTTAATACAACTAAAAAGGAGAGAGTGGAAAAAAAGGAAGCCCTTGTACACAATGAACTGTGTAGGCACATTCTGTCCAGTGCCATTCTGGGGCACTTTTAAATTTTAGGAGAAATTGAAAGCCGAAAGCAAATTGGCAATATTAATTCTGATAATACCACGGAAAAGCACAGCTACTTTAAAAATGACGGATTAGTTGGTACACGGCAATCCCATTACCTTGCTCACAGTCTGTTTTGTAAATTGGGCCGCATAATTAACCCGGCCACAATTATTTTGATAATTCATTAATGCATTACCGGAAATGAATTAAGAAGCAGCTAACTGCATGATGTGAGTCTTTTTCATTAGCCTTTTTTCAGAAGGAATTTGATTATATGCATCACAAGGCGTGCTAGAAGATGAAATCAAGACAGTAGGAATATGCAAGTAAAGTTTAAATTTCAGAAACAACATTGGCCACAACATTAGGTAGACATTCACATAGAAAGCTAGTTTTCTGGCTTTATCACCATGATGCAGTACAGTTTGCACCACTGTCAAGTAGGATTCCTACTTAATAAATTGACTGTTTTCATAGTTACAGCATAGAAAACAAATAATTTAACATTATTATAGCCCACTGGACATGAAATAACAGCCATATTTACTCTCAGTCTTTACACTCATTACCCAATACACTGTACTATATATATTCGGAGAAAATTTAAGACTTAAATGAAACTTGTGCTCGTGTGTTGCAATAAATGTTGGACATGAAGTGATGACGGGGGTTCAGAGTTAAGTTTTAGCTGGGTTACGGCTATGATTAAGGTTATGATTATGATTGATTGTCATAATGAGAATAAACAGATAGATAGATAGATAGATAGATAGATAGATAGATAGATAGATAGATAGATAGATAGATAGATAGATAGATAGATAGATAGATAGATAGATAGATAGATAGATAGATAGATAGATAGATAGATAGATAGATAGATAGATAGATAGATAGATAGATAGGTACTTTATCTATCTATCTATTACTATTATACCCCACCTTTCTCCCAATGTGAACTGGGATAGGCTCCAGCATTTGCTGACAGCTAGTGGCCAGTGTAGAATACTGCGTATTGAATATGTGTTCTGAATGCCTTAAATTTGTATTTTGGTATTTTTTTTAGCCACATTTATGCTTGGAAATACTTCATTTAGGAAAAACGAATGTAAAATGTGTTTAAATATGCACGCTTTTTTACTGATTGGCCATATTGAAACACAAAACAGCATATTGTATTCATTAATATTGTTTTGAAAACCATGATGGAATAAAGTTGCAAATTTGAACCATGATTTGGCGAGGGACGACCGCATTATTATAATTTAAGAAGCAGAATGAATGTTGACGCAGCACTCATTAGATTATGCAGGTGTAACGATTTTGGCTTTTTATTCACATTCATTCACATTTTACTACTTATTATGTTTGGGTTTACAAGTTATTTAAACAATATCGTGACCATAATTCCAATCCTAAAACAAAAAAATACTTAATACATGTAATTAGCAAAGACAGCAGTCAAAGTGAAAGATTTGACTTACAAGTTGTTTGCACAAAGATATCAATTGTACAACATCATACAACAGTGATATTTACTTCTTTTTATTCTTACTTTGGAGAAAAATCCTAATTACTCCACCCCTAATTGCACTGCAAACTTGATCATTTTGGACATAATTACAGTGGAAAACAACTAGCCTTTTAAGCCTTTAATGGCAGCAGTACACGAAGCAATTACCATTACTTTGCTTTTGCACACTAAAACTAAAGATTTCAGGCAATGAAAAGGATCCTTTTACTACGACAAAAGTCTAATTGTATGCTCTGATATTTGGCTGTACATCATGCTTGCGACCTAAATGCTGATCAGTGGAGAGGCCTGCACAAGATGGGTCCAGCGAGTATGTTTTTGGGGATCTGCTCCCATGCTACCAAAGAGTCTGATAGCTTTTGAATTATTTATCTGTCAGACTGCCGGACGGGAGTCGCAGCTACCGGGGGCCCGTTGCACTCGTCTGACAACGTCTCCCTCCAACAGTAGCCAGTAGCGGACTGAGGCAAGGGTGCTAATGAGCAGGGCCAGAGTATTGTAATCCACTCCAAATCCTGCCTAACCTCCAGACCCTCTACAATGAATAAAGAATGAAGGAAACATTTACAAAGATCTGAGTACAGAGCTTTTTAATTGGGTAAAAAAAAGAGGTTAGATTGAAAAGGCAAGATAGGAACAACCAGCCGTTTTCCTATTAAGGAGAAATGTCAAGCGCAGTGGTAAAGCAATAGTCTGTGTGCATCCCTTTGTTGTCCTCCATGACATTGAAGGCTAATTTTTCATGGTTATTTGAACTGGAAAATGAAAGAGAGGTTTGCGATTATTTCCTATAAATGACAACACAATCGCATTACGCTTCAGTACAAACACTGGGAGGATATTGCCTTTTCATATTTCATGTGAAAGTAATGGATGGGCTATGCAAAGAAGGGGACCGAAAGAAAGACAAATGTGAAAAAAAGCTCCCCGTGTTTGATTTGTATTAGAAATGGATAGAGGTAGGGAGAGCTTTTTTCAGTAAGTGCTAGCACTCTGGATGGTTTAAGTGCCTGTGTAGTGTAATCATTGGATTTCTTCAGCAATTAGCTATGAGCAACCTGCAAGACTGGTTGTGGTTGAAGAAATGTTGCCCCCCCATCTACCATGTAATGAATAAAGGCACAGACCGAGAGCGTTGACAAATACACTATATAATTACAATTTCGACATCTACATTTCCTGTACAAGTCTGAATTCTTACCATCACGCTAAATGTATTGTTACTAACACGTAGGGTAAAAACCTACACGGGACCACAACAATGTTTTCATGCACAGTATGCATTTCTGCAGTGATGCCTGTCTGCTTTCCATCGTCTGAATCAGCACCAAATTAGTTGTAAATCCTCACGTAGTTGAAGCAGTAAGAATATACAGTCCTTGGCAAAGGTAAAAACTTGTGTTCCCATCCTCCACTTCTCCTCTACTTCTATCATTGGAAATCTGTACTTTGCAAGTTGTTAAACTTTGGAGCGCAAACATATCAATGATGCCCTATATTTTAGATTACATTGATTAGCAAAATTGATATTCATAACTCAGCCAAGTCTGTTTTATCTCAGCATACACTCTCATAAACAAACAGCTCGCCAGACCCACGGCTGTGTGTGGATGAATGAGGCGGGATGACCATCGCGGAGGATGGCAAAGCAGCCCACTCTGGATGGGCATACAAATCTGTGTGTTTGGTTTAAGCTTACAAAGACTGAATGAATGACCAGTATGCTAATAAGCTCTGTGAGAGAACTGTGTGACGGAAACCTTACACGCGCTGGGGCGGGCGCTTACATACATTCCGCTATGGCAACATTGATTTTGTGAGCTAATACCACCACACAGCAGTCCACAGACAGATGGATGCACTACAAAGATATGCAAATGGAACATTCAGTCATTTGACAGAGAAAGATCTTTCTCAATCAGAGCAGTTCACTGTATTGGTCTGTGGGGCCTAAAAGTGGAGATAAACAGATAAGCACCTGCTAATTGACACGTGTGTGTGCGCAGACATATGCACCTGTCTGTTCGCTACAATATGAAAGGCGTGATTTGAAGCAGAACTGGTTTAGAAAACCACATCAAACTGCCATCAACAGCTTGAAAGTACCCGTAGATGTTGAATAATAAAGCAAGAACTGGTACATACTGGTACAATTGGTACATGCTGGTACAATCGGCACATACTGAACCATGGACATGTGCCTCCTAGTGGCTCTGAGCAGTGCAGGATGATGACTAGTAAACATTGAGGCAAGGCCTTGACATCAGCGCTGAATTATAACAGGACTAAAGCAAATAAGTAATGTTGTATATTTGTTGTCTATAAACAATCAAACAATTCAATGAATGCTAATAAGTATAATGATAAATAAATAAATGCTATTAATAATAATAATGATGATGATGCAATACAATAACAATACAGTTACTATTACACATCTTAATAATGCTCAAGGGACCACACTTGTAGATATTAAAAGTGTTCCTTTCCTTGCAGCAGTTTTACTTTTAATTGTCAAGTTTTTCCCTCACGTAAGCAAGCATGCATTGTGTATAATAACAAAACAAACAGTGGGTATAGTCATCTTCCGTGTGCTTATTAGTCAGATATGAGACAAAAGCTGCTGGGTGTATGTCATATATAATAGATGTGTGCTGTCTTGTTAAGCCCAGCAGGCTCTATGTGGCTGTGTCTCAGTAGAGGGAGGCTCTGAGGCTGGCTGTACCTGGTAATTAAAGAGAGTTTGTGGCAAAAGCCAGACATCAGGAGAGATGAGCTATGAACAAAAGAGCTGTGACAGTTTCAGGTTATGCGATTTTTGTGTGTGTGCGTGTGTCCTTTTTTTTAAGTTGTTGCCAAATGAAAAATCAATACATTTTCCGGGTTATACACATTCAGACCGTCCACCATGCTTCCGCTCTGAGTGAGAGTGTGCAGAGAGGGAGTGTGTGGGGGGTGAGGGGGTTGACTGTGGGGAGAGTGGCCTGGTCGGCTGTCATAACTGTACCATCACATTTTCCAAGCCACTGGTGAATATTTCAGAGTTGATGTGATTGCCCTTCATGACAACCGTGATGCATTTTTTTTCTTTGCCCGACACCCCATCCGCCCTGCTTACCCCCCAGTTCTGTTAGATCTTATTGAATAGCTGCAAATAGGTGAAGGCATTGTAGTGTGAACAGGGGTGTGGGGGGTTTAAGAGGAGGCAGAAACATGCATGGGAGGAGTGGCACAGAGGCAGAGTGACCCTTTGTGCAGGACATTGTCCCTCAGGCACTGTAGATGGAAGCACTGGCCAGTGATGCTTTTGCCCCCATCCAGGCTTTTATCCCGTAGTCTTAGAGCAGGCAAAAGTACAGCTCGCATCCTCATTGTGGACATAATATTTGTTAACGGACATCTAAGGAAGTTACCGCCTTGTGTGTGTGCGTGTGCGTGTGTGTGTGTGTTGGAGCAGA
This sequence comes from Oostethus manadensis, assembly GCA_024372805.1. NCBI lineage: Eukaryota > Metazoa > Chordata > Actinopteri > Syngnathiformes > Syngnathidae > Oostethus > Oostethus manadensis. The sequence continues at coordinate 1,293,465 of QODF01000061.1, forward strand.
AGAGTGAGCAGTCTCTGAATGCGCATTCCCTGTGCAGCCACATTAACCTAGATCCTTCTCTCCTTCATCACTCAATATAAAGAGCTAGAACTAGAGCGCATTCACTTTTTTTGTAATGTATCTAAACATGCCATTATGGTGAACTATTTCTAATTAGCGATATTTCCCACGGGAGACGCCACTTTAGGGGAGAAAATCTCATTCATCTTGCACGGTGCTAAATAACACAAGCTCTTAATTTTCAGAAGTGTTGCACATAAATGAGTGGCAATGTGAAGACAGACTCTCAACAAACCGCTTAGTGACTTCCTTGTTTTCATTTCTGTATTTCATTTAAAAAGTGAGTCAGAAGACAGACAAGGGGAGATGAAGATGAGCGTTGGGTGCAAGACCTGTGGGGCTCGTGTGTGATGAGCAGTAGAGGAGTGTTGCTTGGGGGATCGGTGTGAGCTATGGCTGCTGTTTGTGATTAATTTGCCCTTTAAAGTTGTTTTAGTTATTAGCTGCCCTAACACTGGTACCCCTCCTCCATCTTGTAAGGGTCCTCCCTCCCTCCCTACGAGACTCGCCCTCGGCCCCATGGAGACAGAAAGTATTCATTCACATTTAGATCCTGAGGTCACAGCAGGGCCAGCAGCAAGAGAGCAAGAGCCCACAAGACCTGCCCGCATGCGTCGCCAACCCCCCTCCTCCTCAATAGACAGGTCTGGAATCTAACACGTAACATTGACCAGCAGCACTGAGGTAGCTTCTTTCCTTTCTGTGAAAATGTGTGAGAGAGACTGAGTGATGAGTATGAGGCGAGGGCTTTATGCATCCATATGACTGATTTTTTTTTTCTTTTACTTGCTGGTGTTGCATTCCTCGCTCTCGTCAATATGGACATACATACGGGGACACCTACGGGTGCAAGATGTTGGAGTGGGTCTGTGGGAATGTTTTCCCATTCATCCAGAAAAAACATTTGTGAGGTCAGAGGTCACTGATGCTGGACCTGAGAGGGGGCCTGCTGGTTCACCATATCGCTGTTCTAGTCCATTTCAAAGGTGTGGGGTTGGGATTGAGGGCAGGGTTCTCACACACTTCCACACCAAACTCATCAGAGCATTGGGAATAGTAAAAGGCCTTCCCCAAACTGTTCCCACAAAGACTTCTCCAAAATATCTCGCACTACCCATACTGACCACTGATTGATTCTATAAATAACTATATATAACTAATACATTTGTGCTCACATGACATACACAGCACACTGAATAGTAAAAAGACATGTTTTGGTTGATTTCAGTGGGTTTAGTAGGCCATGGGCACATTTGCCAGTTGTGGTTTAGTGGGGGGCGCCTGAGAATGTGTATGTCAGATGGGGGTGGGCTTATGATGGCATACAAGTGTGTTGGGGTGGTGACCATGTGAGGTACGGAGGTGCTGATATGAGGTGAGGATAATGTATGAAAGCCCTCAGCACCGCTCCTGCGTCTCATTGTCCCTTAGTGCCCCTCCTGTCACTTCCATTTTGCACCCTTTACTCCAGAGTCAGGGCAACTTTGATACAAGGAAAAGGGGGCCCATGAGTGGTATGGGTTTTTTTTTTTTTTGGAGAAAGACAGAGTCTATGAAGTGTGAAAAAAGATGACATTTTATGTGACGAGGCAGCGCTAAAAAGAAGAAAAAATATCAAGCTGTCCGGGTGTGGTGCAGTTGGGTGACACCTGGTTATAAGGACGGCAGCCTTAGTGGTCATAATGAGGGTAATCAGACTTAGACACAACACAAGAAACGCAGTCGGCAGCTCCTGGTGTTCCGTCTTGGCCAGCCAGGGGGGCCAGATAGCAAGTGTCTTTCTAAATATGTCTGTCTTTTCAGGAAGCAGGTAGGACTGGTATCCTCTGCTCTTTAAAGAAAGTCAGTTGCCATCACGGCGCTGTAATCTGCCCAGGCCGAGAGCATGGAGGGAGGAGCCTGACCTAGTGAAAGATATCTAGACTGACTATTATTACTTGCTGCTCTTCTTCTCCACAGTCTGGGAAGGAATACTAGAAAGTGCAGTGGTTACCATCAATTATTTATTAGGGACGTTTGTGCTTGTCAGTCTGATTAGCATTGGTGTAATCACTGCTCTTGCCAGGGAGTGGGAGGTGGGAGGGGTGGGGTCCAAGGCTGTTTCTGCTCATCATGGAGGTAATATTGTTTTTTTCTCTCTCATCTTCACTGGACGCCTATTGCATGGCATCTGCTTTTGTCATCTCCATGCATTACTTCTGTTTTTTCCTCCTGAACCTACCCCCTCTCTCTTGCTCTCTCTCTCTTTGCTGCACCCCCTCCCTCTTACACCTCATTAGCGTGTGTGAGCTCTCCTGGCTTGTAAAGAGTGACACCTATGGGCATGATTAAGCCCCTGCACTCACCGGCTTCACACACGCGCGAGCTAGGATGCCTTTCAGATGGTGTGTGTGTGTGTAGGAGGTGCTAGAGCCTGTGGACTGTCCCCACTGAGTGAGTGGCAGAGCAAATCTGATCCTCGTCTGCTTTGAACAAATGAGTGTAATCTGTGTGTCAGCTAAGGATTCATTCCGTTTGCATGGTTAGATTAACAGAAGCGCTTTATGTCATTGTATTAGGATGGTTAATGAAGACAATTAATTAGATAACAACCTTCAGGCTATTCGTCTTTGCATATGCCAAATTTGGGTTAGAGATGGCCTACTGCCATTGCTCTGAGTGTTGCTCTCTGGCTCCTATCTAAAGATGCATTTCTATGTACTTGGGCCTCATATGACCTTTCATTAATTAATGTCTGTTTTTACCAGGCATCTGCAAATGTACATTTGCTTCTGGAATTTAATGAACATATTTCTAAAAATCTAGTAGACATTATTGTAGGATGTGTGTAATAACAATTTCTCTGTTATTGTGGTATTATTGTAGAATTCACTACCTCATACTCAGAGCTGTTTCTGTTACCTTGACTCTCTCATGTAGCCATATGAGCCATATGAGAACCAAAGTATTTCCCGAGTATGTATTCAGATAACAAAGGCAACGATATAAGATGTGCGCATTTTAGTTTATATGCAGGATGTCAGAGATTTCTAAAGGGAGGCTTAACATCTTTGTAGCATTGGTTGCCTGTCATAGCAATGTTAAAGCGTAACTAATGTGGATTGTGTGCAAAGTGTATAATAATGCGGAGGTGGGGAATTAGTCCCACTACATGTGTCACATTGTAAGAAAAAAATAGCATTTAACCCCCTTAAAAACATTTACCTGGAGATTATTTTGTAATCAGAGCACCTATGCAGCTGGGCAATATCCCAATTCTGCAAAATTTGTGAACGTGACTGAGGATGTCTGGTTTAATGCAATTCTAGTAACTGACCCCAGTAGATGATCTACACTTGCTAAATTTTGGAAACATAACAACAGTAAAATAAAAAAAAATATATCAAAAACATATGAAAAGAAATAAATCAGAGTGGTATGCATTTAATATTTTTTAACATCTGACACAAGGTCAACCAAATACATTTGTATTTCATATTGTTTTTTCATTTTGTGGCATCCATTGCCCAACCTTTAACGAAATGAAGTTTCTGTGTCATAAAATCTGGTTATTTGTGTACTCTCTTCATATAACGCTTGTCTGTGCATTTTTTGCAGCAACATTTCTACCCATTTTTATGAGTCATTTTCATCAACCAGCAAAACGCTGCACAATATCCTCCCTTTATGTTGTGTGTGCGTAATGTTTCACCACTGACTGAGATAAACAGCGAGCGTCGGGGATAATGTAACATCATAAAAGTGTTTTTCTGTGGGTAGTCATGTGGCGAGTGAGGGCTGGCCATGTGATGGCTGCAGGGCTGAATACTTGAACAGGATATTTCAGTATGGCTGTTGTAACGTCGTCAATATGTCAATAGCTCATAGTGTCGGGACCTGAGCATGAAAGCATTTTCTAAAGACCATTTAAGTACATTTGCTGAGAATTAGCTGACTTGTGTAATAACTGATAAGGCCTATTGACCACATGGCCTAGTTTATTGTTGTCGGATCAATGTTGCTGCATGAAAAGGCCTCGCTACTTTTAAACAAACTTTACAGGCAAGGGGGATGTTCAGGCAGCACTGGAGGGAAATAAACATGATTGATGGTCTTTTTATTATCTGTTTTCGCTACCTTTTCTTCTGTGTGTTACTTACAAAAGTTGTTATTGGCGATCCATTGTTTGGTCTTCGATGCTCCTAAATGGTCTGATATATCGAGCGGAGGCTTTTAAGGTGGTTACAGGGGATTTCTGCCTTCGACTTGGAATAAAAATAAAATAAGGTGTGCCTCTGAAAGTTTTAAATATTTATGGGATTTTTTTTTGTTTTTTTTCTCCAATTGTTGGCTGGAGGATGAGCAGTTTGTATTGTTGATAACCTTGTAGCTTGCAGCAATGGACACAGACACACGCTCGCTGTTTGTGTGTTACTGTCCGGTATAGTTTTGCAAGACAGTAACACACAAAGGTGTCATGCTAAATTATACTTAAGCTGACAGAATAATTAAAATATTTGTTGGTTTTTTTTCAGTATATTCTCAATTGTCTCAGAAGAGTGACAGCAGGCAGCAGATTGTGTCCTCTTTGTTTGCGAGCATGTAATTGTCGCAAGCTCCTATAGAAAAAAAACGCTGCCGTCCCTTTAAGTGCTTCCACCAATTCTGATGGCTTCGTGATTTACATTTCCTATCCTCCCTCCCCCTTCAGGAGAGCTGAGTGAGGATGTGGAGGCTGCTAGTGAGACCACCACAGACCAGGAGGACCAAACCAAAGACAGAGAAAGTGGGGGGGAGAAGGATCTCACCAAAGGGACAGGTAAGGCCAATATTCATAAAACCACATATTTAGGGGAACAGAGCAAGAAACATGGAGGTTCTGCTCCTATGTAGTGCTGCACATAAGGCCTTTTGTTTAACTAAGGCATATTTTAACAACATAGTGAGAGCACTTGCAATCACAGGTTGGACTTGTGGTGCAGACTTCAGCTGTACCATAGGTGTTAGTTGTAGCAGGTGTGGGTTTAGCTCCTCCCCTTCTTTTTTCACACACACATATCCACAAACACACAGGCTACTTGTGCATTCCCATCAGGATGGCTTGAATCTCTTGCACTCCTTGTTTTAGTTGGTGACACTTGCAAAGGGGGCTGCTGTTAGGAAAATGGGTGGAGTTTAAAGGGGAACGACTCCCAATTTTTTTTTTTTTTAATTTTTTATTTTTTAGTGTGCCTATTGTATCAATGACGAACAACCCTTTAAAAAAAATGTAGTTTATATTTCAACCTTTTTCACAGCAGCCATAGTAAAACTGATACAGAGGTTTGTAATGATAGTACATTATTGAGCTGAATGTACGATAACACGTCTTTCTTTATGACAGTTTTTTAATAAAATGTTATATTTTAAGTTGAAATCAAAATTAATGTAATTATAATTAGTTTGTTCTCCGGGAAGAAAAGCTTTAACTTGCTTAGGGACAAGTGGTGCTGTTCAACTTGTTGGATTGCATATCTCTAGACCATAAGGATAAGAATCCCTGTCTCTTTCAGACTAGTTCAGTTTACTAACATAGAGAGAGAATTAATTGTTGATGGGTAATTAAAAACTTTTAAACAATAAATCAAATCTTATGTGCTCATACATTATCATTTTGATTTTTGAATAATGGATGGCAAGGAGATACCATGAGATATACAGCCCAATTGTGTTCAGGGTCACTCCTTTGACCAAATATAGTTCCTTGTTCAAAAAGTGACATTTCCATTGAGCAGACAGCATGACTGTTGCTCATTGGAAACGGACCCAACCATAAATGAATTTCCAGTAGGATTCCTTGTTTATACAGTAAATGAAATATTTTTGAAGTACAGTATAAAAAACCTGTTTACGACCTTCTAAATAATGTTTTTAGCATTATAAGAGCCCTCTAGACATGAAATAACCCCCCTAAAATCACTTTTATACTCGTATTACCCAATATAGTAGACATCTTAATAGGAAATAGAGTAAACAATACATAACACAGACTGACACGTTAGCATTAACAGCATACTTCAATGTATAACACATAGTGACTAGTGGGGAATACTACTGCAATGCTGCTGCTTGTGGTTAAGGAGAGACTCCTGATGCACTTCAGTTGCTTTACTAGCAAGATGAACATTCACACCGAAGCTGCTGTCAGCCATAACTCATGCCAGTCACTTGCACACTACACTGCTAACACTCATTCAAACAACATTCAAACACATGTCACTTTCTAGGCCCCGCCCATTAAAGACACAAGTCTTTAATATAAAGCAAGTCTTCTGAATGCCTTATATTTGGTATTTTTGTTCAGTGCTTAATTAAGGCCAATAATATGACGCCTGTGGTGCTTGCTCTCTAAACTTTATTGTGAGTTGATGGTGAATGATGATGAGTTTATTAAGGGAGACCATATGTCCTGTTCACGTCGTGTAAGTGTAATGGCTAAGTGTCTCCTTACTTTGGTTCAAAAGGTGCCGTTTTTTGTGCCGATAATATTGCCAGTGTAACCAATATATTAAGAACAGGAGAAGTCAACATAATCGTGACCTTGAACAATATCAAAAGACCCGGATAGATACTTCTCACTTGTCTAACTTCTTGTGTTGTGATTTACACTAGTTAGGTTAAGAGCTGGAAAATAAGCCAGACCTTTTGCATACTTCAGTTTTTTGCCAAAAAATGGAGAAAACTTTATCACAGTGTTTGAAGCCCAGTCTTTGTAAAATGCCTTTGATATTCTAACTTTCTATTTTAAATGAGGCTGAGTTGTTTGTCTCTTTGAAAGGGTGACACTCTTCTTTGATAGGGGAGATAATGATATGCATGCCTGACTGAATATGGCTAAAAGTATGTTTTAGCACATCAAAATAAAGCACTTTAAAAAGCATTAAAAGGAGGCGGACGATTAATAATTCACTCATACCTGTGGTGCACAGGAAGATGACTCCTCGCATTAGGATTCTTCCTTTTTTGAAAGGCATGCAATTCGATACAAGCGCATTGGCTTCCTTTCCTCCCCTCTGTCAGCCGCTAATCACCAAATAAGAGTGTTTCTGTGTTTCCACAAAGGAAATATGTGCTTGCATATGAAAAATTTACAGCTTCCCAGCAGCTTATTAGAAACGCTTAGTTAAAAATAGCATGTGCATTAAGGGAACCGGTCTGAGGTTGTGTTTGATGTCAGTGAATAGGTGGGTGCTGGAGCTTGCCAGCGAAAGGCAGACAGTAGGCTGTAGTTTTAATGGAAGAGTCCCTGTTATTGTTTTAAACTTGTGTGACTGATGAACACAATGGTCATTGAAAGCAAGTGCAGGAAAGCATATTTTGTGCATGGCAGAAGAGTAACTCGGGCCTGTTGGTGGATGTAGTCTGCCCTCATGATGTTTGCACAGGCGGCACGCAGATGTTGTGCAGGTTATAATATGGCCAATAAGTGTCTTAGACGTGCTGTTATTTATCTCAAAGGATCTACGGCACCCAACTGTTTGAGGTTTTGATTTTATTTTTTACTAAGTTCCCCCCTTATAACTAATGAAGTGTTCCTTCTTATCATTGTCATGTAGCTGCTGGAGCAGGGCACAATTGTTCCCTTACAAATGACAGTCACTGTCACACAGACAGCCTTAGCGAGCACAGAAGAAAGGCGTCCTCCTTTTTATGCCAATGTCAATCATATTTTCTCTTTCTTGTTCTCTGGCTTCTCGCTGTTCATTAAAATCATTTAAAAGTACATTACACACCGCTGTAAAATGCATAATGTTTCCGGTGTGTCATTTTACTTTGAAAGACGCCCTGTGTTTATCTCAAAGATATACGTGCACACGCATGTACCCTTGCAGACATATGTAAACGTCTTATTCTGCAAACATGGCAGATTGCTGCGATCAGAGCTCTGGCATGTACAGTATATACTCTTACCAGTCACTTTTTTAGGAACACTGGCACGCTTTAATGAGATACTGTACAATCTGCTTTGCAATGGAAATGGTCAGTTTTGATCGACACTGTCAGTTTAGCAATATGCTTATTATTATGGGTGTATTTTGCAGTGGTATAGAAATGCACTGCATCATACGGAAAGCTGTTTCTAATATGTTTTGTACAGGCCAGGGGTGTCCAAACTTTTTTCAACAAGGGCTACATACTAAAAACTGAAAGCATTCGAGGGGCACTTTGGTATTTTCTAAAACATCACATATGCTACCACTGTAAGTGACCAGAAAAAAATCCATCTCAGCTTTGTGATGTAGGTGAAAAAGCGTATTATTTGTATGAACTTTGTTCTTTCCTCCTTTTTTCAAAATATTTCTACATTCTTCTTAAATCATTGCTGTATGCTTTTTTTTCAATATTATGACTTTTGTTTCCTTAATATTAGAACCTTTTCCCTCCGATTGACTGGTGACCCTGCCAGTGTACCCCGCCGCTCGACCGAAGTCAACTGGGATAGGCTCCAGCATACCCCCAGGACCCTAGTGAAGATACACGGCAAAGAAAATAGATGGATGGATAGAACTTTTTCCCCAACCTATTTTTTCACAAATTACAACTTAATTTAGTTTTGTTTCTTATAATATTATGACTTTTCAAAAAATAACATATTTTTTTAATATTTGAACTTCATGCTAGGATTGGCTGAAGACCAGTCGATCTGGATTTTTAAACACACTGTGGGAATAGCATTACACACATTCTGCAAATTCCAAATAATAGTAATAAAAGTATGTACAGTATTTGACAGTGCCTCTCAATTCCTTATCTTTGTAAATGTATGCATTTTCTCCCATTGCATTGCTCCGGTGTAGCTTATCCTGTGTCCAGTGAGTGTACCATGTATAAAGAGAACTGTATGGACAGTTCATTTAATGTAATTCTATCCCGACTGCCTCAGCAGCTTAATCACCTTGCGTGGTTAGTAATTCAAAGGGTCATTTTTAATGCTGGCTATGAAATATGTATACATGGATGGCCATAAGCCTTTTCTCCCCGCCCCCCCCCCCTCACCTAGCTGAGACAGCAGACCTGGCAAAAGGAAAGGAACCAGAACATTGCCTTCATTAAAGTAGTTGTATATTTATGCAGCAAAAGGATGATGATGATGAGAGGCGGGACAGTGCAGAGGAGATAAGGAGGTGGTGCTAAAAGAAGACCTGTGCACTTCTTGCCTTCTTTGATAGATAGAGTATGCACATGGAAGGGTGCTGTTGGAACTGAATAATTATTTTCAGTCCTTCCTTGCATTGGATTTATGGGAGCCAGGGAACGGATAGGGGGGATAAAAATGATCTTGGGATTTCACCCACATGTGGAGGACTTTCGACTCTCTTGTACGGAACACACTCAGACATTTTTACAAGACAAAAACAAATGACAGTATTAAGTGAAAACATGGAGCTCGCATGTGTCCACATGCAGCATGCCAGTTCCTGATGTTCATATGTAGGCTGCATCTGTAACGTTTTAACTTGAGCTGCTGCATGTCATTACACATGTGACAATACTCTATAGTAAATGCTAGTTGAGCAACATACAGTAACTGTTTATGGAACCTTTTAAATTTTACAGAGGTTTCAATTTGCCACACAATTAGCTGTTGCAAATAGTGAAAAATGTTTAATTTAGTTTTTTGCCCCCCCCCCAAAAAAAAGTTTCAGGTTATTCCAATGATATGTACTTTCTTCCTATATTTGCTGCATCTAAAATTGTGGAGGCACTCTATATGACTGTTTAAATGCCTTCCTCACCTATTTTGGCACACCTGTTCCTGGCTGGTATGCTGTTTGAGTGTCCAGGTGTGATTCTCAAAGAATGCAGACACTGCTCTGTAGACTGCGGACTAGAATAATGAGCACGGCAATTAGCATCCCCTAGTTGCACCACTGAAGCATTGCAGGCTGTGCTCTTTCCACAGCAGACTTACCAAATACTACAGGCTTTGTTTTGCATATAAAAGTGCACACACTGTATATTAGTGGTTTACTAGTTCATGGATACTTACTATCGAATAAAAAGAAGACATATTTGCAGCATTGCTTTGTGATGGCTTTTAAAGTCAAAGTAGTATGACAAATCAACAGACAAGGCAATGTCTGTTGATCGGCGTCAACAATAAAAAATGTTTACATATTCATAACGCATCCTCTGGGTGCTTGTCATCCTTCAAATTATAATTCCCTTTGTCTTTGAAGATAATAGGCCGTAAATTGTCCTTGTTTGCAAGCCAACTCACGGAAAGCTCAGTGTTTACGAGTTTTAGCACAGACTGTCTAATGGCCGAGCTCCAACCCGCGTGTCCTGTAAAGGTGAAAGCCACGTCATCCTGTTGTTCAGTGGCCTGATTAAAAACCATCCTGCTAATTAATAGCTCCTCTGCATGTCATCATGTTCACGTCAGCCACTTTTCCACCATGCTTTTAGCCACGAATAAGTCACTCTTGCTTTTACTATTAAGCGTGTCATTTGTTTGAATAAAATAACTGAGTGTTATACGTAACAGGAAAGGGTTTAATCCATTCCTTCAAAAATTTGTACTTGATGCTTTTCAGCTTCCTTCCTAATTACCCCCCTTTTGTTGCTGTGGATGAAGATGATGAAAAGCCGGTTAGAAATGGAGGGGGAAAGAAATTTAAGTATTCATTCAAGTATTGTTAGTGTACCATTAAAAAAGAATGACTTTCGTCATTTTGGGACTTGAATCATGTCAATATTAATTGCTAAGGAAGCTTTAAGGCTTTTCAGGTATTAGAAGACGCACTTTGCAGTAGAATAAGAGGTCTCAGCAATGACACGGGGAAGTTGTGCATCCTTACTGAACTGTATTGATATTTTGGGGAGGGTTACCTCACATTTATGTCCTTCAGATGCTGCAGAGATTTTATGTGCACTGACCACAGGTCATAGTTTGACTAACCGTGGCTCACATCTAAATGCAAATTTAGGTTTAGGAGTATTGTCAATGTACTTAGTGAATTGTAGTCTTATAGCATTCATTTGTGATCACTCACAATGTTGCCATGTTGTTGGTTTGTTGCCATGGATGGGAAGCTAATGGCTTATTCACACACTGATGAAGCACAAATCAGAAGCAGCTAGGGGTTCAATATCCTGGATAGGATACTTAGGCAGAATTTGAAGCGTAACCAAGAGTTGAACCAGCAACTTTCCAAACAAGTCAACCACTCAGTCCACCACCTGAGCTGTGCTGTCCCCAGAGGACAAGGCAGATTGATGGAGGCTGTGATTGCTCTGATGGATTTCAACATCAGATGACTTGTTTCCGATCATTCATTCAGTGCACTTTCAGACACTTTCTGTCCAGCAGCCATCTTTGTCTCCCTTGAAAGCTCAACAAGGCTCCAGAGATGTAAGCAATGTGCGCTGCAGTCCCCACCCTGCCTGAATAATACACTGAAGCTATGTGAGGTGAGACAAGGTGCCAACGTCCAATTCACTTATGGGACTCAACAGCACCAAAGCCTGTGGTTTGCTGAAAAAAGGACATGAATTAATAATAATCTAATTGACTCTTAGTTCTTTTTTTCCTCCATTCTGGCTTAGACGTGTGTGCTTTCAAACACGATTCCACTCAATGTGTCAGAAGAGGTTTGGTGGCTATGTGACTAATAACCAGACCAGAGATCCAGGTCAGGGACACACACATAACACACGTGTATGACTCTCCAGCAACCTTGGAGTGTATAATTTAGCTCTAGTTCCAAATAATAATGAAGGATTAAAGAAGGTACACCCTGGACTGGTCACCAGTCAATCACAGGGCAGACAAACAACCATTCACACTCACATTCATACCTATGGACAATTTAGAGTCGCCAATTAACATGCAAACTTCACACAGAGATGCCAAGCAGAGATTTGAACCCAGCAACATCAACTCATTAGCATAATATGTAAAAGACTTTAACCTACAAAGCAAAAATGAATAAGACAAGTTGTGCTGATTTTTTTACAATCAAAATGAGGAAATCAGGATTAATGGCTACAAAGAGCATGTTCTGAAGTGCTCAGCTTTTCAAAGCAGGGTGTGAAGCATGATTCTGCAACTCTCCGCTCCTGCCAACAGTCAACACACCAATCTTTCCTCATCTCCCACAGTAGTCACAGTGAAGCCAAGTGCCACATATGCTTTGTCATAGTTCCTGGTCTTAGTTTTCGGGCTTTCCGTTTGTCTCATTATCTCCGTCTCCCTCAGCCTTTCTTTTCATCACCGTTAGATATTTTTCCATGTTGTCTCCTGAAGTTTTGTTCACTGAACTTTGTATCCCCTGCGCTGTGCTGTGTGCGCATGCTTGGCGCATGAAAACCCTAACCATCCCTGTGCACACTCTTGACAATGGGCCAACCAAATTGTCAGTCTTCTTTTTGCTCTTTCTGTATAAGCATGATATGCCTTAGGGTGTCTAATATTTGCGGAAGACCACTCATGGATACCGGTGTCCAACTGTTTTTGTCACTCCAGCCTTTCCATTTTATTGGTCATTTATTGTCATCCCTCCTCTTGTCAAGGCTGAACAGGATACAGTAGTTGCATGTTAGTCATGGTGCTCTTGATGGTGTGTGTAGTGGAAGAGTCCTAAAAAAAAAGCAACTGATCACACATTATGGAGTCACAATTGGCCGTGACCAGAGACACTGTGTCTGAGTAACCTTCCCCAGGATCGTGCAACCCCCATCACTCTGTCCCACCCTGATGTAGTCAGCTGGAGGCCCTTCAGGAAAGCTCTCCACTATAAACAGTTCTCTCACACTAACTGACATGGTATACTGTATGCTTGGTATCAATCATGCTTATTATACTAATGAAAATTTATTTGTCTACTTAACTCTTGTGTCACGCCTGTGGTTCACTTATGCAGTGTAGCACTCACTTAAAAATTCTTAGTCCGAGATATAGTTTGCACTGTAACAGTACTGCAGACAAGGTGTACCAAGGGAAAGGGGGACTTGAAAGTCGGTTCATGTGGGGAAACAAATTTGCAATCCGGAAGGCGCAGGTTTCCACAAAGGACAAACCTAAGTGGGTTTAGCGCCAGTGCATACATACTACTTTTTTTACCCGCAAAAAAATCTAAACATCCGTACCAAATATTAAAGGGTTTCTTCTATCCCTGCGGTCTTCTTTGTGTTTATGCAAGAATAAAATAAAGCCCTTGGTGTAAGTGATGCCACCATCGATGCCCACCCTTGTTGTTATCTCACAGATTAGTTCACAGGAAGTAGAGTGGATGGGGACGCGGCGAGGACAGTGCCACGACTAAGCGCTTGGTTACTGTCAGCGATGGGAGGCTCTTTTAGTTTAACATTCCCTTTGTTTATAGGTGGATGTGCTTAATGGGATTGGCTGTGACTGGACCCTAACAGGGTCTCACTGACTGATCCCAATGTCTCTGGGAGATCTAGCAGGCGGCCCCTGTCCAAAGCTAGGTTCCCCACTGTGTAATCAGCTCAATTCATCCTGATTGGAGGTGACATTTTAATGTCTGGAGCAAGAGTGTGGTCAACAACGCTTAACCTGACCCCCCCCAACCCCAAAAGTACCCTGTCCTTACCAGTGCCCTCTGTTCTCAATTTGCCCCTTCTAGGACTGTACAAATCAGGCCAATTTAACTCTTTATGGGCTTGTTAGTGGTTAGCAGGACACCCCCCTATGTTCCACAGTGAATTCATTTTGCAGGTGACAAAGCAGTGTAGCTCTCCTCATACTGGCCCAGAGTGGCTTCAGTTCCTCTGTAAGCTTCAGCTTAACTGAGTGTTTAAGTGTGATGATTCACTTTGTGCCACTGCCGTTTGGTCCTTTTTTTCTAATGCTGAGGAATTTTAAAGTCTTAGCACCTGCTCGTGTGAGCCTTGCTCTGCAAACATGGAAAGGCGTGAGATTTTTTGTTTGCGTTGTTGTCATTTGCAGTACCACTTCCTGACCAGGGGGTGTTAATATTATGGGACTTGTGAAAAGTTGGGATTTGGCTGTTTTTAAGCAATTAAAATCAACTTTTAGGAAATGATGTCGTATTTCTTTTCACTTTTCATGTAATTCAAAATGATTATCCAGGTTTGTTATGCATTTATGAATAAAATAAATGTAACAATTTACATTGTTGAATGTGAAAATACTTTCTTGCACCAATTGCTGCACCAAACGGATCTGTAATATGATGAAGGTATGTTGCAAAACACATGAAAACCACAACTTTAAGGCCTGGTTAAGATTTGTTGTTGCTATTTCTTGCAATTGACTCATAAAGAATAGGAACATTATGAAACTATAATTTCAAAGTCTTGATTTTTTTTGTAAAAACACCCAATAGAGCATTTGTGTCTCTCAGTTGTATAATTTAAGAAATAGGAAAAGTAAGAATAAATTACAAAATCCATCCATCCATTTCTCCGCCGCTTATCCTTACTTGGGTCATAGAGGTATGATGGAGCCTATCTCAGCTGACTTTGGGTGAGAGGCGGGGTACACCCTGGACTGGTCACCAGTCAATCGCCGGGCAGACAAACAAACATTCAGATTTACATTCATACTCTAATGGACAATTTAGAGTCGCCAATTAACCTAACATGCATGTTTATGGAATGTGGGAGGAAACCGAAGTAATCAGAGAAAACCCACACACTGACGTGGAGAACATTCTAAGTGTACCATATAATGATTTTTAATCTGTTATTTTAACTTCATGTTAGTACATGGTTTACCCACAAAACGTTTCAAAACATAACAGCATATATACACTCATGTGAACCTCTTCCAAACGGTGTCTGTGTACTTTGTCTCAAAGTTAAAGACTCATGCGGACTCAAACTATGAGGTGGTGTGAAACCTAAAGCTGCACCCTGTGGCAAACTAACATTTGTATATGATGTTGTCCACAACTCCAGCTTTGAAAGCAGCATGAGAGCAGACGTAAATGTGTGTGATATATCTTAGGAGTTGTGTAATCCACCGCCTAATTCCTATTCCATGTAGTTATGGCACGTTTAGGAAAGACAGCCCTTTCTCATATTGATTGAACTGTTCCCAGGCTGCCAAGCTGTCAAGTCATCCTGACATCTCCTCTCTTTAACCCTGTGTGCATGTGTTTCTGCAGCAGTGTCCATCCAGTCGGAACGTCAGTCAGATTCCCCTACTCCAAGCAAAAGGCCCTCGTCACGGTCGGAGACCTCTGAGAGCCCGCTTTCCTCAAAGCGTCCCCGGACTGCTGAAAAGCGAGCTGCAGAGCAGGTGAGCACCCAAAAAATATAAAACTGCCATCCATGCGGTCACTTTGTGAAGGTCCAGCTTTTTTTTTGTCTCTAATAAGCAGGCACTGCAGCTTAAAACTTTGACTCCATTTAGACAAACTTTGTATAAATGATGTATTTACAGAATCTCACCAAGCCTTTTCATAGTGCGTTACTTTCTTTTCAACTCTGCTGCAAATTATTTTAGCCTCTGCTGCAGTCTCATTGCTAATTGTGTATAAGGTGGAAAATCAATATGGTATTTGACAGATGAGAGCACTTTGAAGTGGGTGCCAAGAGTGAGTGCTTCTTACTATTACACACTTGTCCGTGATCAGAGGAATCAGTCTGCTTGAGGGAAGGCTGGCCTCGTTCTCTAGCCTCCTCAGCTACAGTTTCTCTTCTCTCACAAAAGACATTTCACCCTATTAACCCCGTGAATATGCCCCGCACCCCTCTCTCTACTTTCCCTCAGATGTACCAGTGCCCTTACTGCAAGTTCACCAACACAGACTTGAATCGTCTCAGAATGCACGTGATGACGCAGCACTCTGTCCAACCCATGTTACGCTGCCCGCTGTGTCAGGACATGCTCAACAACAAGGTCCACCTGCAGTTCCACCTCACGCACCTGCACAGTGTCGCACCCGACTGTGTTGAGAAGCTCATTGCCACGGTAGGTCCATGACAGCAGAAGTGTGCTCCTACAATCAACATTTTACAGTTATGTTGGTTATTGATAATGTTTCATTGTCATCCATTGCCTGGGAAAATGTTATGCTAAGGTTGCTGGATATGACCCATTCATACACAACTTAGTTGATAGATAAATAGGTTAATTAGTAGGTGTGCTTTTCTACTTGGATTCATATTAGATAGTCAGACAGCCACATACTGAGGCCTGAAGTTAGAATCATGTCACCTGCAGTGCACCCGTGCATTGTTCTCCACAGAGAGTCTGTTCAGTTTCCTTGCTTCCAATAATGTTCATCAAAGGGAAGATTACATTTTATTTGCCCTGTTTTCTTGTAAATCACTGAGCAAATCTTTGTTCTGTTCCATCTTATGCGACTCAATAGCTCGCCGGACAATCACACAGTAAAACATGACTCTATCTACCGCCAGGCCGTCTTCGCCCACCCCGTCTTGAAAGTAAATGGCAGGCGCATTAGTTTGGTAGATGGCAATATTTATTTCTTTTATAGGGGTTGTAATGTACTGAACCACTACACAGTAGCATGACGGAATAGCAGTAATAGAAGACACATTAAGGCTAACACCTTTTTATAACTAGTGAATGCTGACGGAAAAGTACTTTATTCTTTTCACTCATCTAAGTAGAGGAGCATAATTAATTCTGAGATAGGTGACTTTTATTTCTTGCCAAGCATGCATAATGATATGTTCTTACTCCTACCTTTCATCGTTTTATTATCATACTGTCTTTGTAGCCCACTTTCCTCCTTCTGTTTCCACCCAAAGCCTTTCCAGTATCTCTTTCAGGGCAGTTGTATTTCCTCCTCATTGTTATTTTTTAGGTTTGAGTGCAGGATTTTCATCACAGTCTTACATTATCTTGTTCATTATCAGAACATTTGTGTAAATGCTTAATTATCCTCCTGTTATTTACTTCACCGTTGTTTTTTTAATCTTAAATATGATTTTCCTGATTAAAGTAAACACTGGTTTTGTTTGCTGAAGGGCACAAAAGTTGCAAACAGTTCTTTATCTCTTCCAGATGCCTCTCTTGCTGCATGATTCATTTTCACTCCGTGTAAGACGACGGCAATGAAAATGCGGGTGCTTCATTAATTCTGCGTCTGGTTGGATGATAGCCATTTTGAACTATGTTTGCCAATTAGATGGGCCAATTCAAAAGTGACCTTGGGATACTTTGCTCTTTCCTCTAATAGCCTAATAAAGTAGTTGTCTAGAATCATTCAGCTTTGTTTTTGTTTGTGCCTCCACTCTGCTAGACAGGAGTGAGTACACAATAACAGGGAGTGGACAATTATGGTAATTTTTTAATGATGGCCACTAATCATACACAGCATGAAAAAATATTGGTGTGTAAAATGTGCAGAAAGTAAGATTAATAGAGTACATCTTTGTGTTTTGTTTGTTCCAGGTGACCGCAACTGATGTTCTCCCAGCAAGCATGTTCATACCTGTGCCTGGTCCAGAAAGAGACACCCAGAACCCTTCACATGCTCTTGCCAACTCTGAAGATATAAAGAAACAAGGTGGCTAGTATTTAGTTCCCATAAAATGTGTAACTTAACAAGAATATGTTATCCTGTTGATTTAAACTAATATACTGTATAATATACATTTACGTTGAGTTTTAATCTTTTTTTTTTGTTTTGTTTCTTCACAGATTCACCAGATGCTGATCTTGAGAAGGGTGTTTCACTCACTACAGAAATAAATGAAGCTCGCAAGTCTCCTCTAGAAGATCAACAAACAGAGAAGGATGATGCAACTGGATTTCTGTGCTGGAAGAAAGGCTGTAATCAAGTGTTCAAGTCATCCAATTCTCTCCAGATGCACTTCAATGAAGTTCACAACAAAAGACCCCAGCTGCCTGTTTCAGATCGCCATGTCTACAAGTATCGTTGTAACCAATGCAGCTTGGCCTTCAAGACTGTGGAGAAGCTACAGCTCCATTCTCAGTACCATGTTATCCGAGCAGCCACTATGTGCTGCCTCTGCCAGCGGAGCTTCAGGACACTACAAGCATTGAAGAAACATTTAGAAACCAGCCATCTGGAGCTGAGTGAAGCTGATATCCAACAGCTGTATGGTGGCTTACTGATTAATGGAGACATTATGGTCATGAGTGACGCAGCCCTTGCTGATGACCATGGAGGTCTGGGAGAAGAGGACAAAGATGGAGATGAGAGTGACCCAGAGGAAAAGCAAAGCCCAACAGGCAGTGACTCTGGGTCACTACTGGAAGATTCTGGATCGGAACCTAAACGTGCTTTGCCATTCAGAAAGGGTCCCAACTTTACAATGGAGAAGTTCTTGGACCCATCTCGTCCTTTCAAGTGCACCGTTTGCAAAGAGTCTTTCACACAGAAGAACATTCTTCTGGTTCACTACAACTCTGTCTCCCATCTGCACAAGGTGAAGAGAGCTCTTCAGGAATCTACCACTGGTCAACCAGAGCCAACAAGCAGCCCTGACAGCAAGCCATTTAAGTGTAGCACTTGTAATGTGGCATATAGCCAGAGTTCTACCTTGGAAATCCACATGCGCTCTGTTCTACACCAAACAAAAGCTAGGGCAGCCAAACTTGAAGCTGCAGGAGGGATATCAGGCTCTGCAAGTGCTACTGGTGCAAGTAGTGGAAGCACTATCATCAGCACTTCAACAAGTCCAAACCCAGCAAGCAACTCAACAACAAACTCTACCAACCACAGTTCTTCTGGATCTCAAACAGCTCAGAGTCTTCTTGGAGGAAACCACACATCCCAGGGTCAAAGCAATGAGACTAGCAGCTCAGTCAGCAGCCGTTCCTCGCCAGCGGAGAACAGTGACACAAAAAAGGCTAAATATACAGACATGCTGTCTGCAAGAGGACAACAACAGCTTCAGCAACAACAGCAATTAGCTCAAGCTCAAGCCCAAGCCCAACTTCAGCAAGAGCTCCAGCAGCAGGCTGCTCTTCTGCAATCCCAGCTTTTTAACCCAGCACTTCTGCAGCACTTCCCCATGACAACTGATGCACTTCTTCCCTTGCAACAGCAGCAGTTGCTGTTTCCTTTCTATATCCCTGGAGCAGAATTTCAGCTAAACCCAGAGATCAACATAAGTAATTCAGCACTTGGACTAACAGGATCAACCACCTCGCTGCTAGAAGATCTCAAAAACTCAGCCCAGCAAAGCTGCTTACAGCAGCAACTGATGCATCACCACCTTCAGCAGCAACAACATCAGCAGCCTCACGCACAGGTTCAAGGGCAGATGGCACTGCTGCAGCAGAGTGCTTCTCTACACCAGCAAGTTGAAAAAAAGCAGAAGTCTGCCTCTTCTCAAAATGACAGAGACAAAGATACCCAAAGAGAAAAAGACATGACCGAAAAAAATGAGGACGCCAACAAAGATTTAATGGACAAACTAAAAGAAAAGAAGGAGCTTCAACATATTTCAACCAATATAAGTCATGACTCTGGCTTACTTCCACCAAGGATCGCTTCAGATGCCCGTGGAAATGCAACCAAAGCCCTGCTAGAAAATTTTGGGTTTGAGTTAGTTATTCAGTATAACGAAAATAAACAAAAAGCTCAGAAAAAGGGAAGTGGGCCCACAGGTTCAAGTGGACCAGGTGGGATCACAAGAGTGGTGGATCCTATTGAGGGATTAGAGAAACTGGAATGTGAAGCCTGTGGCAAGCTGTTTTCCAATATACTGATTCTAAAGAGCCACCAGGAGCATATCCACCAGGCTTTCTTTCCATTCCGCTCCCTTGAGCGATTCGCCAAGGAATACAGAGAGAATTATGATAAACTATATCCACTGAGACCCTCTACACCAGAGGCTGCTCCAGCTCCTCCACCACCTCCCCCTCCCCCACCACCCCAAAGAGCTCCCACGCCAAACATTCCTGTCTCTGCAGCCTCACTCACACCTCCGACTGCACCTACTCCACAGCCTCCAGTTCCAATGTCTCAAATTCCCATGCCCATGGATTTACCTATCTTCTCACCACTAATGATGCAGCCCATGTCTCTGCAGGCCTTGCCCACTCAGCTGCCCCCACAGCTACCATCTGTTGAAACTTCTCTGGCCTCCGACTTGGCCCAGCTTTACCAACAACAGCTCACTCCAGCCATGCTGCAGCAGCAACAGAACAAGAGGCCACGGACACGTATCACAGATGACCAACTTCGGGTTTTGCGACAGTACTTTGATATTAATAATTCACCCAATGAAGAACAGATTAAAGAGATGGCAGATAAATCAGGACTGCAACAAAAAGTAATCAAGCACTGGTTCAGAAACACTCTTTTCAAAGAAAGACAACGCAACAAAGACTCGCCATACAACTTCAATAATCCACCAACCACAACACTTGAAGAGACTAAAATTGATTCTAAACCTCCTTCTCCTGAACCACAGAAGCATGATTTTTATGGAAGTAAACGGTCTTCTAGAACTAGGTTTACTGACTACCAGCTGAGAATCTTACAAGATTTCTTTGATGCCAATGCGTATCCTAAAGATGATGAGTTTGAACAGCTTTCCAACCTTCTGAGCCTCCCTACTCGTGTCATTGTCGTTTGGTTCCAAAATGCTCGCCAGAAGGCAAGGAAAAATTATGAAAACCAGAGTGACGGTGGGAAAGATGGCGAGAGACGAGAACTCTCAAACGACCGATATATTCGCACCTCAAATCTGAATTACCAGTGCAAAAAATGCAGTTTGGTATTCCAGAGAATATTTGATCTCATAAAGCACCAAAAGAAGCTGTGTTACAAAGATGAGGATGAAGATGGACAGTATGACAGCCACAACGAGGATTCCATGGATCTTTCAAATGAATGTTATACTCCCTCGGGTTCTTCCTGCCACACCCCGATGCCCTCCTCTTCAAGTCTCTGCCCATTACCACCCACCACTTCAGCATTCACACACCTCTCTTCAGCTGATAAGGATGAGGCTTCACCAGCAACCACCTCAAACCCCCATGAGGAAAAGTCAAAGGAGTTATCAGACATTTCTGCTGATCCCCAAGAAAATAAAACATCTATAAAGCAGGAAAATGTTCCCCAAAACCATTCTGAATCACAGCTGCATAGAAATCAGAGAGAAGAGAAGATGCAGCCTCTGTCAAAGGCCAACAAACATTCATCTGCTTCCTTCACTCATCAACAACAAAGTGCACCATCAGCTTCACAGACGAGCCAGGCTCCCTCTCAAAGCACCCACATGAACCACAATCCACACCTGAGCTCTGCCACACAGCAAATAGCCCAGCAGATGATCCCATACCAGTGCGATCAGTGCAAGATTGGCTTCCCCTCTTTTGAGCACTGGCAAGAGCACCAGCAATTACACTTCCTTTCTGTGCAGAACCAGTTCATTCACCCACAATTTCTTGATCGCCCAATGGACATGTCTTTCATGCTATTTGACCCAAGCAATCCTCTCCTGGCAAGTCAGTTACTCGCTGGGGCAATGCCCCAGATCCCCAGCAGCTCTGCCACCTCTCCATCCACACCCACATCCGCCATGAACTCCCTGAAGAGGAAACTAGAGGAAAAAGCCGGCACCAGCCCTGGTGAGAATGACAGCACAAACAGTGAAGAGCCACAGCGAGACAAGCGGCTTAGAACCACTATCACACCTGAACAGCTAGAGATTCTTTATCAGAAGTATCTATTAGATTCTAACCCTACACGCAAGATGCTTGACCACATTGCTCATGAGGTGGGCTTGAAGAAAAGAGTAGTGCAAGTCTGGTTTCAAAATACCAGAGCCAGAGAGAGAAAAGGCCAATTTAGAGCAGTGGGGCCAGCTCAAGCTCATCGAAGATGCCCTTTTTGTCGAGCTCTTTTTAAAGCAAAAACTGCTCTTGAGGCACACATTCGCTCTCGTCACTGGCACGAGGCCAAACGGGCAGGCTATAATTTGGCCCTGACTGGTATGCTACCTGATCAGGAGGGCATGCAAATGAAGTTGGATGCGTTGGAATCAAGCTATTCCCAAATGGCGTCATCAAATATGGATGGACAAAGCTCTTCAATGTCTCCTGTGAATAGAGGAATGGACTTGTCTCCCAGGGCTCTGCTGAGCCCTTCATCCATTAAAGTTGAGGGAATGGAAGAGTTTGAAAATGCAGCCATGTCTTCTGTGAACCTCAGCTTTGATCAAAACAAGCTGGATAATGACGACTGTTCCTCTGTTAATACAGCCATCACAGATACAACAACAGGTGATGAGGCTAATGCTGATAATGACAGTGCTGATGCAAAACACAGCCAAAGTAGTAATGATTACCTGTCAAAGCCGGGGTGCACTGCCCCCATCCTTGAAAATGATGACCAGATGTCCTCAGGGCTAGTAAGCCCCGCAACAAGCTATTATGCTAGGGACTATGAAAATGAACATATTATTGACCACAGCGAGACATCCAGCCTGGCTGATCCCTGCTCGCCAAGTCCTGGAGCTTCAGGGAGCAGGAGCATTGACAGCGGAGATCGTCCTGGCCAAAAGCGCTTCCGAACCCAGATGACCAACCTCCAGCTTAAAGTATTGAAGTCCTGTTTTAATGACTACAGGACCCCCACCATGCTGGAATGCGAGGTACTTGGCAATGATATTGGACTTCCAAAGAGAGTGGTTCAGGTGTGGTTTCAAAATGCCCGTGCCAAGGAAAAAAAGGCAAAACTCAACATGGCCAAACACTTTGGAATTAATCAGACATCCTACGAGGGGCCGAAGACTGAATGCACTTTGTGTGGTGTCAAGTACAGTGCCCGCCTTTCTGTCCGTGATCACATATTCTCCCAGCAGCACATCTCCAAGGTAAAGGATACCATTGGCAGCCAGATCGATAAGGAAAAAGAATACTTTGACCCAGCTACTGTCCGCCAACTTATGGCTCAGCAGGAAATGGACCGAATTAAGAAGGCCAATGAGGTTTTAGGATTGGCACAACAGCAAGCCATGCAGCAGCAGGGGATGTTTGATAACCCAGCAATGCAGGCGCTGAATCTCCAGTCAGCCTATTCCAATCTGCAAGGCATTCCACCTGTCCTCTTGCCTGGGGTTGGAAGCCCCTCTCTTTCCAGCTTTAACTCATCTAATTCAGGTATGTTGTCATTATTGCCTTGATACACAGTATGTAATACAGTATGTGGAAAACAACTATTTTGTATTGGTAAACATACAAGCATATTTATTTTATTTCACTTCAATCTACTTGTCGTCCTTGGGCATGTTTCATAGCGTGCATATAGGATAACATAGGATATAGGATAACACTGCGCCTCCTACATACTGACAAACACACTTGGGTGGGCATTGTACACTATAGCTCAATGTAGATACCGTATAAGAATGATTTAGTACATTTGCAGGCTATTGCTAGAGCATGCCCTAACTATCTTTCTAACTTTTGTTGTGTTTTTTTGGACTTTCCAAAATGTCAGCTTTAACTCCTCCAAAACCTTCAAACCTGCTGAACATGCCTGGTGCCGGTGTTCCCTCGCCAAGCCTCCCCACATCCGGATTGCCCAACAAGCCACCCTCCTCCTCATCCTTATCCACATCAAGCCCAGCACAGACCAACACTTCTGTTTCCACCTCAAGCCCCACCACCACATCCAACTCTGCTTCTTCAGCCAGCCAGTCCACCTCCCGTCTGGAACGCCCCAAAGAGCATGAAGGTGAAAGGTTAAGAGACAAGGACAAGCCTAAGGATAAGGCAGAGAAGCCCTCAACTCCATCATCAACTGGAAGCACCCCTGCCCCTTCTACTTCTGCTGCCAGCGCCAAAAAGGAAAAACTAGACCCTGCTGTTCCGGCCACCTCAATGCCAACTCCTGGTATTGAGTATGTGGTAGATCCTGCCCAGCTTCAGGCCCTACAGGCTGCCTTGGCTTCAGACCCTACCGCTCTTCTCACAAACCAGTTCTTGCCGTACTTCATGCCTGGCTTTTCCCCATACTACACCCCTCAGATCCCAGGCGCTCTCCAAGGGGGTTACCTCCAACCAATGTATGGTATGGAAAGTCTCTTCCCCTACAACCCTGCCTTGTCACAAGCACTGATGGGCCTTTCTCCAGGTTCTCTGCTGCAGCATTACCAGCAATATCAGCAGAGCTTGCAAGAAGCACTACAGCAGCAGCAGCGGCAGCTTCAGCAGATCCAGCAACCCAAGACAAGCCAAAATCAGGCCCCTTCTAAATTGTTGGGGGAACGGAAAGAATCTGCCAAAGATCCAGCGAAAACAGAGGAGCAAAAGGGCAACCCCCCTAGTGCATCCCTAACTACCCCTTCCACATCCTCCCCTCCTAATAAAGTACACACTGTGCAGAACGAGCTGGATGGCAAAGCTGTGGACCCCCATCTGGACCAAGTCATTGTCCCTAAGGTGCAGTATAAACTGGCATGCCGAAAGTGTCAAGCAGTTTTCACCAAGGAAGAAGCGGCTATTACCCATCTTAAGTCTAACTGTTTTTTTGGTCAGTCTGTGGCAAACCTGCAAGAGATGTTGCTGCGTGTACCCAGTGGCGTAGGTGCAGGGGCTGGAAGTCTCTATGACTGCCTGGCTTGTGACACTACGTTGGATGGGGAAAAAGCACTCAGTCAACACCTGGAATCAGCTTTGCACAAACACAGAACAATCAAGCGATCAGCCAGAAATGCCAAAGAGCACGCTACTAGTTTATTACCTCACTCTTCAGCCTGCTTCCCCAATCCTAACACCACATCTACCTCGCAGTCTGCCACTCATCCCATCAGCAGCCCCACTCCGCCGCCAACAACATCAGCCACCATGCCATCTTCTGCTTTGTCCGCCACCTTTTGCTCCTCCTCCACCTCTTCTTCCTCCAGTACCCAGCTCAACGCCACAGCTCCCGGCAAACCCTGGCCCCAAGCCCCTTTCTCCAGAGCTTTAGTCGGGAAGCCCAATGCCAGTCCCTCTTCTGCTTCCTCCTTGTTTCCAGTGTCCTCACCCTCAACGGTTACCTCAAGTTCATTGAGCACCTCAGGAGTTCAGACCTCGATACCAACAGACGTCTTTACTGACGAGTCTGACTCTGACAGCAGTCAGAAGTCAGCAGACAGGCTGGGCAGGACGGCAGACAAGCCGCAACAACCTGGCTTTGTCAAAGACAGTAGTTCTTGTAGTAGTAATCTTACTAGTGTAGGAACAGACTCCATCAGATTGTAAAAGAGCTTTCGGTGATGGACAATGTTTAAAAAAAACACAAAAAAGAAAAAAAAAACACACAAACGGGAAAAGACATAAAAAACAGCAATGTTAAATATGTTAAAGGTATACAAACCAATTTCAGAAAAAGATGTAAAGACTTACTGCAATTCCAAAGCTTGTAACCAAAAAATTTAATGTTCGTGGATTGTTTTCCCATATCAACATGCTGGTTTTCATTTTGTTTCCTTTTGCTCAACTGAAACACATACATGTTAATATATGAGAGGGGAAAAGATTGACGCAATAGAATCCTGACAAATGGTCCAACAACGAAAGAAAGAAAAAATCTGAGTCATGAAGATGTCCTCTTGTTTTGTAATAATTTTTATTGACTAGCACACTCACAAAAAGCCAGTATGTGCTGTATGGGAGAATAGTTTGGTCCACGTTCTTGCTATTTAAGCATTCAGATACCAATGGCTTGCAAAAGTAAAATAATAATGTATTGTCTATTTTATTCTCAGGTCAGTAGATCCCAAATGTTTTGTTCTGTTACACACATCCATGTTTTACACTTTTGTTTTTTCATATCTTCACCTACTTATTTGAACTTATTGAAAAGAGTGAAAATTGATTTGGCGTTTTTCTGGGCATTAATATGGCAGTTGATTGGCTGAGTTGAAGAAGGATTCAATGGAGGAGAATTGTCGTCCATTCTTACCAAGACAGAGAGCATTGCAGACATACAAATACGAATGCGCCATAATGAGTTTTGACGAGTAAGAAAAAAAAACACCACCGTGTGTATTGATAACATTTCCAAACATGTTTGGTGTTACGTCGATTTAATTCAAGAAGTATGGTAGGTTTGTGTACACTTCGCTTTTCTATTGTCCAAATTTAAGACGCCTCTTTTGATGTTGTCTCGGTCATTCCGATAGAATAGATGATGATTGGCAGGTCATTGAGCAACGCTGTCTTATTCTCAATCTTGGTGGGAGATTCACGCAGATCCCCCTCCTAATAGGGCAGGAACCTCTTAAGGCTTATTTAAAATGTATGGGTCAGTTGTTACTGTACCAGCTGAAAGAAAAAAAATGTTGCAGGTGAAATGTTGAAAATGTTATTTTATTTATGTTACCTTTGTGCACTTATTACTGATTCCTATTTCCCACTCTACTTGTTCTTCTCTTCGCACTTACTTTCATCAGCTGTCCCGTCTTTGTAGATATGTACACGATAATGCAGGTCTACAGTTTTTATTTTGCTCCTATTTGTTGTCATACATGAAAATGAAAAAAAGAATACTAATAATAATAATTCTCACGCTTTAAGACAAAAAGAAAATCCAAAGACTGAACACTTTCACCATTGGTGCACAAAGATGAGAAAAGAGGCTTCTTTATACTTGATGATTTGTTGCTGTTTTTAAAAGGAAAGAAAACAAAGTTTTAAAAGATAAAGGAGTACGCATCAGAGTTGCCGTTTTTGCTTCCCTGCAAGCAAACAGGTGGCTTTTTTACGTAAATACCAAAAACCAAAAAGGGCCCCTGTCCTTGCATTGTGGAGTAGCACCGTTACAGAGCCATTGCAGTTTGTAAGGGAGTTATGAATCTTTCTTTCACGTTTGTCACATTCAAATGTCCATTCTTTTTTTAAGATCATGTATAAGGTCTTGTCGTCAAGGACATACGTTTTGCTGCTAATGTAGAATTTTGAAAGACGACGAAAAAAAGTACCTAGATGCATGCTTATTTTGCTTTTGGCTAAGCTTTAACGAAAAACACAAACAATAAACCAATTTTTTGCCTCTGCAACACCTTTTTTTGTTTCTTGTTGCAAAAACGGAACTTTGAAGACTGTGAATATGTATGTATGTTCCAAAGGACATTTTGCTGATTTTCTTTTTGAACAGACCAATGTTTTCAAGCCAATGATCTATGACGTTTGTAAAGAACAGTGCATTCCTAATCTCACAGTGAAGTTTTCTTTCTTAACAAGCAAGGACTGATCTTTTTGTCATTTGAAATCTTTTAACTGGCAAAATCGATTTTCACTCCATTTTTCATGTGACTGTCAACTGTTTGTGTACATTTTTACTCAACAAAGTGATCTCCAAAGGTCCATTTGTGCAAGCATGGAACACTCTATCCATTTGAGGTTGTTGCTCACTTGTTAAGCAAGTCATGGTGGTTACCAAAAAGTGTATATAATACATCTGGTACTGTGTCTCCTAGCTTTTCTGCTAGCTTTTAGTCATATGTTTGCCAGTCAACATACAGCTAGTTTCAGAGGAGAATGATAGCTTTTTAACGGCGGTGCGATTACCCTCAGCAATGACTTGGCCCACGTGTAAGCAGGGTGCCACTTTTACGCATATATCACAGGTGTGGAGGGGCATCTTCATTCCAAAGCATTATTTAGGGTCGGTCGGAGGTTTTTTGGAGATGTCCTTCAACGTTCAAATTGTTAGGAGGCTTTCATGTCCCAAAGAAATCACCCACTTTATCTTATTGCATTGGAAAGGAATGTGCACAGGTACCCACACCCTCTCACTGATGACAAAATGTATATTTTTTCACCCAAAACCAAGACTGATTTAAATTTGTGAAAAGATTTTTTTTGACCAACGTTGTATAGCCAGTTTATATATAGTATATACAAATAATCCCCCAATAATCTTGAACGCGTTTTTGGTGTTGATACCATAGCATGCTGTTAAAATCATCACATTGAGCCTGCAAGCTTGCCACTTCTCAGTCCCCTTACAGTCTGTGTACTCTTTTTTTTTTTTTTAATACATTTTATTTCTCAAATGCATTTTAAAGTCATGTACTTTGATTCTCTTATGTATTATTTTTTGTACTGTATATTACTTTAAACATAAATTAACACTAGCTTTAATTTTAAGATTTCAAGAAAAGGAAACAAAACATGTCCTGGCCACTTTATGAAGTTTTTAATTATTTGTCTTCTTCCCAAAGTGTACGTTTGTTTGCGTGTGTGTGTGCATGTGTGTGTTTAAGAAGAGCCAATCCATTCTTTCCTCTTTTTTTGTCTTTTGTGTTATACACCAAAACTGATTGAACCACAAATCTGAGTAAATTAGGAATTGACCGTGATTGCAAAGCACTGAGCAGCTTTTACTTTGAATGTGGCCAAAGCTTTATGCAGTTAAAAAAAGAAAATGTGCTCCCAACATAAGTGTATATTTTATGGAAATATTGCTGTGGGATTTCCACACTGCTACTTTGGGATACTTGATGGACATTCAAAAGTGACAAGGTTTTGCTGTAGAGGTCATCTTTGCCCACTGTGAAAAGGAGCGTGTATCTGTATACAGATAAAGATATATTTAAAACAAGACATCAACTTTTGTTTGTTTATTTCTGAGATGAAGAAGGACTAAAAAGAAAAAAGACTCTGGGAAGCTTTGGAGCTTTATGAGGAGGACACGAGGGGCACACCATAACTGGGCATGGGAGCCAAGGGCAGGGTCTGAAACAGCTTTAAATACCAGCTCCTTATGTGATTGGTGACAACTCCCAATGGACACTGGAACCAACAGACATGTGTGACAGAGAGGACTGAATCTTGAGTGGCTCCAGCTGCCTCTTTCCTTCTTTCTTTCTCCTGATCTGCCTCCGCTTCTGCTCCTCTGAAGGACGTTTCAAATTTCAGGACAGGATGGACAGAGACGCTTGCCTCTTTCCCCTCCTCCATGTTGCTACCTGTCTCCTTTCCCCACCGCTTGTCTGGGGGTGACAAGTATGGCTCTCGTGTCGCGCGGCAGCTCACCCTTCTCTCGGTTGCTTATAAAATTAAGAGCAGAGGACGGGGTCGGGTTTCTCTAAACTGTCTTTTTTGGTGGGGAAAAAGAGGCAGTTGTACACTTAAAGAAAAGCGTATTAACCAAAATCAACAACCAAACTAACAACCAAACAACCATTTGCTCCAACTTCAAAGATGAACTGTTACTTGGAGCGACCTGTTCCTTTTGTGACTTCTGGTGCCACAATGTTTTGTTTGTTTTGAAAACCTTTTCGACTCTTTTCTTTTGTTTCCTTAAATGACTCCTCGTTCGAGCCTCATAAGCATGGCTCTGCGGCTCCAGGCAGCCCAGCTGGGGGTAGAAAAAACAGCCTTGCAATGTACAAAAAAGAGCAAGTTAAACCAAAAATGTTGTTCTTGATGTCTTTTCTATACTGTAGTCTTGTTAGCTTTTTTGTTACTGTAATTATATGATGAAGATTTCCAGACTGTACCAAATGACAAGGAAACTAACATACAAACACAACACACATGGAACTTCAGACTTTTAAAGAAACTTTTGTCACAAAACCTTGTTGTCCTAGTTAAGTTGATTGTAGATGGTAATTGAATATACTCCTTTGAAATATTTCATCAAGTATGTTTCTTGCTCATTGTGATACATTAAAATAAGTATGAGCATACAATCCTGTGCTTTTTTATTTGTTTTTCTCTTCTGTTTGATTGCTTTCTATCTGGGTGTCTTTCGATATGCAGTCGTCCCTCGCCATTTTGCGGCTCTTATTTTATAAATGCATAAATGAATAAATCAATCTGTTTTTGGGTTGAATACGGCCTGTTATGATTATTATTAAGAAATATGCATATTGAAGCCAATTTGACACATTCCCTGCCTAAATTGAGCATTTCTAGCATGACAATTGGTAAGTGAACTAAAATTCAGATATAAGGCATTCGGAAGACGCTGTGAATGATATGTAGTATTCTACACTGATCACTAGGTGGCAGTAATCTTACTGTAATGCAGTGGTTTCCAAACCTTTTGGAGATGAAAATATTTTTAGCGACCACCCCCCCATCCAACTTCCAACACACCCACCCCACAACCATACACCACGGATTTGAACTTTGATTACACAGAAAGTTTGTAAATGTTTTTTTTACATACAGTACCTTGTAGGGTACTGAAACTGCTGCCCCCACGACCCGAACCCAGATAAGCGGAAGAAAATGGAATGGAACAGTACCTTGTTTCTAAACAGTGCAGTAACACGCCTCAGCCTTTACAAAACATTTTGTGAAAGAGAAAGCGTCCTTCCTGACCGCCGGCCGCCGCGCCATGAACTCCTGCGGTCCGACCACCTGTCCTGAGTCAGTGCCCGGTGACGAAGGCGGGAGAGGCTGATCGCCGAGCCGGTGTTATGCCGAGATTTGCATGCCTGCAGAAAACTCCATGCTGGTCGCAGTATCGCACACGCTCAGTTTAAACCAAAACTACAACATGTGCGTTGAACAACATACTCCAAGCACGCGGATACATACCCAAATGTAAGAGTGTTGTTGGAACACTCGTGCTAACCAGTAGAGAATTTGAACACCCCCCTGTGAAAACCTGGCACAACCCCCAGTTTGAAAACCACTGCTGTAATGTTTGATAAGACACAAATCTGATCGCTGAAACTGAAGGGTTTATTACAGGTTTGAATCATCTCACTACAGGCACAATAACCCTAAACTACGCCAAGCTAAAACTCAACTCTAAACCCCCGATGTCACTTCCTGTCCACCTTTCTTTCAGGTCCCCCCGGAAACATTTATTGTAACACAGATGAACACATGTTTTTGTTTTTGTTTATTTACTGTCATTAGGAGTAATGGTGTTTATGTCTAGAGGCAGAGTTCTTGGATTTGACATTTCTAAATTCCATACTTTTTGCAGACTCCATAAACTGATGCATCATTACAGCTGCAACAATTATTCCATACATTGCTGATTAATCTACCAACTGTTTTTAACCGTTTTTGGATAAAAAAATATAAATCCATCCATCCATTTTTTATGCCTCTTATTCTCATTAGGGTTGCGGAGGTATGCTGCAACCTATCCCAGCTGACTTTGGACGCAGGGAAGACAGACAAATATTCACACTCACATTCATACCTGAATGGACAATTTAGAGTCGCCAATTAAGATAACAGGCATGTTTTTGGAATGTGGGAGGAAACTTGAGTTCATTCATTCATTCATTTTCTATACCGCTTATCCTCATTAGGGTCACGGGGGTGCTGGCTTTGGGCGAGAGGCGGGGTACACCCTGGACTGGTCGCCAGTCAATCGCAGGGCACATATAGACAAACAACCATTCACACTCACATTTACACTCTAATGGACAATTTAGAGTGACCAATGAACCTAACATGCATGTTTTTGGAATGTGGGAGGAAACCTGAGTACCCGGAGAAAACCCACGCACGCACGGGGAGAACATGCAAACTCCACACAGAGATGCCCAACGGATATTAAAAATGTAAATATCCGCTGATTTCAGCCTCTTATATATGAATTTTTTTTATTTCCTTCATCAGCCATGAAGCAGACCAACAGTTCTCCCTCATTTATCTCGGTTAATTGGTTCCAGACCTGACCGTGACAAGTTAATTTTCAAAAAGTAGGACTAGTTCGAGCCTCGCAACCATGGACCTGTGGATCCAGCCAGCCCAGCTGGGGGTAGAAAAATAGCCTTGCAATGTACAAAAAAGAGCAATTTAAACTTTTCTATACTGTAGTCTTGTTAGCTTTTTTGTTACTGTATTTATATGATGAAGGTTTCTAGACTGTACCAAATTACATGGAAACTAACATACAAACACAACACACATGGAGCTTCAGACTTTCTGAATTTCTGAAAAGTAGGATTATTTTCCTCTTTTTTTATATAAGTGGAATATTTTCATATTTTTCCATAGTTTTCCAGACCATGAAATTATTCAAATCAAAATACAAACCTGCGCAGAAAAGGTGTTGGGGGCTCTAATAATGTTAAAAACCGTATTTAGATGGTTATAAACAGGTTTTCTGACCTCAAACTCTGTAAAAATTACATTTATAAATCAGGAATCCAACTTCGGGGAAATTCTCAAATAAACAATGGATTACTGTAATTGTTAATATTGCATGTCTTATTATTAATTGGAAACTCAATAAGCAAGTAAGCCATTACGTGTGCTACAAAAAGATGAAAATATACAATTATTTAGCTTTCTATGCAAATGCATTACTTTTTCAATGACATTATTTCATGACCACAATATTACGGACACCTACACACTTAATAAAAAATACTGATATTCCAATTGTACCTTTACAAAGTTAATAATGCACAGCTTTGAGCTCAACTGTTGAATACTATGAATTTAACAATATGTTTATTACTTTGCCTCTAGTTTGCACTGTATCTTATGTGCGGTATGGGGAGGCAGGTGAGGAAGATTAAGAATACAAAAATGAATAACAAAGTAAATATGAATATTTGTCCTCTGAACTGCATTGTAAATGTTTTTTTTTATTTTCTATTGAGTATAAACTGCTGAATTTGCAGATTTCCTGATCAAATATGAGACAAAAACGTAAAACTAGGCCCCCATGAGTGTGGCTTCTATCTGCTTAGTGCAGAACCCCGCCTATCATCTGAATGCACACTGAGTCGGCCCATCACTAGCCTGTTTTTCTTTGTCAGCCAATAATATAATGTTGTGTTGTAAATCACCACCTCAATATACTTCAGAGTTGAAAACTAATAAATTACTAAATGATTTATGCAATTATTCATTTATTTACATTTTTATACATATTTCATTATACTTAATCTATATTTTAATACATTATTTACTGTGAGGGAGGGTGAGGAGCTCGGCCATCCGGGAGGAGCTCAGAGTAGAGCCGCTGCTCCTTCACATCGAGAGGAACCAGTTGAGGTGGCTCGGGCATCTAGTCCGGATGCCTCCCGGGCGCCTCCCTGGTGAGGTGTTTCGGGCATGCCCAGTCGGGAGAAGGCCCCCGGGAAGACCTAGGACACGCTGGAGGGACTATGTCTCACAGCTGGCCTGGGAACGCTTTGCTGTCCTCCCGATGGAGCTGGAAGAGGTCGCTGGGGACCGGGAAGTCTGGACTTCCCTACTGAAGCTGCTGCCCCCGCGACCCGGACCCGCATAAGCGGTGGAAAATGGATGGATGGATTTAGTGGGACAGAGGTGGGAGTAAGTCACTCATGTACAAGTCACAAGTAAGCACCAAATATTTACCTTCAAGTTACAAGCAAGTCCGAGTCAATCTTTATGAGAACCAAGCAAGTCAAGTAGAGTCACTGCTCTTTGTCAAGCAAGTTGACAAACAAAACCAAAACAATAAATGAATGAAATAATAAATAATACAATTATTTGTCCTGCTAATTTAAGATTTCAACATTTAAAGTCGTAAATTTACGAGATTAAAAGTGATAATTTTACGTGTAATTGTGTCATACGTGTCCGAGGGTAACTACAGCATAGTTCTTCAGTCGGGAGAGAAACTTCCCTCTGGCTTCAAACTTTTGAACAGCTTTTATTTATAACGAGACAACAAAACAGAGCAGTTGGACACAACCAGGTTAGCATCATCTCACCGCTACTCTCTAGTACCCCGCCCCTCCACATACGGCTCCCCGGTCCATAGCGGTCTCAGGCAATGCCTATAAAAATGAAGTTACGACTTTTATTCCCATAAAGTTACGTTTGTACTCTCGTAATAAAACAATCTTTTCTCGTAAATATACAACATTATTGTCGTCAATTTACAACTTAATTCTCAAAATCTTGATGATTTTAATGCTTTATTTAACAGGCATTCCCCAAGACAGCTGTAAACACAGGGGACTTGTGTGACCCTTGACCTGGGTCAAAGGTTAAATTACGGCTTTTTTTCCCCCAACTGATTTCAAAAGGTTGGACTGCTACGTGAGGTCAACAACACGACTTCAGCCGCAACTGGGGTTCTTCAACAGGAAGAGGATGAATAAAAACGACTTTTCTGTTATGTTTGAGCCCTTTTACTACCGTGTTACAGACACTGTTTGGAAACGAGGTATAGAAACAAACATTCACATTGACAAACTCTTTGTTTTCTTTCTGGCTTATCCATGTTGTGTTCTGCTAGACTGCGCCGAAGTGAGCGCATGCGTAAAATAAAGCAGCCGAATGCCGACCTGTTAAAATACAGTCATACAGGTATATTTTGGATATTTGAAAAATACAACAAAGCGTTAAACCAAAAACAAGTCATTTCAAGTCAATTAGCTCAAGTTTGAGTTAAGTCTCAAGTCAAGAACATCAAGTCAAAGTCAAGTCTTTTTGGAACATTTGTCAAGCAAGTCACAAGTCCTAAAAATTGCGACTCCAGTCAAGTCATGTGACTCGAGTCTCCAATCTCTGGTGAGGGAGCTGCCAGCCCTCCCTCACTGATCAGGTGTACACTTCCACTTTCACTCCTATTTTGTACATTTAGTATTTAAAGTTCACTTCAATAGATTGCATTTATTTCACAATTTTGCTTTGTGTTAACTGCTAAAGATTGGATCCTTATTTAGTTAGTTTTCACACACAAATAATTGGTTTCCTGATTTCTCATCAGTTTTCTTTTCGTTGAGGTAATTGGCTGGGGCACTGACATGGAGGCACGCCTATGTGAGAGCAGGCCACGTGCAGAACGTTGCACCTGATGAGACTGTTCCAAGTGGCACACGAGAGAGGGGAGGTTTAGGTGGCAAGAACTTGTGGAATGTAGCTATTGTGTTTTAATGGGTAACGTAAAAACATAGGAAATCAGAAGAAATGTAATTGTAATTATATTTTTTGTTGTATTGGTAGATGTATTTTTGTAACTGTGAATAATAATGAGTAAAATGCCTTTTTAACAAATAAAATCTTACAATTACATTTCTTGAATATGAAATACAAATTTTTAGAATTTACAAGACACATTTGGGAATATACAAAGTATCGCATCGCTATCACCCGGTAGCAGCCTGAATTTTACTCAGTATCATATCGGAAAAAAATATTAATGGTATCCACATCATTATTGGGGATAATACAATATGACCAATATAGGGTCATACTGCAAATTTGTTATAACATATGCAAATTAGCCAATGACGTCGAACAGCAACTTCTAGGATAGCCAATAGCTACTCTTAATTAGTAATTGACTAATATTTACATTTAAATGTGGTTGTTGATCTAAAACATTTAAGTGTGACACACATGCAAAAAATAAGACATCAGGAAGGGGGCAAACACATTTCCACACCACTATATATATACTGTATCTAAAAAATCTAAAACATTTTTAAGTAAAATACATTTTCTGACCAGAAATGTCAGCCATCGTGGGCCTAAACTATTATGCTATTGCTAAGTTTTTATGTGACATGGGTCAGCACTCCTGATTCTGAAGGCTTCTTGTTAGACACAAAAATCTAACAAACAAATACACCACAGAAGCAGTGCAGCTTAGAAACACACAAAAAATTAAAATAATTGCCTATTGGAATACGCTTAATACAATTTAATTGAACAAATACTAGAATTTGTAAGTTGTAAATGTAGGTCAATGCTTCTGCAAGCGTTTAGGCCAGCAGAGAAGGCCTTGATGGCCCTGACCGCATACCATTGGGCTCACTAATCAAGACGAATACAAGTATTGGGCGTTTGTTTTTGTTTTTTTAATGAGTGAATGGGCTTTTTTTCCAGAAGTAAAGAGTTATTAATTGTTGTTGATACAAACTTGATGTGCATTTCATGAAATCAGATCACTACCAAGCAGGTGTGAGGCATTGCTGTGCGGTCAGGGAAAGCAAGTGAGGCAGAGCCTCACCACTGCCCCCTGGTGGCCGTACCTTTCCACATGCGAGTACTGAATAGTAAAAAAAACTTTAACTTTAACTACATTAAATTGTTCAATTTTAGTTCAATGGTCCGTGCTTTACATCGGCTTTCTTTATCAATCGAAGAATTTCAATAATCCAATCTGTAAAAAAGCTGAATTTTCACATTTCCTGTTCAATTGCAAAGGAAGCACAGCTGCGAGAGTCAAGTTGAGTCTTTGCTCTCATGGTGCTTCAAGCAACCGCACAAACATCCATTCAGGCAGGCTATGATTGGTCCGTGGCTTCACACAGGAGACATTGGTGTTTCCTCATTGCATCGCCAATAATATGTTTTTCCACACATGTACTGCACATACTGACGTTTAACAGACTGTCTAATATATTTCATGAAAGTGCACGAAATTGAGTCTGTCTTATCGACCAGAAAAGCCATTAAACGTGCACAGTGGAGTCTGGTATGTACCGTGCCACACCAGCATGTGGCAGTGTTGAGTTGAGGGTCATGGAGCTTCACACATCACGTGACTGATCTCCGTGCATTTGCTTACACAGCTATGCTGGGAGGATAGCAGTAATGCAGTAACGCTCGTAAAAAAAAAAAAATGTGTAACATTAGCATATTTCCCTCATGGAAAAGTAATAATAATAATAATGAATTACACTTGTTATGCGCTTTATCAAAGACTCTTAAAGCGCTTACATTGAGGTCATCATTATTCATTCACACCACACTTGGTGATGGTAGGCCACTATGTAGCCATAGCTGCCGTGGGGCAGACCGACGAAAAGCGAGGCTGCCCGTGTGCGCCATCAAATCCTCCGACCACCACCAACACTCACACCACCTTCATACTAGGCAATGTGGGTGAAATGCCTTGCCTAAGGGCAGAAGGAAAGTTTATTTCCTCCCACTGTGGCACCTGGTGTTCCTTTGAGGTCTCCCATCCGAGTACTGACCAGGTCCTGCCCTGCTGAGCTTCTGAGATCTGACGGGATCAGGCTTTGACAGGCAGGTTTGGCCACAACAACACTACAACAACAACAATTACTCAAAAGCAATACATTCGCCTTAATATGTGCGATTCCCATCATAAACCTCTCACTCAAGTACCCTAACAAAACAACCTGCATAGTATTTCCATTTAATTCCCAACAAAATGGGACATATCAAAACTAAAGGACAGGCACATGGACAAGGTAAGACCAAATGCAATTTATTAATTTTTTTTAAAAAGGGCAAAAAATATATTAATTTGACTTGATATTAAATATTATTTTGTTTTTCTTGCTATCAAATTGTTGAACAGTGTTCTTTTGATTAAAGCGTCTAAAAAAAATGTTTCAATTAAGGTCAAAAATGAAGTATAGGCTTACCTTCTATTTTGGGTTCATGCTTGTACATCTGAATCCTTTTATAGTCAGTGCCTCACCAATCATGAACCTCACCGCACGTCACTGGTGAGAGGGAATGTGTTCACATATATTTAGATATGTTTGAAATCAAAATCACGTAAAAGAAGTTGCTTTGGGGTAAGTCCAACCCCTAAAGAAGAGATCCTCCCATCTAAAGCAACAGGCGAGATTCACTGACCATGTTGAGCCAATTAACACACAAGGGCACATCCCGAATGAATTAAAAACACCCTAATCTGATCTGTGTGAAAGCAAGGCCATTTCCTTCACAGGCCAGCACCAGATGGCACCCACACTGTGATAGTGCATTGAAAGACGCCAGACCAAGTCACACAGTGTGAAATTGGGTTAGCGCCTCGGTCAAACTCAAGCCTTGGGCTATGTGAGGAGAATGGCCCACCTCTCTAATACTTGCCCCCTTATTTAATTATAATTCTCATTGCACCTCACTAAATCGGTCATTGAAGTACTGTAAGTGACGGGGGATGACAGCTTCCTTCTTTCTTTTTTTTAATCAGTACTTTAAACATTTCAACCTTACAGATAAATTGCGTTGTATTATGTATTCATTCATTCTCTACCCCGCTGCTGGAGCCTATCCCAGCTGACTTCAGGCAAGAGGCGAGGTGCACCCTGGACTGGTCATCAAACAACTAACTCTTGTGGATAATTTACAATCTCCAACCAACCTAACATTGAAATGTGGAATAGAAAGGAGGAGAAAGGCCAAGTACCTGGAGAAAACCGACACCTGCGCAAGGAGTAAGAAGTAAAAAATATTTCTTTAGGAATCCTCCTTAAGAGGCCTCATCAGGCTGTGACCTTCAGTGTTTACTGGAGCGGTTTGCAGCTGAGTGTGACGCTTCTGGGATGAGACTCAGCACCTCCAAATCCGAGGCCATGGTTCTCAGTCGGAAACGGGTGGACTGTACCCTCCGGGATGGGAGTGAGATCTTGCCTCCCTGGTGAGGTGTTCCGGGCCTGGAAACGCCTTGGCGTCCTTCCGATGGAACTGGAAGAGGAGGCCGGAGACCAGGAATTCTGTACTTCCCTTCTGAGACTGCTTCCCTGGATAAGTGGAGGAAAAAGGAATGGAACTTCAGAGGTTCCACTTCAAATCAAAGGGTTCTAGTTGAACGCTAGCAATGCATATTTAGTTTAGCATTACTGCAGAGGTACATTGTACTGAACTTGATTGCGCAGAGATGACATAGCAATATCTTCATAATGCATGTGCAACGGGTGCAGGAGCCTTTAAATGAGGTTTTCCATTCACCATAGGCTCCTACTGTTGAGTGACGTCAGATTTCTTCATCTTGGTGGCGCCATGATATTTACTCCTATTTCAAGTTCCATTACAATTTTCCTAATCAGAGGGTGACCGATAATGCAATTGTGAATTTGAATAGAATTCCCCTTACTAAAATGATGCTGGGCTGAGGATTTTAGAAGAGTGGGACCTTTACTGACAGACATGTGCCACTGTTCAATACTATGCATATACTGGTAATGAAAACCTTCCTAAGCTAAACCACTCATCACGTGAATAGCTTGCCACTTGTCACCATTGAGGGCACCATAATGCAGCTGACCGTGAAGAACACATATCAGCATTCATGTCAAAAGTGTATGACAAGTACCCTTCAGCGTATAATGAGGCAGTTAAATAAAATGTAAAAAAGAGATGCTTGATATCATCTTTCTTTCTGATAACCGATACCAAAATGTCTCTCTCCCACCCAAACTAATTTTCCATAATGAAAACATTATTTTTGCTCTGATGCCATTGGATGCATTGCACAAATAAACAGCGTTTGGGAAAAAAATAATACAAATAATGCAATGCTATTTATTGAAAAATGCCATATTTATTAACATTTTGTCTTAACCAATCAAATGCCTTTCAATGCCAATCACAAAAAGTGATCATTGGGGCCCCGAAATAATTGAATTCACTGGAAAAGATGACCAACCTGATATACAGTATGTTTTCTTGAAAAAGTAAGTAAAATAGTTTTTGTCTAAATTAAGGTGATTTCATGGTTCCTTTTGCAGCTCAGGTAGCCAGTAGCAGGAGTGCAGCCAGGAACGCTGGGCCCCGAAAATATAAAAATCATCAATCATGTTGCCCCCCGATACAAATTGCAGCTGTGGGTAAGCTTGGTAATAGCTGATCTCATTCATGGATGATCGGAATCATGTCTGAGTATCAATTGCATGTTATGGCTGGCTAGTTAATTTCACTATCGCCAACTGCTTCTTATTAATTTTCTAAACAGCTGAGGGCATGTGATTTTCCTTAAATTTGATTTTACATTAGAAGTATTGAAGGAAAACGCCTTACTCCTCCCACACATAAAACATAATACAACAAGGCAACATGACCTCTTCAAGTATTTTGACATACTGTATGCAACAGCGACGTGCGGTGAGGTCCATGATTGGTAAGGCACTGACTACAAAAGGAGTCAGACATACAAACGTGAACCCAAAATAGAAAATAATCTATGATATTTCAATTTTGACCTTAATTGAAACAATTTTTTTTTTTTTATC
The DNA here is from genome assembly GCA_024372805.1 of Oostethus manadensis. NCBI lineage: Eukaryota > Metazoa > Chordata > Actinopteri > Syngnathiformes > Syngnathidae > Oostethus > Oostethus manadensis. Next base: position 1,333,326 of record QODF01000061.1, read on the forward strand.
TTTTAGGCACTTAAACCTATTGCAGACGGTTCAACAATTTGATAGCAAGAAAAACAAAAGAATATTTAATATAAAGTCAAATTCATGTTTTTTTTGCTGATCTCTTCTTTTTTTTAAATAAATTGCATTTGGTCTTACCTTTACTTGTAAATTAAGTCCATGCGCCTGTCCTTTAGTTTTGAGATGTAATCTTCATTTTGTTGGGAATGAAATGGAAATACTATGCAGGATGTTTTGTTACAGAGTACTTTTTCATGAGGAAAATAAACTAAAGTTACATGCTGATTTTTTTTTTTTTTTTTTTACAAGCGTCTTCTTCTACGCATTATTGCTATCCTACCGGCATTTCTGTGTAAGCAAATGCACGGAGATCAGTCACGTGATGTATGAAGCTCCATGACGCTCAACTCAACACTGCCACATGCTGGCGCGGCACGGTACATACCAGACTCCACTGTGCACTTTAATGGCTTTTCCACCAGGGGGCAGTGGTAAGGCTCTGCCTCACTTGCCAACCCTGATCGCACATCACTGGTATGCAAACTGATCCATGATCCCTGGTATGTGATAAAAAGGACCAACATAGTAGGAGAAACATGCTCATACCATGCTTCACTGTCTTCACTGTGTACTGTGGCTTGAATTCAGAGTTTGGGGGTCGTCTCACAAACTGTCTGCAGCCCTTAGACCCCAAAAGAACAATTTTACTTTCATCAGTCCACAAAATGTTCCTCCATTTCTCGTTTCTCGGCCCATTGTCTTCTTTGGCGTAGCTGGTGGATTCTTGCAAATTAGATTAGCTTCACACGGGCGTCTGTGTTGTCTTTCTGTCATTTGTCTTTGGTTTTGCTCTGCATTTTAAAGCATTGGAAAACATTTTAGCTCAAAAGTTAAACATTTTTTGCACCTCTTCAGAAATTTTCCCCTCTCCATAAACTTTTTAAACAATGTACGCTGTTCTTCTGAACAATGTCTTAAAGGAAACCGTTTCCTCAGGCTTTCAAAGAGGAATGCATGTTCAGCAAGTGCTGGTTGCATCCTTAAATAAGGGTCACCTGATTCACACCTGGTTTTCACAAAATTCATCAGTGATTGAATACCACGCTGCTATTTTCTTAAACACACCCCTTTCAACGAATTGCACATCTTTAATGCTGGGTCTTGTTTGTTTTCTGAGAATCTACTGCACCTACTAAATATTGGCATATTTTATAGGCCTATTTTTATGCCAATATTGGCCAATAATATCAGTCGGACGTCTCTAAAATGTAAATGATGGGATGAAGTGGATTGAACTTCAACACCACATTACCAGACTGAAACGCAAGCTAATTCACTCGTTTTATAGAAAGACATCAAGCCAACATGGCCGTTGGTGCTGGCCCCCAATTGTGTTACATTGAGTGGCAGCTAAACTGGCGTCCCTCCGGGATCTATGCTGGGGAAGGTGTGCAGAGACTTGGGGCTGTGCTGCAGCATTTCACATTTCTAGAACACGGGATCCGGTGTCTCCATTTTCACAGCACCTTCTGGTTCTGCTTAACAGGAAATGAGGTCCATCAGAAGAAGTTCGACCAAAACTGAGTCAGAATAGGCCCTGACAGGCAGGAATATCAGCCTTTGACGGCAGTCAGTAATTGAATGATCGACTCCACCATCACTCATAATGAAGAGAATATGTGCAGGGAATGTGTTTGTCCTTCCTTATCCTTTATCTGCCCTTTTCTTTGTCGTTTTTCCTCCTTTTAGCTCTAATAAATCAAGTGTGGGAGCAGAAATAAGGCAGAATTTTCCTCAACTTCAAAGTGCCTTTCGTGTCATTTCTGTAACCTCAAAGTGATGATGCATTGAAAAGGCTTGTAGTGTGCTCAGCCTGTGAGTGTGTTTGCCTTGAAACAACGTCGTGCTGACATTGTTATAGAAGCGTGAGCGCAAGTACATGAGAGATCAATTATTACACCTCAGTCTGCTCTCATATGCAAAATGATAATGGGTGTACCATGTCAGACCTAAACCATCAGGTGGTGGATCCTTTCTTCATAAATGTGTTTCACAGATTGTCTGGAAAAGGGTCTGTTAAATCCCTTTGGACCTTAAAGCTGAAGGGAAAGAATTTGGCTTCTCCTTGATCTGTCTTCAAATGTCCCTTGGTGGACATGATTTAAGAGTAATAAAACAGCAGAAAGGAGGGGGAAAGCAACATGATGTCACCTTACACTTGTAAACACCACTTTCATATGGGAAGATGTGTTAAAAAAATAGCATAAGTCTTGGTTTTCCCGTTTGTGCCACAAAAAGAGACTTCATTTAGGGCATGGCCGAGGAAGGGCATCGTTATTAAGGAAGGAAGAGGCACAGCTTGGAGGTGCAGCGTCATATTACACATAACTTTTTGGGAGGATGTGAAGTCAGAGAGGGAGTCTTCATACAATAAGTGCATTGAGACTTGTTGGTATATGGATATTTCTCTGGCATTTTGGCTTTTGTGTTTTTTTTAAAAGCCTAACCAAAATCACTTGTAGTGTATTGCTGCTGGAATGCCTGTCAGCCTGCATGGGCCCGTGACCCTGAGCTGGCTGCTGTAATGATTGGAAGATGAAAGAGCCAGGTCCATTCCCAGGCTGCCCTGTTAGGGGGTGCAAGCCTGTGAAATGGAGAGATAATGGAGACCAGGTGTACTGCGGATGCCTGAGACACTCCTCAGTCATTCGGCTGAGAGCTCCTCTCGGGGAGATGGAGGACAAACGACCCCAAAAGTGTGATTCCTGCAACCTGCTGTATGCTTAAGAGCCGGTTTACATGACAGTTTTTACACTGAAAATGAATAAAAACGGATTATTTGTGACTTGGTCTCAAAGAGCCCGTTTTTGAAAACGGCACCGATATTCACTCCATCTGAACAATGAAAACATGCAACATGAGTATTTCACAAGCAGAACCATTACTTCTTTGTCTCTTCTCTTATGGCAGACTTTTTGGCACTTTTGCGAGTGGGAAGGACCAGAAATGAAGTAGCTACAAGGAAAAGCCAACCAATCACAGCACTGTGGTCGCCATTGACTCAAAGTTTTTTGGAGGTGAATGTAAAAGATCTGCTGGAGGGTTTATGGAGCCGGAGCACAATTGAATCTTAAGTGTATTCTAAAGACAACATGCATAATATTGCTTTGCATAGTGACATCACAAGCTGCAACATATTACAGCCTAGTTTTGCTGCATTGTGTGAAAGAGTTAAAATAAATTAAAATGTACCCTTAGTTTTTTATAAGTAATTGTATTCAAGTAGATGTGCAGAATTTGACACATTAGGAACATTGTTCCCTCAAACAAATCCAGAGAATGAGATTCATAAATCCAAATTTAGCTCAAACTCGTCAGAGAGATGTCTGTGGTACTCCTATCAACAACGACTGGCCATGCAATGACATTTTTATTCCTTGTATCTGCCAATAATTTCAAGCAGAGAAAGTAAAGCAAAGGTCAGGCAGACCGACTGTTAAAAGTGTTTCTAATTGGAACAGACAGGCTCGCATAGCTCTGCTGTAATTGCTATCTAATTAGCGGGCAGATAGCAGATTCCAGCATGCCATTTAACATCAACAATTTAACCCTTAAGAAGAACACTGCAGGAATGTATTTCAAGGAAATACTGTAGAAGGAACCCATTTTGCTGTCTTTGGGGCTTCAGTCAATCTAATGAAAAGAGCCTGAAAAGAAGAAGTGCTTCTCCTATGAGGAAAAGTCCCTCTTAGAACCTAATCTCTCAAAGCCTTTACACATTAAACATTGATTTCACACAAATAGGAACAACTTCCTTATCATCATTGTCTATTGTCTTCCAGGATTATCATATAATTAAACCTAACAGGGGTTTTGTCAAGTGAGTGAATTGCTCATTATTCTTGCTGAATGTGGGCTAATGACAGTGTCTGCATTATGAACAAGCATGCAACAAATTACATGGAAGTAATGCAGACCGTGTTTTCACACAGGGTGATTTATGGAAGTACTCACACAACATTATGTTCATCTACACAATCTAATAAGATTCAGCACTCATACATAAACTTTATCTGTATGTAAATAAATTACATTTGCAGAGATATAAATGGCAACATTTAATTGTTAATTTAATTGTAAAAAATTATAGTATATTACAGTACAATTTTAATGAGTCACTCTCTTGCAGTATCAGTGAAATATAAACATATTGTGCAGGAATGTTCAACTTTTAATTGTTTGTTTTCTTAAATTAGGAAAAGTCACCATAGCTTATTTCCCTTGGAAATAAAACATGTTGTCATATTGTCTTATGCTCCAAGCATGTACGGTTGCTGTAATTTGACTTACTTAAGCTTCAAGGTACATGAGATAAATATTAAAATCCAAACTAAATCCAAAGATGTAGCAACGGAGATATAGCATGGTGTCTGTCATCAGTGCAAACAGTATTTTTCTTGTACAATCATAAAGTTAAGTAAACAGATGTAAATCTAATCCTCTCAAACAGCATATTAAATAAATGTATTCGCTTTAAGCTTTAGCCATTCTGAGTTGGGACATTTTACTTACTAGCTTGTAAAGCGTCTGATATTTCAATTGAATCCATTCTACGAAGGCTGTTAATGTACTTGAATCATAGGAATGGAACAACAGTCTGCACAATGCAATGCAGGAGCTCACTACAGGAGAAGCTGGAGATAGGGGATGGTGTTTATCTACACAGCTGTGGAAAAAAAAACAATCCACTACTTATCTATGACATAAACCTTTATCGTAAACACCAAAACTCACGCAAATTGTTCTGTAATTGTGAGTCATACACAAATTAAAGCCGCATACCTCCCACCTAGATCCTCTCCCCACTTCCAGCACGCACCCCAATCTTTGTTCCCTTCTTTATCATCCTCACTGCTTTCCTCCTAACACATGACACTCTCAACTCATCAGGCCAAGGTCACTGAACATCTATCACAGACCGCTGCCTTGTGCTCATTCATGTAAATGAATGCTGCAAATATTAACCTCCCAATAAACGTAGGGCAGGCATCCAAATGTTCTCCTTTGTGTTACATATTAATTTTTTACCAAAACATCCCCTTGACTACCGGTACATGGTATGATGTATTAAACCTCGGTTGTTGCTATGGTAACGGCAGTTGCCTCTCACTTGTCATTAGAGCAGAAACATGCACTGGCAGGTAATGTCATTGCAGTCAACAAATCACAAAATTAGCTCTTGAGGTTGTTTAGTAGGGTGGAGGTTCTTGCCTTTTCCCAACAATAGTTATTTGAAATCTGATGTTTTGTGTTAACCAGCATAATTTCATTTGTTAACATCTAGGATCTGTATCAGAAATTCTGCTTTTACAAAGAATGTTGAGTATACTAATGCCGTATTTTATTTTTACTTTTTCTTTTTTTATGTGTCCTTTTTTAAAATTATGTTTTGTTTCAAAAGTGTTTCTCAAAGTGTAAATTGGTTTTCAGTTTTGTAATTTGGTTTCATCTTGCCTGTGGTTGAAAAGAAAGGGGGTAACAATCCAATAACTTCTTGTTAAGGGTACAGTAGGCCAAGTGATTTATGGAAACTGCTCCATGGAGCATCTGCTGTTGACTGCTTAGTTTGACTTAATGTGTTTCATCTGGCATGATTTTCTATAGGAGCATTATTATGGTTTTACCATCTTCACTTCGCTTTATATTCCCAACTGCATGTTGAACGATAAAAAATGTTGATATACTGTATAAATGTCACAATATGCATACAGTTTGACAGTTTTGACTAGTGTTACATTTTTCTCTAGTCTAATTTGTCAATTTATTGTTTGTTTACACAAGCTACTAATCTAAAACCATACGACCAGGCAATGGAAAGTGACAAGATATTGACTAAAGCCTGGGGAATCAATAAGAAGTAAATGTGTTTTCTAAGTACAAGTGAACAGCTGATAGCGCTTTCTTTACTTTAACCACTTTTTTTAAATTTTCACATTCACCTTTATCTTCACTCCATATTGTATTATCCCCATCTTGAATACATTCATTTATTCATTTTCTATGCCGCTTATCCTCATTAGGGTTGTAGGTATGCTGGAGCCTATCCTAGATGGCTTTGGGTGAGAGGCGGGGTACACCCTGGACGGGTCGCGAGTCAATCGCAGGGCACATATAGACAAGCAAACATTGACACTCAAATTCACACTCTAATAGACAATTTAGAGTCGCCAATTAACCTAACATGCATGTTTTTGGAATGCGGGAGGAAAAGGGGAGTACCCGGAGAAAACCCACACACACACGGGGAGAACATGCAAACTCCACACAGAGATCCCCAACGGAGATTCGAACCCTGAACCTCCGGACTATGAGGCCAACATGCTACCCACTCATTCACCGTCGTGCGGCCCATCTTCAATACAGTATGTAAAATACTGTATTGGGGAATTAAATGTTCACTGTAAAATGTCTGATAAGTAAATATAATGTATGTAAATGTCTAATAAATGTAAAATGTCAAAGTTACAGTAAATAAATGTAAAAGTTAAGTTAAATGTTAACTGTAACCTTGTAACTGTAAACTTGACACACGGTGCATATTTGTGTATATATAAAATATTTAAAAAAAATAAAAATGTCTTTGTAAAGAACAAATATTAATAAAAAATTTTTTGTTGAGGGGCAGGACATCGTTGGTCCACCCAGGGCGCCATTCAAGCAATCAAGGTGACTCTCAGTAAAAAGGGCATGTACAATAAAGCATTAAATACAGTATATTGACTGTTAATAATTTGAATAGTTAAAGCATAGAAAATGTTTTATGACTTGTGTTAAAAGGGGTGTAATGGGTGTGTTAAAAGAAATAACAGTGTGGCATTCAATCACTGATCAGTGATCAATTTAGTGAAAAATAGGGGTGTGAATCAGGTGACCCCTATTTAAGGATGAAACCAGCACTTGCTGAACATGCATTCCTCTTTGAAAGCCTAAGGAAAATGGGTCGCTCAAGACATTGTTCAGAAGAACAGCATACACTAGCTACTTTGATTAAAGGTTGATTAGAGAGGGGGAAAATTATGAAGAGGTGCAAAATATTTTTGGCTGTTCATCTAAAATGATCTCCAAAGCCCTAAAATGGAAAGCAAAACCAGAGACACATGGCCAAAAACAGTAAACAACTATCAAAATTGATCAAAGAATAACCAGAATGACAAAGGTTCAGCCAATGATCAGCTTTAGGATGATGAAAGACAGTCTGGAGTTACCTGAAAGTACTGTGACACTTAGAAGATGTCTTTGTAAAACTTTTTTATTTGCAAGAATCCCCCAACAAAATCGCTTTGTTAAAAAAAGGCATGCTCAGAAAAGGTTACAATTTGCCAAAGAACACATCAATTGGCCTAAAGAGAACTAGAGGAACATTTTGTAGACTGATGAGAGTAACTTTGTTATTTTTGGGTCCAACGGCCACAGACAGTTTGTGAGATGACCCACAAACTCTAAATTCAAGCCACAGTACACAGTGAAAACAGTAAAGCATGGTGGTGCAAGCATCATGATATGGGGATGTTTCTCCTACTATGATGTTGGGTCTATTTATCCCATAGCAGGGATCATGCATCAGTTTGAATAAGTCAAAATACTTGAAGAGGTCATGTTGCCTTATGCTGAAGAGGACATACCCTTGAAATGGGTTTTTCGAAAAGACAATAACCCCAAACACACTAGTAAACAAGCAAAATCTTGTTTCCAAACCAACAAAATTAATGTTAGGACGTGGCCAGCACAATCCCTGGACCTTAATCTAAAGGAGAACTTGTGGGGTGACATCAAAAATGCTGTTTCTGAAGCAAAACCAAGAAATGTTAATAAATTGTGGAAGGTTAAAGAATCTTGGAGTGGAATAACAGCTGAAAGGTGCCACAAGTTGGTTGACTCCATGGCACACAGATGTGAAACACGTATAAAAAACTGGTCATACAACTAAATATTAGTTTAGTGATTCACAGGAATGCCAAATCCTAGAAACAAAAAAGTTTGTACAAAATAGTTTTGAGTTTTTAAAGTCAGCGGCAGACACTGCTAATTTTTTAACACACCCCTTTCAACAAATTGCTCAACTGCACAGCCTTAAGAGTGTGCATATTATGAAACATGGGTCTTGTTTGTTTTCTGAGAATCTACTGCACCTACTGGTAACTTGTTTGCCAGTAATAATAACAGTGGTTCATCTGGTTAGTCATGTTTGACTGCTATTATTTTGAAAGCACTGTTTTACCAATATTAAAGACATATAGCCATTAAATAACACCTTATAGTCACCGTTACACTCCTATGATTCTTTTTTTACAACACATTGCACAACTCATATGCGGCAGGGACACAAAATAGCCGCTAGCTAGCGAGTTAACAAGTTATTCTCAAATTTATTTTCGCACAAAATGAGAAGATAACTTTTTTCACTATCATGTCAGAAATGCAGTGGCTGACTTAATGACTTTATGCAGTGTTAAGGTAATGCAGTGCAAGGTAATGTCTATATATTTTGTGTCATTACTGTCACCCAGTGACCACAATACTACATATTATTTGTATTTATTTTTAGGATAAATACTAGTCCATAGTCTATCACAAAACAGTGATCATTTAATTAGCTGATTACTGAAAAAACATGGTATAGCAAGGGAGTGCTAATCAGACCATGATATTGCAAAAGACGACTTTTTCAGTGAAGTGTCTGATGCTTTTTTAATATTATGACCTTTTTACCATCGCAGAGCCATCACCTGGCAACACGACAGGAATTTATCAAAACTATCAGAAAGCATGAAATGTACATATGTAAACTAAGAAATATGAATGGGATAATATTTTCTTGAGTCTAATGCTGCCCACACACTCACACACACACACTCTTGGCTCCTACAGGCTGATGTGTATGACCAGGCAGGGGTTAAACCCATTGCACCGTAAAAAAGAGCCGCTCATAAAATGGGGGAATAAGAAGCAGAAATAATATTTCAAGTATGATTAGTTCATCCGCAGGGCACGTTGTGCGATTGAGAAAAGGGCCGAAAGTGGGAGGGGTTATTGTGCACGGCAAGCAGTAAATTATATCTTGCCTTTGAATGATTCCTGCAGATCCTATTACGACAGTGAGGAGGATTGGGAGGCGGGGAGGGGGAGACGGGAAAAAGAAAAGCAGCAGAACGAATTGGATGAATTTTGTTTCCAGCTGTCCAAATCATGGGAGGACATGAGTGGAGAACAGATTGCTTTGAGAAGACACTATGAGACATTTGTTTTCTTACTACTAGAAGTGCAAGCACAGGGTTAGGAAATTTTGGCTTTTGCTATCTGTCTTGACAATGACCTATTACCACTTCTTCCCCCCCGCACTAATTAAACAAAGGATCTTTGCATAATTGACCATTACAAGTTGCGTTTTTGCCTGAGCTAGGCTGTTAATATATTTGAAATCATAAATTAGATAACAATAAGATGGGGCGACCTTATTCAGACATGTCATTAAAATCATCCTTGGCAACAATGTGGAGACACGCGAGTTAGCCACTAGCTCAAGAATGTCCAAAGTGTGGCCTGAGGGCCATTTGCAGTCAGCAACATGTTTATTATTGGCCAAAAAATAAAGGCACAAGGTTTGCGTCTTGCTATTTTTATCAGGATCACTGGCGCATTGTAGCATGCTGTTTTCCGATGCAACCTGTATGCGTGTTCAAAATAAAATTAAACCAAACTTAAGAAAAAAAAAAATGGAACTGTTGATACTAATAATTCATAACCTAAAGCTTTGGCTTTAAATATATGTAAATGTTTTTTTAAACCTTTTATCCAAAAAAAATATCATAATGGCCCGCAACATTCTTTGATTTTTCTGTATGCGGCCCACTGTGGAAAAATTTGGACACTCTGTAGCCCTGAAACAGTTGATTTGCGTCACAGTCTTGGTGAGACCAGATCGTGGTCATGGAAATGGTTTGTCCGAAAAGAGTAGGAGGAAACCATGCTCATATAATCCTACCCCTTCTCTGTGTCACACTGACACTGATAATTTGTTCATTTCCTGTGGTTAACATGTTTCTAATGATTTTAATAGTTAAAAAAATGGTGCGTAATAGTAAAGTTAATAGAGCTTGTATATAGCGTATTCAGTAATAAAGAATAACTAAAGGGAGGACTAAAATTGAGATTAAAATCAATCTAGACAAAGGATCCCTTGCAGCCCACTGGCCAAATGCTATTCAGTGCGGCAAAAGCTATAATCATATAAAATATCTGTTCATTTTGCAGGAGCATCGATTGATTAGTTGACATCATGCTGATGCTCATGCAAGTCTTTTAAGTGATGATGTGTACATTCCCAATTATCGCATAAAATGTCCCTTAAGTTAACCATCATGCTCGGACACAAGCTTGTTGATGTACTGTCAGAGTGACATCATTAATCAAGCCTTGTTTACCCAAACTGTATTGGACAGTAGGCGAGTGCCAAAGAACAGAACAGAGGAGCTGGACATTTAATGCAGAATATTAACAACAACCGAAGACGAGCAAGGGAGGAATTAAAATGAAAGAATTCTGCACACTACCTCCCACAGTAATTGCACGCTTAAATTTTCTATAATGGATTCTGACATTTCGAGTCACCAAAATCCATCATTCTGAAGGGTATTATTCCTCAATTAACCTGTCAGCCCCCACCAAGACCACCCGACGCCTTTCTGCCAAGACTTGCAAAGAAATGACAAATTGTAATTACTTTTAAATATAAAGTAGAATGATAATCCAGTCTTATTCCAAACACATGTACGTAGTCCTATAAAGCTTTAATTCTACCTTAAACATTGCTGGTGACTACAGCCCATCCAAGGTGCATCTAAGGTGCATCCCTTTCTCCCCCATCTAATGTTAGGTCCATCTTGTCAAACACCGCTCTGGGTACTAATCAAAACCATAATCAGACTGTGTTTCAAATATTGCTTCAGTTTAATGCTGAAGCACTGACTGCTAGGAGAAATGCAAATATTACTACTGACAACAGGATTTGTATTCCCAGTAGTTTTTATGTTTTGTATCACTCCATCGGGTGGATGTTGATGTAGGAACATTCCAGAGTTGTGTACCGTACTGGCGAGAGCTACAGCCATCAGTTACTTCCATGCCTGTATGGCTACAGAACCACTTGTTTTGGCAGTCAACAATTCATGACCACAGCAAGGACAAGCGAATAAATGAATGAACTTTGCCACAATCTGGCCTCAAAACGTGCTGCACAAGGTCAGCACAAGTTAAAATATGACTGTAGGTCGTTACTGGAAAGCAAGAAATGTGGATTATGTTGGCGCAGTAATGGAGAACCTTCTCTAACTAAAAGGCTGGCAGTACAACCCAGCGGCCGCCTAACGCTGCTAGTTACTAAAGGTAGACTGAGGTGCCCACACAGCAGACAAAAGCACAGTTGTAGAGCAAGCCAGACAACCAGGCTAAATGCTAGACCGTGACTCAGATTCCATCTGTTCCATCAATTATATTTCATTATCATTCATTAGTGGCAAATACATTTTAGAATTTAAAATGTGTGTGATGCATATTATAGGGCATGTGTCAAACTCAAGGCCCATTGTTTGGAAAATTAATAAATAATAAATTAATAAACACATTAATTAATTAAGACTGCTTTACAGACCTAACCAATCAACATGCTTACAATGATCTACACTATTAAGTAATTCTGGCACTTTTAATTATTTCTACAGCGTTTCTGAAGTGGCCAAAGTATTATATAGAGCAGGGGTCCCCCACCACAGGTCCACAGCTTGGTACCGGTTTGTGGGCTAGGCTGAACAGGGCAGCTGGAAACTGATTTTTATCTTATCTTTTTAATTATTTCTTAGTGTATGTGTATACGTACAGTGAAAGCTATTCAAATCAAGTCAAATTCCTTGTTCACATAAGCATACTTGGCCAATAAAGCTGACACTGATTCTGACTCTGAAAAAAGCACTTAAAAAATCCCATCCATCCATTTTCTTTCGCTTATCCGAGGTCGGGGGAGCAACCTAAGCAGGGAAGCCCAGACTTCCCTCTCCCCGGCCACTTCGTCTAGCTCCTCCAAGCGGATGCCGAGGCGTTCCCAGGCCAGCTGAGAGACATAGTCTCTCCAGCGTGCCCTGGATCTTCCCCGAGGCCTCCTACCGGTTGGACGTGCCCTGAACACCTCCCCAGGGAGGCGTCCAGCAGGCCTCCTAACCAGATGCCCGAGCCACTTCATCTGACTTCTCTCAATGCAGAGGAGCAGCGGTTCTACTCCGAGTCTCTCCCGGATGACAGTGCTTCTCACCCTATCTCTAAGGGAGACCCCAGCCACCCTGCGGAGAAAACTCATTTCGGCCGCTTGTACCCCTAATGAGGATAAGAAGCATAGAAAATGGATGAATGAATAAAAGTTGCTTTGTCATGATGTTTTTTATTTAAGATGACAAATTTTGTAGTTTTCTTACAGCTCACGATTGGCTCCTGTCAAATAAAGAGCTACATGGTCTCTTATGATGTGTGTGGTTTATAGTCATACACATCTGTTTGACTCTCTAGACCTAGTGGGTGTGGCAACACCGTATACACCAGAAATTATGGCGTGGTATTGTTACAGAAATTTTACTGCCTGACTACTGACTTGAGTACTAATGTGCATATTTTTTCCGTTCACAACCTCTAGTTAATTCATGCTAGTACACTGACTGTTACAAAAAAACAATGTTCATGTTGTGCTTTTAATATGAGGCTGTTTTTGTCTTAGTTTAACACACTACACCATAAATAAAATAAATTAGATCGCCATAATGCACGACTGCGAACAACCGTGCCAAAACAACCACAGTGAAATATATCTGCAGCCGTCTTCACCTTCTTTTTCAGCTGTCAGGACACATTCATGATCCCGGAGACTATCGGCTAGCAGACATTTTAAACAGGATTGAACAGAGTCAAATGCAGATATTTTCAAAAATGCTAATTTCCCCAACTCCAATATAAAAAAATGTTCATCAACGTGTAAAATCAAATAAATAAATAAACGTATGTTCACATAAAATCACATTCATCTACTGTCATGCACATTTTGTCCGAGCCTTATATTCATATGCACATTATATTCATATGTGAAGTTCCAAAACAGAGGAACCGGGCTTGAAAGGTATGCAGGCTGCTTACTTTCATTTGTCAGTGCTAATGTGACATTTTCTCATAATCCTGCAATAATAAACACTACTTTTTGAGCATGGATAATTGGGGCTTGTCCTGTCATGTTCATAACTTCACCAATCAATTTGTGTGTGTACACTGATGATTTTCAGTTGTGAAAAATATAAAACATTTTGTACAATTTGTTCCATTAAACCAGGGTTGTCTAAAGTGGGACCACGGGGCGATTTGTGGCCCGCGGCTGTGCCACGGCACATTCTAAAAACATAATTTATCAAGAAAACTAATAAAAACAAACACAAAACCCCAGTAGAAAAAATTGTAGGTTTCCAAGATTTAAGTCATTAAGAGAAAAAATTTGTAAGCTCATTCATTCATTCATTTTCTATGCCGCTTATCCTCATTAGGGTCACGGGTATGCCGGAGCCTATCCCAGCTGGCAATTTTATGAGAATAAACGTCTAATATTAGGAGCAAAAATAATGTTATTTTAGTAGCATAGGGTTCAAATATTAAATAATTTTTTTTAAGTTGTAATATTACAAGAAACAGACAAAACAAAATAGATGTAATTTCCGGAAATTAAGTTGGGGGGAAAGTTAGAATAATATGGGAATAAAGTCATAATATTTCAAATATTTTAAAAAGAAAATTTACAAAGATTATTTAAGAAGAATGTTAATTATATTTGGAAAAGTCACCCAAAAAACCTAGAGCAAAAACTTGAAAAAAGAGCAAACACCAAAGTTCATACTAATGATACGCTTTTTCACCTACATCACAAAGTTTAGATGCATTTTTTTTCTTGAAATCATTTGACAAAATATACATTTTACGAAATATCCAAAATATTAAAGTGGCCCTTGCATCCTTTAATTTTTCCGTAAATGGACCTTGGTGGAAACAGTTTGGACATCCCTGCTTTAAACCATTGGTATTTTTCTTTGAATTGGTAACACATGGTAGTCAGTGATGGTGCTCTAATACTTTTTGGTTTAAAAAATATTAATTTGGTGTGAGTTGCATAGAGCTTTCAATTAGTCTGTGAGTCTGTAATTTTTAGCACATGCAAAACAAACCTGGAATTGTTCAAATGTTCTGCAAATGAACATGATCCATTCATCCACAAGGCGTAAAAAATTCTAATGAACAGTAAACGTCTGAACTCTGACATTGCTTAATGTCAAAGTTGCGATTCAACAAGCTTGGAGCATGTCATGTAGTAAAGAAATTTAAAAAGGGCCTGTTGGCATAATGCAGTTAAAGCTGGCTGTTGACAGATTTGTACTTTTGTAATCATTACAATTTAATTAAAGGCTGTAGGGGGCCCTGAGCCAATGTTCTAATGAGCTGCCAAAGGACATCTTTTTAATAATCTTAGTTTGTAACAAAGATGTTGCTCTGTCATAGTCACATTATGAGCCGTATGAGGTTATTTTTATTAGCCAGCTAATTCACACCTGCCCCAAGGACTGTGCTCCTTTCAAAAAAGATTCTGACTAAACTAATGATTTCATTTGCCATCACGATTGCTTAGCATCAAGGAGTCCGAGATATTGCAACTGCAATTTCTATTATTATTTCATGTGTTGTGTTGTTTTTTTCATTTCCCTATCTTTATTACCAAAACCAGAGTGGATGATTATACAACATTATTATAAAATGATAAAACAAGGTTTGTATTTGATTTTTTAAAATTTTTTACATTTATTTTGTACTTTCTCAAATGTAGACAGAGTCTAAATTTTATATACAGTACATACATACAGTATCCTGAATACTTAACTAAGAGGTGCTGTAGGTGCCAGAATGCCTTTTAACTTGAGTAAGCCAACTTCCGTTAACATCTCATTAGTGATCAGGATTGACTACAGCTAGTAATTTCTCTTTCATAAGCATAAAAGCATAAAACATACTTATTTGAAAGCACTCACTGGATCTGCCAATACAATTGGAAAGTCCAAGGAATTCATTGAAAAGTACAATTGTGTTTTTGTTAAGTGTTATTTTTGTTCAAATCTAACATAGTCGGTCCAAACAGGTACAGGTACATTATACATATAAATGAAAGTCACCATCTGTGTGTTTCTATGTTATTGGCTTTCCTCAACAGTGGTTCCTTAATTAAAGTTGGTCTTTATGAATTGCAAAAAGCTATCAATCTGTGGTATTGGAAAATATAAAGGCATTTAAATGAAAGGGATTGAAGCTGACCGTGCAGAACGAGTATTGCATTATTAGAGCTATTTAAAATGTTTCTTTTTTTAAATCTGGTACATCTGTTTGTGGTGATGAACACACTCCATGAAACAGGAACTGTTAGTGTATTTGTACTATTGGCTGTTATAGAGGATATACTATAATACACACGCATTTGCCAACTGTTGGGATTAAATGGATGGCTTGCATTGCTCAATATTATATCCTTGTTGCATGCAATATGTTCCTATTGTATTTTGTTCTTTTATTTGTCTTTTTATTGAAATTATCTTTTTTGTATTACGGCTTTAAGACTTTTCAGTTCAAAACCGAGAGCGATGCTGTCTGCACACCTTCTGTGGGTCTGTGTGCCTCCCTCACAGTGGGATCATTCTAATTCAATCTCAAATATATGACTCGTTCCCGCTGATAAGGAATATGGGAAATGTTAGTGTATCCGAAGGAATTGAACTGATAGAAACCCTATCAAGATCATTCCGCAGGGCATGCCTACATTGTGGGAGGTATGTTGTAGTATGGAGCCATTTGATGTATTTAGAAGGTTACCTCTTACTAAAAACGAATCACTTTTTAACTTTTCCTTTTTACACATTACTATTAAACGTTTTTTTCAATTTACTGATTATTGTCTATACAGCTCAATGATCACTAGTTTAACCATACTTAGTTATTGGCTCTTCAAGCTTTTTCTCATTTGCCCTAAGATACAAAGGTGCACATTTGGCTTTTAGTTCCATTTTTCCACATTCTTTCCATATCTTCCTGTGTGTGTGTGTGTGTGTGTGTGGGGCAGTGTGGTAATTCACTTGCTTCCTACATTCATGAAGGCATTAGCATGGTAAGCCATGTTGTCTTTCAGGCGTGAACCTTTATTAAGCTAGAACATGGTCACTAAAAGGGGGGCCACATCGTGGAAGAGTGGGTAGCATGTTGGCCTCACTGTCAGAAGAGCAGGGTTCGAATCTCCGTTGGGCATCTCTGTGTGGAGTTTACATGTTCCCCCCGTGTGTGTGTTGGTTTTCTCCAGGTACTTCGGTTTCCTCCCACATTCCAAAAACATGCATGTTAGGTTAATTGGCGACTCTAAATTGTCTGTAGGTATGAATGTGAGTGTGAATGCTTGGTTGTCTATATGTGCCCTGCGATTGACTGGCGACCAGCACCCCCCCTCCCACCCAAAGCCAGCTGGGATAGGCTCCAGCATACCCGCGAGCCTAATGAGGATAAGCGGTATAGAAAATGGATGGATGGTCACTAAAAGCGAGTGTGTATTGAATTAGCATCTCTACATCCAAAAGCTTTTTGCCATTAAGTGAAATTCCTTTAATACTGTGTAAAAATGGCCGTTTTTAGCAAGCAACTATCAGCAAGATATTTTAAAAAAATCTGACGGCTTTAAAATGTAATGTTCTGTTTATGTGTATTACTAATTAATATTTCTCTTAAAAACTCCACAACATTGTAATTTTATCTTCTAAAGAATTGTAAAATGTTAATTATGATCAGAAAGGTAGAGGATATATTTGGAATACTCATAGGAAATATTCATAACTGTGGTTGGTAATATTGAGCGGTGATAGGGGATTCACATAATTGTCTTCACACCTGGCACCCCAATCTACACTTTGTCTGCCATCACCTTATATGATTTAGTGCAAGTAGAAATGGACAAGCAGCATTTCAAAAAAATGAAACAAGGTGTGACATAGACAGCTTGTGTTATACTGTATATTTTTAACCCCCTGTTTGTTATGTGGGTTCTGTACCTAAGTAGGCATGAGCACTGCAAGCATTGTAGGTGAAGATATGGCTGACGGAGAGATGACTAAAATGAGCAGCTGTGTTTGCGGTCAGATTATGTGGCACACTGCTTTTGTTGGGTGATACTTGAGCTGACGTTAATGCGCTGCTCTGTGAGCGGGTGGGTGAGAGTTGAAAGAGGGAGAGGGGAAGATGGGCCGATAATCCCGTCTGCCTGATGAGATTGAATGCTGGGATTGATTGATCGCCTAATCATAAGAGGAAATGGGCCTGAAAATGAATGGGACTCTGCCCTTGGCTTGCTGTAGAGTTGGCCGGTTGGGTTGGAGGGGATGTTAGCTCCAGAAAGACATGGTCTTAATGTGCATTGGACCTGATTTCATTTGTGTCTGATATACAGTTATGTGATCCCGGCTAAATGATCAAATAAAAAAGGAAGAGGGAGAACGTGCAAGAGGATGTAAATCAAGCTTTATTGCTGGAATATTACTCTTTCATCTCATCTAAAGTGGATCCTTTCGAGAAGAGCAAAAATAAAAAAAACATCATGAATTTGAAGCTTTGTGTTCATATGGATTACCAGGACATTTACAGGAAACAAAAGCTCCTGTTTTTACTAGGTCACTTCCATGTAAATGTAACCTCACTCCCATGTTTGCACTCTTAAAGTAGTAACTATGATAAAATATGGGTAAATGTTTTTACTTACATCAGCAACATTAGATATCTGTATTTTTGTCTGAATAATTTCAGATATACAAATAAATATATACAAAAATATACAAAATATACAAAATATACAAAATACAAATAACCAATGTTGCTGATGTAAGTCAAAACATTTACCCATATTTTATCATAGTTACTACTTTAAGAGTGTGATTATCCTCTCGTATTGGGTAGATGTGGCAGTAACATTTTATATTACGGTGTTTATAGTAAGTCTTACAGAAGTAAATTAATTAGGGTTATGGGTTAGGCACTGTTCCCACTTAAGATCCAGTAGCTGCAGAGCAGCATTGTTAACTGATAATACCTGCATAATACCAGGATTTATTAGACATTAACATTAATAAATAAACTGTGTTTAAATGTAAGGTACTTATGTACGTATGTATGCAGGAACTGCACAGGTACTGAATGGACTACTATGGATTCAAAAATCAAGACACATTGGGAAAATGATCATTGTAACCCATTTGATGCCCCCCACCCCTTTCGTCATCATGTATCTATGTAAACTTGGCCTGGTTTACAGTTATTTTACAGTTATGACCGTATGTTTGGAGTTTTGCTGAGTACGAGCATGAAAGAAATACAACTCGTCATTATGCGTAGTCGTGATGAAGGAAAATCATCACTGTGTAACTACTTATGTATTCAGTGTTGACGCTCTGTGATTGGCCAGTCACATACAGCGACCGCCCCTCCCTAGACAGACGAACTACAGCCAGAGGGAGGGGCCATGCCTCTTACTCTTTCACACACAGACACAATACAGACAGTGACTCTTTGCTTGCTTGGGCTGACTCCAGCCCACATTCTCTAATTTGCTTTCATTCAGTTTGTATAATATTTAAAGTTAGTTAGTAAACTTTTTTTTTGTAAAGTACGCGGTGCATTTGACAAGACAGAGTTGAAAACGGCTTGTTTTGTGTTGGTTACTTCCTGTGTGACTGCCTCAACTCTGGGCAAGGTTTTTTTTAGGCCCAGCTTGTATCTAAAGTTACTTGGTAAACGTGTTACGCATGTAGCACATGTGGTGCATTTGACAGGACAGAGCTGTAAATGGCTTGTGTTGTGTCAGTCACTGCCTGTGTTTTTTTTCTCTGCTTCCTTCGAATTTGGCTGCTGATATCAGTCAGTGGGAAAACTTTGTTGCATTGAATCCGGTGCTTTCAAAAGCAAAAAAAAAATTCACTAAATATTGGTGACAGATTTTTTTCCCTGCTTGCCATCACTGGATGTTTGCATTAATCACCAACTTCACACAGATCATTAAAAATAATTAATATTGTCTTCCTCACCCTATCTCTTAGGGTGAGTCCAGCCACTCTATGGAGAAAGCTCATTCCCTTCTTCTCGGTCATGACCCAAAGCTCATGACCAAAGGTGAGTGTGGGAACATAGATCGACTAGTAATTAGAGAGCTTTGCCTTCTGGCTCAACTCTCTCTTCACTACGACAGCAGACACTGCACTGATCCGTCTATTCGGAAAGTTATTTAAAAATAAAGTACAAAAAATCATCTTACTTCTGGTTCAGGTTTCTCTGTTTCGTCATTTCCTTTCTTTACTACTACATAATGAACCGGCCATGTTGGCACTTATGAGGACCCAATATATTTTTTTCTACTTCTGGGGAGTAACAATGGAGGCCTTAGCTCAGTATTTGAATGTCCTTGCTTCTGAGTGAATGCAGTCAGTTTGACAATTGACATTGTGGATTCAAGATGAGACTAGGTCTGTATTGCCAGTTTGCACTTTTAGGTTTTTTTTTTATTCTATGTGTCTCTAAAAGTGAATTTGTATAGCAAGCAATGGCAATTCTTGCCATTGTAAGAGATATGAAATACTTGACTGAACAGCAATACAATATGCTCAAAAGGACTATGCCTTGTTAAGAAATGATGTAGTGTGTTATGTGGTTCTACCTCAGTAAAAAAGGGCAGCATTTTTGCAGCCCCCGTTTTTCCTTTTATTCTTTGAATTACAGTATATATACAGTATATACTGTATATACAGTATATATATACTGTATATATATTTATGTGCCCATAACTCAAACTGTCCTACATTTCCATATAAGCATCCCACAGTAATCCCATGTACTGACGTCATTGTTGCACTCTACTAGTGATTGTTTCTTTCAAATTCAAGCAGCCTTGGAAAGACCTTGGAAAACCCTTCCCTGAGACTTTAACACATTCAACACAACATATAGTATCTATAAAAACAAAACAAAAAAACCTTAGCAACATATGATTGGTGTAGCTACTTTCTCTCTGTCTCCCTCTAGAGAAAGGTGTGCGCACTGCATTTGTTGGTGACTGATAGACATCAAGACAAAGAACTGAAAATACTGTGGACTAATTGATCCACGGCATTGATGAGTCTGTCAATAATGAGTGTTTCTGTTTACATTCTTGCATTGCCACTGTGTTAAAATGAGCATTCTCCAGTCAGCTACCTTAGGGACCTTCTAAAAGCCAGCCTCACTGCAGCCATTGATTGGCATGTCAATTACTGAGTTGACAGCACAGTAGTTGGCCATCTAAAACACTCAGGTTGATGATGATTTCTTTCCTTGACTATAGGAAACCGCTTTCCATTTCCAAGTAGACAAAATTAAGTAAAGCAAGATTGGGAAGTAAAACCCATTAGTTTTTAATGACAGGGTGAGATGATTTGTGAAAGTATAGTTTCGACTGTCTCACAGTGACTTCACAGACATGACCTGTATAACATAATCGTCCTACTGTATACATATATAATAGACTTTACATATTATAAGAAAAGGTTTCACACTGATATTTTGTTGGAGCGCCTTTTTTTGATTTGCTGTGGCATCATTTCCACAAAATTCTGCCATATCATAATACTGTATTTATTTCTGTTCACAGGTGCAGTCATTTATTGCCAAGATATTGAAGACTGAATATTCATACCAGTGCAAAATAAATTCCAGCATATACCAGCAATTCTCAGGTCTGGGTTCTGTGCTAGCGAGTCCATGTGTGAAAAAGATGTCTCATGCTCCTTCAACCAACATGCACATATTTTTTTTAGATCGCACTCATTTTTAATCATATCAACAATTTTTAACATATAAAACATTTTACCACTAGAAATAATGTAAAGCCAATTAATCAATTCCAAAAATATTGTGGAACCATTGTGGATTGTGGAACCATTTGCCACAAAAATGTTACAGCTTGCCATAATTCAATGCAAAATCATGAATGAGGACATTTAATTCAGGCGTAAAATCCAATTAGTCATAATTAGAAAAAGCCCTTTTAAATTGTCCAATACGGTGCAAACGCCTCCACCAAGAAAAGATGACATTGACATTAAACCTTTGTTTCGATTTTCTCTCTCACATACAGGTCATTATTTGTTCCTGTTTAAAATCTGTTTTCTTACAAGATTGACTTTAATCTTTGGCCTCATCTATGTCACCTCAAAACATGTGGGGGCGATATGAGAATGGCGCAGACTTGTCCAGGGTATTACTGTTAAGCTGTCTGATTAGGCTGCTCATTGATTAGCCTATCATTACCACTGGTCGGGTCAGACATCTGCGTGGAAGCTTGGTTTGATGATGGAGGTAGTGACAGCCACATCACATGTGTGAGGGACATCACAATTCAAGGCATTTAAGCATGTACAGTAACAGAACCTCAGCTTTCCGTCCTTCTCGTCCCAATCTAAGAGTTAAATTATGGCTGAAGTATGGCAGAGTGTAACAATTGAATTGTCTCAAATACAAAGCAAAACCTTGGGAAGCTCTGAAACGGAAGTGTTTTTTTTAGGGAGATCAATCCAATAAATAGAAGCAATTATGTAAATGAGGTCATTCATAAAGTACATGAGTACATGTGTCTGAACGACAAATAATGGCATCTCATAGCCCAACTGGACAAAAGACATTTTTACCACAGTATCATGGAAGAAGAGAGAAGTAGAGCCCACCGCCCGAGTCTGACTGACTGGAGTCCAAGCAAATATAGCAGCGTTTGCATGCACTTTTCTGGTTTATGTTCTGATGTGGATTTGAGTGTTTGTAAAGTAGTTCAGGTGTACACACCCCGGGTTAGGTAGTAATATTTTGCATTCACATTTTACACTAATTTGTATTTGATTTTATATGTTTTTATTAATTCGATCTGGAAGGGCTTTTGTGTCTTGGATTTTTTGTATTATGAGACAAGATTCACAAATAAATGGCGTAATTCATTCCAGCCCCCTTAAAAACAGTTGTATAAAGTGTAAATATTGTACCCACCCGAAAGATGAATGTTCATTAATGACAAAAAAATCAGGTACATGTGCACGATTGTTAAAAAACTATCAGAAAATAAGAGATAACCAAGGGGAAGGCAACTTTTTCTTCTTCTTCGGTTTTATGGCGTTTGGTATCCATTGCTTTGGTGCGTTACAGCCCCAAAGGAGGGCAGTACATTCATAATAAGCTACAGCAACAGCTGTCGGGCTGGACTTTCAATTTTGGTTTTCGTATTTTGAATATTTTTTCGCTAAATGGGACAAAAATTTATTTGAAGCACGTTTCGTATTGTGAATTTTTCTTATAATGAGGTTTTTGTAAGTCAAGGTTCCACTGAATACTGTTTATTGGTGGGATATTTTCAGATTATTTAGTTCAGTTTGTACGCTGTTTCAAATCGTATTGAATCATTCTGTTTTTTAAATTAAATTGTTTATATCGTATCGTAGCACGTCTACCTAGATGCGTATCATTTACCACACAGAGATTGACATCCCTAGTTATGACCCTTGACTATTGACTTAAACATTAATGAAATGTGTGGTGAAAATGTGATAATGAAATAATAAATTACATAAACAAAAACATTTTTTCCTGAGTCTGTACATAACACGGACGAGAGGAGAAATCATTTTCACGTATTTACACCCAGGTTCAGTGGATTTCATGTTCCATTAATCTAAACGTATGAGAGCCATAGACCATAACCCTTCGTCTTTATAAAGAAATACAGTATGAATAATACCTTTGTCTCATCAATTGTGAATTCAATATTTCCTATCATATTTCTGCTTAACTTAAGTGGTCTTTATTTGTCATTGAATTCAAAGTTTGTTGTTTATTGTCATTCCCTCCTCTGTGGCTGTCTGAGGCTGTAGAATAGAAGACCGACAATATATGCATGTTAACTTCCCCCCCCCTAAAAAAAGCAGAACAGCTAAAACGAAGAATATGTTTCTGTGCTCGAGGACTGCTTGTCTTTCATTGCAGTCTCTCTGAAAACTTCACTACACAATTGTGCTTAACAAAGCAATTAGCCGACACCAGGGAAATGAATAAAGTGAGTGAGGCTTTACACTGAAAGCTGTTAATCCTCAGTATTATTCAATAAGCCCATAAATCACCAACGATCTGATGATATCAATTATTTCAGTAAATAAGTGAGTCAAAATCCAGCCCTTTACCCCCACTCAATGCCAGCATTAAATTAGCACGCTGACAGATTTAGGCAGCTAATTAAAGTAAAATGAAGCTTTGTAAAGGATTACTGGATGATGTTTCTGTGCTATGCCACCCTAACGTGTATACTAGCATAGATGGTAAGAAAAGAAGCTTAGTTTAACCAGCTACAATATATCATGAGCTTGGATAATTGCTTGGTACATTAAGTCATTAATAATTGATTGAATGCAATAAAACCTTCTATTTGCCACATGATACATCAGTGGTTTATTTTTCTGAGGGCTTAGGCCAGCCTGAGCTGTCTTCTTGCAATTTGCCATTGACCTTCTTTCTAGGTTACACTGAATTATTTCAAGTAAAAACATCTAGGAGAGATGTCTGACAGGCCATCTGATTCCCTGGCTGCATAAGTGTGGGGAGCTCCCACTGGTCCGATAAAAGACCTGGCTTCATGCAGCAAATGATGCTTTCCTTCAGTTGCATGCCTACGCTCTACTTTTAATTGGCCTCTTTCTGTAGCTCTGAAGCTTAATGACTTTGTTCCAGGATTAAAAGCCTCGGTGTTTTCAGGCAAAGCAAGGTTCCTCACCCTTTCTTGGCTGGTGTGTCTCTCCAGCTATATCCCATCCTTTTCCAAGATTCTCCTACTTCTTTCCATAATGCACTCTTTTTGTTTATCCTATCATCTTCCCTCTCGTTCATTGGTGACATACCACTGTATTCTCACTACAGTATACTTTAACAATATGGAGGATTTCCAGTCTTCTTTACACTCACCATTATGGACAGTAGTTTGTGTCCATTGCATGCTTTATTGTAATGATTTATTACATTTTAAGTTCCTCCCTCCCCTTTTATTACTTTGACCTTGCTAAATACACTCTTTGTCCATAAGGTTTTATAATCACAGTCTTCCTTTCATACTCTGCTTTAATACTCTCTACAGTGTCTCACAAAATGGAGTACAGTCGTCACATTTCAGCAACCATATTCTCTTATCTCTATCCACTGAAAATGAGTTATTATTATCTAAATAGCTGGTATTGTAAGTGAGTATTGTACAGCTCACCGTGAACGTGTCCAAAATGAGTAAAAAATGTGGGCCTGCCACAACAATAAATAAATCAACTGCACAAATTTACCTGCCTCGATATATTGACAGGTGTATGCGTGTTGTTTTCCTCCTTTCTCTCTACCGAAAAGAATGGATGGCGAGAAGTTTCACTCCGTGCATCTGTCTCAATAAATGGGTTAGTTGATTCTACAAGTACAGCGGAACGAACAAGGTGAGTGATTATACACCAAAGTTTATGGGAAATGGAAATTGACTTTAGAAATATGGGCCATTTTATTATCAAACAATAATATACAGTAAGAAACCCCCAACCCCGGTGTTTGAATGTTTAGGTTGTTTGTTGCAACTTCTACAAAACGTTCTACAACTTCCACATCTAATTTGCTCCTTGGCTCCACAGATAGACTACTATACTATATTTCCCCCTTTTTCTTTCTCCTCATATTTGGTCCCAAATTCTGATGTTATGTGGGAATAAGATTGTACCAACGTGTGTATTTGTGGTGCACAAATAGATCAAAACCGAGGATTCAACTCATCCCATGAGCAGAAATGAGGGTGACCAAACCGACCAAACCACCAACTTGTGGTATCCCCTTGTCAATGTCATCTGAGTGACAAACAGCAAGCAATGGTGACATATGTGACTCCACGTCTACATGCACATGTTCACCACAGGGTAATTGTTGTTTTATACGTACATACTATTGAAAGGTCCTTGTTCAAGGTTAAGGCTGAATCTCAATTCTACCCCTTAGCCCTTCTCCTTTGTGATGTCCCTTCAAATACCCCTAAAATCTAGGGTCAAGGGGAAGAAGCCACTTGACTGTCAATACACATTCACGCTTCACTGCTTGATGGCTGTAACATACAACACTAGAACACTTTTTTGAAAACAAATTAAAAATACATAAATAGTTTTACAAACAAGTCATGTATTGCAAAACAAAAAACAACTCTAATAACAGCTTACAACCAGCACTGTAACCACATTTATAAAAATAAAAAATGCATCAAATAATCATATGAAATACAAATAGCAATATAATAATATATATCAATAATATATATCATCATACTGTATACATCATCATCATCATATATATTCACCAAATGTATAAACCTTATCTACCATAATTTAATGGTTTAAAAATCTCCCTCTTTTGACCTCCGTCTCCTACTGTCTCTTGTAACAAAGTCCAGAATGGCATTTTGTTGCATTTGACTTTTCAGTACTGGGAGTGCAGCGTTTGAATGGTCCTGAAGGGCTGTGTGGTGTAGCATAGGGCTGACTTTAGTTGGCTCAGCATCTCCTGCAGGAATGACACATACAGTGTGCATAATTAATGGGCTACAACGAGGCTTGTCACGATAAACGATATATCGACTAATTGAACAACTTTTTTTTCAATGTAGTCGGTCATTTTGCTAGCCTTGATAAATTGACATGTGATTAATTATGTTCTCAGAAACACTAACCAGCCCTCTACTGAACTAAACATGTTGAGGCGGCAACCACAAACATTGGCTAAATCGGCGAAAAAACTTTGATACTCTTACTAGCCACCAAACATGAAGCTCCACCTACCCCTTCATTTCAAGTCTGCTCCCGGACCACACTTTGCTTCTAGGGCTGTACACCCCTTAGCACTTAAAATTGGGACACAACTTGATTCTCACGAATGCACAAAACCTAAGAGTAATTAGGATTCAACCTTAGCGTAAAAATATCTGGAGCCGTTTTTATATTGTTGGTGAGCGTGTAATGTACACAAAATGTATGGTCACTTTTGTGAGATTTTATGTTCTCAGAATTAATAAAAACAGAATAGAATGGAATAATTTGATTTAAGTAATAGAAAAATATTGATTGTAATTTGTTCGCGACATTGTTCATGTAAACAACATTACACTCTTATTGAAACAAAATTGTGTTTGCTACAGTTGAGCCCGGGTACTTGTTTTAGACTAGTATCGTTAAAAATAATGCATTTTTGCAGAGAATTTTTTACTGTGAAAAAACACACTGAAAAGCATATTTATATGGTAGATGTGTGCTCGAATTATGACTTTAGTTAAGGTTTTGTAACTAAACACAGTCCCTCCCTTTATTCTTGTGCAGAATTCGGAAGTGAGCTCCAGGACGAAAACACTATTGCTTTTGTTTTGTGGTGGCTCGTTCTTTGTTGAATTTCTGTTGTTATACATATTCTTTTATATTATGCCTGATTGCTGTGTGGCAGGCTTTTGCTCAAACACTCGAGACGATGGAATAAGCTTATTTATGTTTCAAAAAAAACCACAATTTGCCGTGATAAATAGACTTGGCAAGTGCAACAAGCATAATATTCCTCAGTTAATGGAAAATTGGCGACTGGGTATTACTGGAGGGTGCTTCTACCATCAGCTGCGCCAACTATCTTTCTTTGACCAAGACCGGGTGTGAGTGCAAACAATACACAAAGTCAAAAACCCAGTAGAAAACCTGCCAGGTTGACAGTAAGTAAAGGCACATTTTTATGCTAGATACTGTATAATTTGCCAGTCTTATGCTATATGTCAAATCTTATGTATAATAATATGTTTTCATGTCAAATTTCAATTCTAGTATATAAGCTAAACAGTCATCAATTTTCATCAATTACTACTCACTGGTCTTGTAACTTACAGTCCGCATATAGTCCACAGTCCACAGCAACAGTCTGAAATGTCAGCAAACAGCTCTCTTTCCTCGTGCTGTTGTTGTTCCATTGCTGGCTTTACTGCTCTGTACATGAGGTCACAGCCAAGATGGCAGCTGTTCATCAATTGGCTGGGGGGTGTATCCAAAGTGGGTCAAAATAACCACTTAATTTGACCTATATTTCATTCATTCATTTCTACACCGCTTATCCTCGTTAGGGTATTTCAATGTGGTTTATCAATCAAAGACAGCATTATGAAAAAAATGTTTTATTTAGTGGGTACTTTAATTTTGTTATTGTTTTCTGTTTTCTGCACTTAACAATAATGTACCCATTTAAGCCACGCCCATTTTCGGTTAAACCACGCCCATTGACGGTGTATGCCTCGCTCACAATCGGTACAGATTTGGATGGACACAGATAATTTAGATGGGTAGACAGATATAAATACATATAGTGGTGTACTCACTCACCCCTAGTTTTTGTAAAATACATTATAATTAATGGAACATTGCTAGTTTCGCCGCTAGGGGGCTGTGCAACGATTCTCTCTTGCTAAACTACTTCCGCATTTCGTTGCCGAGGCTTGATGGAGGAAAACACAGCCGGCATGTCTCACTCATTTATCCCTGTTTTAACAGGTGGGTGTCCATTTAAGTTGTCTCAACCAACACGTACACATTATTAATGCTATTAGAAACAACTAATGTCTATTTTTGTTTCGTTTGGGAACGATTTAATCCATATTTAAGCATTTAGATATTTCAGTTTTTTGCTGTCTGTTTCTTAGTCGAAATTGGCGGATCCCGCTAGTTGATGTTGTCAGTGCATTTCCATTGCTGATGTAGTGGCCAACAGAAGAGAAATAGTTATTTCTCGTGTGGCCCGGTATCAAGTGCTCCGTCTCCCGGTACCGGTCCACGGACCGGTGGTTGGGGACCCCCTGCTCTAATGTACTGACATTACCTTTTTGGCTCCAGAACATTCATATTTGTAAATACTTTGTGTTGAGATTTATGACTATATGTTTTGTGACTTGTTGTATAAGGTGATGTTAAGCACTTTAGATAAAACGTAGTTCCCTAATCTTATCATTTCATGCACATACTGTAGATATTCCCTTAGTGCCTAATAGGGATGAGCAACTACATCCACATAGAGTATCTGTATGAAGTTGCTATTGTTACACTCGTTAAGATGACACTAGGCTTTTGTTTATTTACATATCTCGGAACTGCTCAATAAAGTGCCTCTTCAGTACCACTCGCAACCATAGCCCACCAAACAATCGTTAAACATCACAGGAACGCTAATACACAAGTGCTAATAAACAAGTGTGAATGTAAGATTTGATACAAAATGGCGTGCCGTTAGCGGCTAACATTAGCCGTGCATGCTAACACCAGCTAAGTACAATATTACAGTCAACAGTCATTCCTAACAAACAAATTCTAACACCACAAGTGCATTTTTGATACACAAACCCACCTGAAACATCAAAACGACGGGCACACTGTCAGCGTCGGCATCTGCAGCGTGTAACAGGAATAACTGCATCCTATGCGCTCTTCTACTACCGTAAAACCAGCGTCGTCTCCAATGCCCACTCTTACCGCGGCTGCCATTGGGTGGCAGAAACAAGTATTGAAAATAAGTACTGCTCAGAATGAATACATTAATAATGTATAAAAATGAACACATTATTATGAAAAAAACAACGCGGGGGGGGGGTGCTAGGAGTTCAGCCCGGTTACAACCATTTCTCGTACACTTGGCCCAATATTGTCCAGAGTGCCACACTATAGTTAATATTTTTAAACTATTGACAGAATGGCCTCAATTTTGAGATTTACATTGTGTGTGTGTGTGTTCTGTAACAATTTGTTTTATTTTTTTTATTATCTGTGTGAAGTGGGTAATTGATGCAAATATCTGACTATTTTGACAAATATCCACATTTCCGACTCACATTATATCACCAGCCAAATTAGAAGCAGGCAGTCGGGAAATAAAAAAAAAACAAGCAGTGACTAACTCAACACAAGCCGTTTACAAACGCACCATGTATGTTACAAAAGTTTACTAAGTCATTTTATGTGGTTCTTACCGCCAGATACTCATTTTAGACGAGTATTTGTTACGGATAATGCATTTTTGCAGAGTACAAGCATGGAACAACTACAGCTCATTATTATCTGTAACTGTGATGAAGGAAAATCCTCATTGGGTAACTACTTATGTATTCACTCTTCATGCTGTGTGATTGGCCAGTCACACACAGCAACCGCCGTTGAAGCTGGTCATTTGTGACACCTACGTTATGTATCTTTTAGATCGTGAGTGCGGCGTGTGACTTGTGTGTGCTAGGTGCGCTTCATGTAAGGCTGTCGTACGTTTCACTCACTGGGGGATGTACGTGTGCGGGCATCGTACAAGGCTTGTGCAACCGACTCACTTTCATTGCAAAATGGGCGTACTGGCTTTTTACCACACCCATGACTATTGTCACCAGGAGAACCAAAGTATACAGCGGGAAGAGCTGCTTGCTATGGCCGGGCAAGGCGCATTAATGTTGGATACGCTATGTGAGCAGACATCATGTGTCCACGGAGGTCGGGAGAACCAGTGTGTTGGCCGGTAGGAGTTGCCCGCCATGGCCGGGCGAGGCGCATTAATGTCGGATATGCTATGTGAGAGCTGTCGTGTGTCCATGGAAGTAAGAACCGAAGTAAGAACCGCTTAAAGTTACCTGTAAACCTGTTTTATAACATATGCAGTGCATTTGACAGAGCTTACGCAACATGAGAAGAAAAGCAGGGTGGAAAAGGAAAAGTAGAGGGAAAAGATGTGACCGCCTTCTTTGAAAGCCAGCAGAAGTCGATCCATCCCTCCAGCCATCCATTTTCTATGCCGCTTATCCTCATTGGGGTCGCGGGGGTTGCTGGAGCCTATTCCAGCTGACTTCGGCCAAGAGGCGAGGTACACCCTGGATCGGTCGCTTATCAATCGCAGGGCAGACCAAAAATCATTCACACTCACGTTCATACCTAACATGACAACAATGGCAAAATTTTAGAGTTGCCAATTAACCTAACATGCATGTTTTTGGAATGTGGGAGAAAACCCATGCACGCATAGGAAGAACACACAAACTCCACACAGATGCCCAACCGTGATTCGAACCCAAGTCTTCCAAATCTCCTGGCTATCTGGCCGACATGCAAACCACTCGGCCACTGTGCGGCCACAGAAGTTCATTAGTTCATTATATTGGGTGATACGAGTGCAAAGGTGTCTACAGGTGTGTTATTTCATGTCAGGATAGCTCTAATAATGTTAAAAAATGTACTGGGTTAGGTTAGTTTGATTGTGTAAGAGGCCACCACAGCCAGCACAGCCAGCTAAGTTACATACTGTACATGTGTAACCTGAAATGCAATGCATGAATAAACAATTTGTGCATTGCTACCCTCTCATTAATGAGAGGGTACCTGCTACCTGTCTGCCTGCCTGGATGCTGTTATTTGCAATGTCAATGCTAATTTCTTTTTTTTTTTTTACTTTCTCCATGCTGCCCAGCTGGGTGTATACCTTCCCAGCGCTCTCTTTTTCTCGGTTCTCATATGCTATTGTTTGTCTCACTGTACACGGTGAGCTGATATCATCCTCTGAAAAGTAATGATTTCAGTGTATTATGATGTGGTATGTGCTGCAAAACTGAATGGCCTACTTTTTTTATTGCCTGCTCCATGCTAATCCCACAACTGCACGAACGGGATGGCAGGTCAAGAAGCCGCATAGCCTTGCATTAAAGAATGGCCATTAAAAATTATCTAAGAAACAATACAACTTTTATGCCTACCTCCTTGTGTCTCCTGTCACTCCTACCTTTCATGTACAGAGCTTGAACCTGAGCTCACATTCACAAGAACACACAGACTTTGTAATTAGTATCTCCTAATGTGTATTTTTTCCAAATGTGTAAGTTTCTAAGTCATCCTCTGTGGGAATGTCCTGCACATTTGGTGCACATACAGCATAATAGCAGTCCAATGTGACTAACCAGA
The DNA here is from genome assembly GCA_024372805.1 of Oostethus manadensis. Taxonomy (NCBI): domain Eukaryota; kingdom Metazoa; phylum Chordata; class Actinopteri; order Syngnathiformes; family Syngnathidae; genus Oostethus; species Oostethus manadensis. The sequence continues at coordinate 1,364,543 of QODF01000061.1, forward strand.
TTAAGCACTGTCATTAGTATATTTTTATTTCTAATATTTTTGAACACTAATGTATATAGGCCACACTCGTCTGTAAGATGCAGGTGTCCACGTTGTAACATGGAATATTTACACAGAAAGACACATAATAAACCAGTGGTCCCCAAATTGCGGCCCGCCTCCACATTTGACTCGGCCCCCTGAACAATACCAGAGACGCGTTTTTTTTTTCAGTCTGGCCACACGAACGAGACAGGCCCTGTTTACGCATAGCCATAGTTCTTGCAAACGGGAGATATTTTTCTGCGTTTTGCCCTGTCATCCACACATCCTCGGGTTTTTTTCTCATTAAAACGAAGGTTTCTAAAAGCCCCCGCCAAAGTGGAGACTTTCTCCGTATCCATGTCATCAATCTACACACATACCTCAAGCAGCTCTTGCCTTTGTATGATAGCGGGTGTACTGCTCACCTCCTTGGCGTCTGACGCAAAATTACACGGTTCCAAGTTAAACGGGATCAAAGTACTGGGCGAGGGAACAGAGCTGTCCAACTCCAAATCATTTGTTTTGATACCAGAAGACATTGTGGTATTGGTGGGGGAGTGTAAAGAACAACTCTCCCAAATCAGCTCCTGTGTCCGTTATCCACTGCCAGACGATATTTGCTTCTTAAAAGTCTTAATTTTTGTGGTTAGGAAAACCCAAGTGATCTCCCCTCACATGGCGAAACTCAATGGACGTCTTGTGTGACACAAGCTAGGAGAATATACATTTAGATATTTAAAGATAATGGCGTACCACAAGGGTCAATACGTGGATCAAAATTATTTACCCTATACTTTAATGACATCTGCAAAGTGACAAAACACCTAAAGCTAGTACTATTTGCAGATGATGCCACCACTTTTTGCTCTGGAGAAAACACACAAGAACTAATAAAAGTTTCAGATGAAATGGTTACACTAAAAAAATGGTTTGATAAAAAAAGATTATTCATGAATCAAAGTAAAACTAAAATTTGGTTATTTGGTAATAGCAGAAGAGATACAAACTGCAATAAATTACAAACTGATGGTGAGGAAATTGAAAGGGTGAATGAACATACATTTTTGTGAAATATGATCTTAGGAATAAACTAAATGTAAAACACATATATGCAAGAACAACACTAAACTCCTTTAGTACTTTGTTATTTGGAATCAAACTATGGAATTAATTAAGTAAAGAACTAAAACAATGCTCTACAATGAGTGATTTCACAAAACATTACAAACAGTTGATGTTTACAAAATACAAGACAGAAAACTCGTGAAATATTGTGTACATCCAAGGCCATATTACTTCATTCCCTGGAGAGCAAATGTTCTGTCTGTTGACTGTCAATGCTATGTTTGTTACTATCACCTTATACTTACACTAGGATCTTTTCATTCCTAGTGAGAACACTGTCTGTGCTACAACAATGTTCTGTTATTATTGTTTATACTCCACTCATTGCTATTATTATTTATGTATTATGTTTATCATTCATCACGACTGCAATATAATGTATTTGCGATGATAAGGACATTGACTACTATTAAACACATTACCTTACTTATGCATTTAAACTTACTAACTACAGGATGTCTACAAATGTATTGAAAAAGGGGAAAACCTACAGGGGTAGGATTAAATAAGCTATGCTTCTTCCTACTCCTTTTGGACATGTGGAACTGTCAATTGTATTAAGTGATGTATTCCAATGTCATTTATATGCATGGTCAAATAAAATTAAACCATTAACATCACTTGTTGCATTGATTTGTAGTGTCGCTGCTTGTTATTGTAAGTTGCATTTGTTAAATGAAGTTGTTAAAAAAAGCTTTGCTGGTCTTTATTTTGTATTTATCTTCTTTGTTTTTTCTCACCCTGATTGTCTGTTTACATGTATTTGTATTATGAAAAAGATGTAATGTGTGCAGGTACAAGTACCTGTGTTTGTGACTTATTGGGGAAGTGACGTCAAGAGACGAGCAGTATTTGGCTACTAGAGGCGTGGCATGCTTGTAAATAAGCTTAAAAACGCATTTCAGCGTGTGGATGCTTTTTTTGAAACAACCGGGGCAGTGTGGACAGAAATTGATGCCACATAATTTGATAGAAATGAAAATGATCACCCTATAGGTGGGGGTAATCAAAGACACCCCAAAAATGAAAGTGAAAAAGTGACGCAGCAGACTGGTCCATTTTGCCGAAATGTCATTCTAGCATCTCAAAATCATTCTCAGTAGTTTGTGTGGCCCCCACGTGCTTGTACGCATCCCTGACAACGTCGGGGCATGCTACTAGGCATCACTGTGCTGCTGGACAGTCTGAGGAGCAACCTGGAGGCGCCGGATGGACCTAAACATAATGTCCATTAGGTGGTCTATTGGGTTTAGGTCAGGTGAACGTGGGGGTCAGTCAATGGTATCAATTCCTTCATCCTCCAGGAACTGCCTGCATACTCTAGCCACATGAGGTTGGGCATTGTTGTGGACCAAAAGGAACCCAGGCCCCACCGCACCAGCGTAGTTTTAGACAATGGGTCCAAGGATTTCGTTTCGATACCTAATAGCAGTCAGCGTGCCATTCTCTAATCTGTAGAGGTCTGTCCGTCCTTCCAGGGATGTGCCTCCCTAGACCATCACTGACCCACCACCAAACCGGTCATGTTGAATAATGTTGCAGGCAGCATAACGTTCTCCACGCCATCTCCAGACCCTTTCACGTCTGTTGCATGTGCTTAGGTTGAACTTGCTTTCATCGGTGAAGAGCACAGGGCGCCAGTAGCGTAGTTGCCAATTCTGGTGGTCTATGGCAAATGCCAATCGCTCTTCCCAGCGGATGCCGAGGCGTTCCCAGGCCAGCTGAGAGACATAGTCTCTCCGTGTCCTGGGTCTTCCCTGAGGCCTCCTACCGGTTGGACGTGCCCTGAACACCTCCCCAGGAAGGCGTTCGGGAGGCATCCTAACCAGATGCCCGAGCCACCTCATCTGACTCCTCTCAATGCGGAGGAGCAGCGGTTCTACTCCGAGTCTCTCCCGGATGACAGTGCTTCTCACCCTATCTCTCTCATCTCTAAGGGAGAGCCCAGCCACCCCGCGGAGAAAACTCATTTCGGCCGCTTGTACCCGCGATCTTGTCCTTTCGGTCACTACCCAAAGCTTATTAACCATAGGTGAGGGTAGGAACGTAGATCGACCTGTAAATCGAGAGCTTTGCCTTTTGGCTCAGCTCTCGTTTCACCACGACGGATCAGTGCAGAGTCCGCATCACTGCAGACACCGCACCAATCCGCCTGTCCATCTCACGTTCCATCCTTCCGTCACTCGTGAACAAGACCCCGAGGTACTTAAACTCCTCCACTTGAGGCAGGACCTCATCCCCGACCCGGAGATGGCACTCCACCTTTTCCCGGGCGAGAACCATGGACTCGTACTTGGAGTTGCTGATTCTCATTCCAGCCGCTTCACACTCAGCTGCCAACCGATCCAGTGAGAGTTGAAGGTCACTGCTTGATGAAGCCAACAGGACCACATCATCTGCAAAAAGCAGAGATCGAATCCTGCGGCCACCAAACTGAAACCCCTCAACGCCCTGGCTCCGCCTAGAAATTCTGTCCATGAAAGTAATGAACAGAATCGGTGACAAAGGGCAGCCCTGGCGGAGTCCAACCCTCACTGGAAACGGGTCCGACTTATTGCTGGCAATGCGAAACAAACTCTGACACCGGTCATACTGGGAATGTACCGCCTGGATTTGGTGGTCCGATACCCCATATTCCCGGAGCACTCCCCACAGTATTCCCCGGGGAACACAGTCGAATGCCTTCTCCAAGTCCACAAAACACATGTAGACTGGTTCGGCAAACTCCCATGCACCCTCAAGGACCCTGCCGAGAGTATAGAGCTGGTCCACAGTTCCACGGCCAGGACGAAAATCACAATGCTCCTCCTGAATCCGAGATTCGACTATCCGGCGGATCCTCCTCTCCAGAACCCCTGAATAGACCTTCCTGGGGAGGCTGAGGAGTGTGATCCCATGATAGTTAGAACACACCCTCCGGTCCCCCTTCTTGAAAAGCGGGACCACCACCCCGGTCTGCCAGTCCAGGGGCACCGACCCCGACATCCACGCAATGCCGCAGAGTCGTGTCAACCAAGACACGCCGACAGCATCCAGGGCCTTAAGGAACTCCGGGCGGATCTCATCCACCCCCCGGGCCTTGCCACCAAGGAGCTTTTTGACCACCTCGGTGACCTCAGCCCCAGAGATAGGCGAAACCGACTCAGAGTCCCCAGGCACTGCTTCTATGTTGGAAGGCGTGTCGGTGGGATTGAGGAGGTCTTCAAAGTATTCCCTCCACCGGTCCACAACATCTCGAGTCGAGTTCAGCAGCACACCGTTCCCACCATACACGGTGTTGACTGTGCACTGCTTCCCCCGCCGGAGACGGCGGATGGTGGTCCAGAATCTCTTTGAAGCCATCCGGAAGTCGTTTTCCATGGCCTCTCCGAACTCCTCCCATGTCCGGGTTTTTGCCTCAGCGACCGCCAGAGCTGCAGACCGCTTGGCCTTCCGGTACCTGTCAGCTGCCTCCAGAGTGCCATGGGCCAAGACGGCCTGATAGGACTCTTTCTTCAGCTTGACGGCATCCCTCACCAATGGTGTCCACCAACGGGTTCTGGGATTACCGCAACGACAGGCACCGACCACCTTACGGCCACAGCTCCAATCGGCCGCATCAACAATGGAGGCACGAAACATCGCCTCTCAGGTTCAATGTCCGCTGCCTCCCTCGGAACATGGTCAAAGCTCACCCGCAGGTGGGAGTTGAAACTCCTTCTGACAGGGGATTCTGACAGGCGTTCCCAGCAGACCCTCACAATGCGTTTGGGTCTGCCAGGTCTGACCGGCATCCTCCCCCACCATTGGAACCAACTCACTACCAGGTGGTGATCAGTTGACAGCTCCGCTCCTCTCCTCACCTGAGTGTCCAAAACATGTGGTCGCAAGTCCGACGACACAACCACAAAGTCAATCATCGAACTGCAGCCCAGGGTGTCCTGGTGCCAAGTGCACATATGGACACCCTTATGCTTGAACATTGTGTTCGTTATAGACAATCCGTGACGAGCACAGAAGTCCAATAACAAGACACCGATCGGGTTAAGATCAGGGGGGCCGTTCCTCCCAATCACACCTCTCCAGGTCTCACTGTCGCTGCCAACATGAGCGTTGAAGTCACCCAGAGGGGGGGCCCGGTGACCCGCGTCCGGGCGAGGGAAAACGAAGTCCAATTGTATGATTCATCATTAGGGTCTTTTGAGCCACTCTTTGTCTGGTCCCTCCCCTAGAACCTGTTTGTCATGGGTGACCCTACCAGGGGCATGACAGCCCCCGACAACTTAGCTCCTGGGGTCATTGGGACACACAAACTCCTCCACCACGATAAGGTGGTGACTCAGGGAGGAGGATTTAATGAAATCCTTTAATGAATTTAATGAAAATAAAAAAATGGTTTATGTTATAAGTGTGCAGGAGTATGGTGTAAGGTAAGTGTGTGAGTGACGTGTGTAGAGTGATGACGTGGATCCGGAGAAATCCGCAAATGTCCACTTTGGCCGGAGTTTTTAGAAACCTTTGCTTTTAATGAGAAAAAAACCCGGGGACGTGTGGATGACAGGGCAAAACGCAGAAAAATATATCCCTTTTGCAAGAACTATGGCTATTTGTAGACTGGACCAGTTTCAATTGTGTGGCCAGAAAAAATCATAATGCGTCATTGTTTCAGGGGCCGGGCCAAATGTGGAGGCCGGCTAGATAGTTTGGGGACCACTGCTCTAAATGTTAAAAGCCAACTTTGCTGTGACATTATAACTTGCACAAATACTTTTCTTACAAAGGCTGTGTTATTAGTTGTCTTTTATACTGCGGCACTATGTACAAATAGACACCTGCAGAAATGAAGAGAAATAGCTTGCAGAGACACAGAAAGAGAAAAATGCATTGTAATTTTACTTTTTATTATTATTATTATACAGTAGTGTATATAATGTTTTGTGATCAGGGAATGTGGATATCACAGCTGAGAAAATTCAGAGAGAACACCGAACACAGGGAGCCTTTTTAATAACAGATTCCTCTTAATACTCAAACTCTTCCCTTTTCCTCCCTCAGTGATCCATTTGAAAACCATATGACCGCACAGTTTGGTGGGTAATTTTGCTGCTTTCACAGGTATATGAGGACGAGGAATCCTCCTCCATTAAGTAGTGTCATCTTGTGATGAATGAAGTTTATTCATGACTTTCAAGGCAATGCAGTGGCTAAGCCCCCAGATTTCCTTTCAAGATTGAAACTTCATGTTAAATACACACACACCTTGCGCTCTTGTTCACTCACGCATCCACACATACTTGCCTCAACCGCAGCTATTTTCCTATTTCTTTCAAATCCTCACTTGATATTTTTCTGTCATTAAATTGATTTGATCTAAAGAAAAGAAAATTCATGCATTCATTTCCTGGTGATTTTTGCCTTACTAGTCTTTGTTGCTGAACTCACAATAGCTGCGGACTTGGATAAAAAGAAGAATTTACATCATTTTAAAGTAGACTGGAACCTTAACAAGATGAAAGATGAAAAAGCACTGTGGTCATGCATGAACGCATGCATGTCCATGAGAAACAGAGCTGGAGTTATTATGGTCACCAAGCTCGGTTCTCTTACATTTTTAACAAAACAGTTAAGCTGATTTTGTAAATACTCTAACAGTAACAGCTACAGTTGGGGATACTCAGGGCCTTTTCCTCCGAATCATCTTCACAGTTTAACATTACATCTCTAAATTCAACCAGAATATTTTTGAAAAGAACTGAAGGACTTTTATCGGGATATCTACAGTAAAGCACAAGGAACCACTTCCAGCAAATGTCCCAGTTCAAATACTAGGCTATGTTAGCAAAACCATCTTAATGCCGGTAAAAGCCAAATTCATTAGGATTTTTTTTTTCTGAGAGCTTCTTTTCTGGAGTTCAATATCTCCAAGTCCCTTGTTAATCACTATAAACCTTGTTTATAGTGATTAATTGGTTCCAGACTTTCTGCGATAGGATTCACTGTTAATTCAATGTTAACAAATGTCATGTTTTTGTAGTTAAAGAATAGAAAACCTGTTTATGACTTTCTAAATACCATTTTTTTTAAAACTTAAGAACCCTGTAGACTTGAAATAACACTCCTTTACACTCCTATTATTTATTGTTTACTACACACCGCCTCAAATGTATTTGTTCTAAACTTCAGAGTGCCAAAATTCGATATGACCAGCAAATCAAATACGTATGTTCAGAAATACAAATTAACTTTCTTCTGTTGCTTCTTTTTGCCTTTTTTTGTCACAAGCAAGACAAAGCTATCAGCGTGATTTTGGCTTGAATCTGTGAAAGAAAGCTTGTATGTCATACTAATACATAAACCAATCTGTATAGCATGTATCTTGTTTGAAGCTTTCAGACAGCTTTGAGACCTTCACTGAGGTCTCACTGAGGTCATTTGAATGTACAAGATGAATATTAGGTAAGGATTCTGATGCTGAATGTAAAATAGGATAGTCTGACTTAGGGAGACACTTGCCCACTGAAGTTGTTTGTAATTTTTGCTATTTATCTCAGGGGTCGCCAACATGTCGATCACTATCCACCGGGTGATTTTTGGGACTTGGCCGGTTGATTGCGAGAACATTAGAAAAAAGAGGATTATTACATCAGTGCCTTCCCCTCCCCGAGAGTGACCACTAGGCATGTATTTTGTCAACTGAACACATCCCAATGCCTCGCCGTTCTCCAGGCGCGCAAACCGCAACGCCCAGCCAGCAGCCCAGTCCCCAAAACCTGGTCAGAAGTACCAGCGCATGCACACCAGTTTGCCTCGCCCCACAACCCTGCATCACTGCAGACGCCGCACCAGTCTGTCTGTCCATCTCGCGTTCAAATCCTCAGGGACAAGACCCTGAGGTACTTAAACTCCTCCATTTTGTGAAGATGCCAGTCCACTCTTTTCCGAGTGAAGACCATGAACCTTGCTGATTCTCATTCCACCCGCTTTACACTCAGCTCCGAACCAATCCGGAGTTCATTAGAGACACTAACAAGCGAAATTCGCCATTTTAGACAGAAAGAACAACAGACAGAAAAATGCTGGCCACAAAACCACTTAAATCTTTAACAAACGTCACAAAAGTAGACCTTAGTTGTCCCTAAGAACCTAAGAATGTGTGCATGTTGTTTGTGGAATTTTAAATGGACAGCCACCTGGTAAAACAGGGATAAATAAGTGAGACATGCCAGCAATAGCTTCCTCAGCAGAATGAGGAAGTCACGTCAGTCCTTTAGCTAAAGAAAATTGCTGCTTTGCCTGCTAGTGGCGAAACTATTAATGTCCCATTCGTTGTAATGTATTTGGCAAAAACAACTTTTGCTTAAAGGAACAATGTCCCAAACATAGTACAATGTATCGGTTGTATTAATTTAGACAAAATAAATTTCATCTCACAAAAGTGAGCATACATTTTGTGTGTGTCACATACGCCCAGGACAGGAAGAAACTTGTTTTGAAGAGTTCAGATGTTCCAGCACCCCAAGTAAGAATTAAATACAGCCTATTAGCCCCTTATTTATAATATAACGGTATTATACTTGGAACAGGCTATTAACATAGACGTCCCTGTCATTTGGGAATCAGTCAAAAAAGGATGTAAACAATTAAATGTGTTCCTGTTCATTAAAGTATCCTTTTGGCTTTGTGCTAAAAGGAATGTTACCATCACTTGTTTGATATTCAGACATGTTTACTTACTATACCAGCAGTACACACAGTGAAGCAGGTGATGGAAATGTACATAACAGGTGACAGCTGGCAGCAGTGCACACTGGTACAAATAGAGAGAAAATAATCGATCAATTGTGAGGTGTAACTTTTTAATGGAAAACTGTTTTGTGATGCAAATATTTTATTTTCTTTGCTTTTGAATGCATATTGCTTTGAGAAGCAAAACCCTTTACTTGAGAGACCCCACCAACCAGCTGAATGTAGCATGCATATAGCATGTATGATATGTGATGAAAACCTATTGTTATGATGTGGTTTTTTGTGTACATGTAGATCTTCATTCTGACATACAGTATCTCCCTTGGCTGCATGTTGTCTGTTTTATTGTGTGTAATGTAATGTATTGGAAATACAGTCCATGCAGTACATCCCAGTCCAGGGTGTAAAGTCAGCTGGGATTGGCTCCAGCATAACCCTGCAACCCTAGTGAGGATAAGCGGCATACAAAATGGATGGATGTATGCAGTACATCACAGAGAAAACTAACCCTAGGAATGAAAATCAGTACACACTATAGCAGGGGTGGGCAAACTGCGGCCAGGGGGGAACATAAGGCCCGCCAGATGCTTCCAAAGTGTTTTAATATAAACGCTGGCAGCATGACTCACAAGTAGGCAAGAGTCAATTGGACACAACCTTTTGACGGTTTAAGTAGCTTTTCAAATAATTATTATATGCGTAAATTTTGTGCGTGTATCCGATATATTGTCTGGCCCCCCCAGGCAATTTTGTTTACGAGTCAAAATGTTTGTCCACCCCTGCACTAGAGTGATAATACAATACAGTATTTTTTTTCCAGCCACATTTCCCCCCTACCCAAACAAGCCAAAAAAAATGAGCATGAGAATGTATGTGCATGCAGAGCTGCTTGCAAAGTGAACAATTACTGCACTGCTACTGTGTCCAGCACAATACTTTCTTTATTCATTACTTTATACTAGGCATGCATTATAATTATGGAACTGATAACTATCAGGCCAATTTGAGGAATGATGTATATGTCATACCAATAAATCCTATTATATACAAAAAAAATAACTTAGATAATCGAAAACAAAGCTCAAATGTCCAATGAGGTAAGATTACCTCTACTGTGTTGTAGGTGGGTTAGCGTAAGAATATTAAAAAATGTGGTATTTTTTAAATTTTGTGTTTAAGTTTGTCAAATACTTTCAATGATGCATTATTTCTATGATGAGGAAAAAAACTTGACTTTTAACTTATCAAACATTATGAGCCACCTGAAATGCCAGCATCATTGCAATACCAAGACTTGCAAGGTTCCAACGTAATATAAATACGTTGTTGGACTTGGGGCCACGTGTTTTGGACACTCAGGTGAAGAGAGGAGCAGATCTGTCAACCGATCACCACCTGGTGGTGAGTTGGTTTCGATGGTTGGGGAGGATGCAGGTCAGACCTGGCAGACCCAAATGCATTGTGAGGGTCTGGAACGTCTGGCAGAGTCCCCTGTCAGAAGGAGTTTCAACTCCCACCTTTTAACATGTTCCAAGGAAGGCAGCGGACATTGAGTCCAAGTAGGCGATGTTTATTGCCTCCATTGTCGATGCAGCCGATCGGAGCGGTGGCCGTAAAGTGGTCGGTGCCTGTCGTGGTGGTAATCCCAGAACCCGTTGGTGGACACCAGTGGTGAGGGATGCTGTCAAGCTGAAGATAGGGTCCTATCGGGAAAATGGGACTGTGGAGGCAGCTGACAGGTACCGGCAGGCCAAGCAGTCTGTGGCTCTGGCAGGAGTTTCGGAGAGGCCATGGAAAACAACTTCCAGATGGCTTCAAAGAGATTCTGGACCACCATCTGCCGTCTCAGGAGGGTGAAGCAGTGCACAGTCAGCACCGTGTATGGTGGGGACGGTGTGCTGCTGAACTCGACTCGAGAAGTTGTGGACCGGTGGAGGGAATACTTGGAAGACCTCCTTAATCCCACCGACACGTTTTCCAACAGGACTCTGAGGCGGATTCTCCTATCTCTGGGGCTGAGGTTACCAAGGTGGTCAAAAAGCTCCTTGGTGGCAAGGCCCTGGGGGTGCATGAGATCCGCCGGTAGTTCCTTAAGGCCCTGGATGCTGTGGGCGTGTCTTGGTTGACACGACTCTGCAGCATCGCATAGACATTGGGTTCGGTTCCCCTGGACTGGCAGACCGGGTTGGTGGTCCTGCTTTTCAAGAAAAGGGACTGGAGGGTGTGCGCCAACTATCGTGGGATCACACTCCTCAGCCTTCCTGGTAAGGTCTAATCTCAATTTCAGGAGGAGCATTGTGATTTTCATCCTGGTCGTGGAACTGTGGACCAACTCTATACTCTCGGCAGGGTCCTTGAGGGTGCATGGGAGTTTGCCCAACTGGTCTACATGTGTTTTGTGGACTTCGAGAAGGCATTTGACCGTGTTTCTCTGGGAATACTGTGGGGAGTGCTCCGAGAATATGGGGTATCGGACCACCTAATCCAGGCGGTTCGTTCCCTGTATGACCGGTGTCAGAGTTTGGTTCGCATTGCCGGCAATAAGTCGGACCCATTTCCAGTCAGGGTTGTACTACGCCAGGGCTCCCCTTTGTCACCGATTCTGTTCATTACTTTCATGGACAGAATTTCTTGGCCCAGCCAGGGCATTGAGGAGTTTGTTTGGTGGCCACAGGATTCGGTCTCTGCTTTTTGCAGATGATGTGCGAGCCGTGACCTTCAACTCTCGCTGGATAAGTTCGAGTGTGAAACGTCTGGGATGAGAATCAGCACCTCCCAGTCCGAGTTTATGGTTCTCGCCCGAGAAAAGGTGGAGTGCCATCTTCGGGTCAGGGATTAGGTCCTTCCTCAAGTGGAGGAGTTTAAGTACCTCGGGGTCTTGTTCACGAGTGAGGGAAGGATGGAACGCGAGATGAACAGGCGGATTGGTGCGGTGTCTGCAGTGATGCGGACTCTGCACCGGTCTGTCGTGGTGAAAAGAGAGCTGAGCCGAAAGGCAAAGGTCTCAATTTACCGGTGCATCTATGTTCCTACCCTCACCTATGGTCATGAGCTTTGGGTAGTGACCGAAAGGACAAGATTGCAGGTACAAGCGGCCGAAATGAGTTTTCTCCGGTAGAGATAGGGTGATAAGCACTGCCATCCGGGAGCAACCCGGAGTAGAACCGCTGCTCCTCCGCATTGAGAGGAGCCAGATAAGGTGGCTCGGGCATCTGGTTAGGATGCCTCATGGATGCCTCCCTGGGGAGGTTTTCAGGGCACGTCCAACCGGTAGGAGGCCCCGAGGAAGATCCAGGACACGTTGGAGAGACTATGTCTCTCGGCTGGCCTGGGAACGCCTTGGCATCCGCCAGGAAGAACTGGACAAAGTGGCCGGGGAGAGGGAAGTCTGGGCTTCTCTGCTTAGGTTGCTGACCCGCGACCCGACCTCGGATAAGTGGAAGAAAATGGATGGAAGTATATATTAAGTTGGAACTATGCCTTTTATATAGATATATTTTTAGGAAATTAACATTTTTCCATTATGAGTTCTCTCTAAGATGGGGATAGAATGTGTGTGTACATAATTTTTCCATTAAAGCAGCAGTAAAACTTGACGACATTTGGGCAGCCCTTAAAATTGATGTGGAGGGTATAAGAGCACCTAAGCTTCCCTGCAAGTACCACATAACAGATTTCTTCCATTTATTTTTCTTTCTTTTTATTGTTGTTCATTATATTTATCTTTTTTTTTCTTCCAAAAACCCGGAAAGTGGTAAACAGTCTTGAATACATATTTACATACATACATTTTTTTCACACTTGAGTTTACATATTTCATACCTGTCCAGACCTGGAAATTTGTAAAAGCAAATTCCATACTTTTCCATACTTATATAGGAACTTTGGGCTTGTTCCTATTGCCACAGCATAAGTTTGCCAGAGATGACCTGATCATAGCTTGCTAAAGCAAGCATCCCTTGAAGACACGATTTGTGCTTCTGTGCCGCTTCTATTTTTTTTAATGTCATGTTGATGTAATGATATTTGTTAAGAACAAATCTATAGCTATAGCTTTCCAAATCTAAACTTATTTTAGTCATTCTTACCTCCAGGTGTGAATAAACTACATTCATTCATTCATTTTCTATACCGCTTATCTTCATTAGGGTCGCGGGTATGCTGGAGCCTATCCCAGCTGACTTTGGGCGGGAGGCGGGGTACACCCTGGACTGGTCGCCAGTCAATTGCAGTCGCCAGTCAATCGCAGAACTGAATAAACTACAGTTAAAACGAAATTTAAAAATAATACATATCAAATGTAATCAGTTATTATATCGGCTTGAAAAATATTATTTTGCATACCTATGTTATTCACACATTTTCCATATTGACAAATAATTCTACAGATGAAGTTTGTTGTTTTAATGTTTAAGTCACACCTGGCATACCATATACTGTACAGTGTTTTCAGTTGATTTTGCAGGTCTGTGTAAATGGGGACAAGTGAGGGTGAATCTTCCCCCAAAAGTACTGTATATATATTTACAGAAGTCACTGTCATGTTAACGAACACTCAGATACTTTGCTTTACTATTTCACCAAATAGGCCATTGACAAATGAATTAAAAAAACGTATTAACAACTAAACATACTGTATTGTTTAGCCCTTAATTCTGTCAAACTCAAGACTGTAGTAGTGCTTCCTGTTTAGTGGCTTTGGCAGCTTGACGTTATTTCACAGTGAGATCTGATATGAAGAAATTGATGAGAGGAATGTAAGTGCTTAGCTCATGAATAGTCATAAATGGGTTCCACCTCCATCATGCTATGTTAGATTTGAATATGGTAAAGTGTGTTGTTGAAGGACCATGGCTGCAGTACTATGAGGAACAGTGCCTACCTTTTGTATTTAACATTTGCAATGCTGTGCTTGTAACTACAGGTCCTTGCCTTAAGTGGCACATATCCTAACCTTTTATGATAAATAATTCAAATCTAGCGACCTCTGTAAATGCCAGAGAACATGAGGTAGATGGAAGGGAGAGGGCAAGAGAGGGGAACATGAGGAAGCAGGAGCTATAGCATAACTGAGTGATTGTTGTGCTGTCAGACTGATTTGCATGAAAAAGGCTGTGCCTAATTGCAACGTTTAGCTGCACTGTACTGATAATACCGGGCATACAAAAGAGACATGCAGGAACTTTTATAAAGAGGAATTTCCTGGGTGTCTTTGAAAGCTGCACCACCACCCTGTATTAGTGGGCAGGTGGGCATGGAAAGCAGCCTGTTTAACGTCAACTACAATGAGTCCAGCAACACTCTTAATCAGGATGTAGTAGCATCAGTCTCAAACATGCTGTCTCCATTTAGTGCAGTGGTCACCAACCTCCCCAACCATATACTGTACCAGATATAATGTATATACTGTATATTTTGTAAAAAAGTTTTTAAAGTAATGTAAAAAGACATTAATATTTAAAGCTGCGCCTTTAAATAGAAACATTTTGTTATTATTGGTTGTAAGTGTCAACATGTCAGCTTTTTCTCATCGTATCGTCCCTGTTTTTGTTACCATTTTTCAATTTTATTTTGTTTCATGTGATCCAATGACAATTGAGCGAAGGGGTGTGGATGTGCCCTGGACCTCACTTTTTTGGACCCCAACTTTTGTAGATCATGGCTGGTATTGGGTTTGTGACGTCAGATCCATGAATTAAAGAGGGGTTGGAGCTGGACAGTGCGTCAGTGCGTTACAACAGTCCTAATGAGTCGTGTCACCGCAGCTCTTTTTGGAGGTGCACACCTATGGACTTATATTTGTACCTTAATTTTGAGGTAGCAGATTTTGAGCCATATTAACATGCAAAAATTATTGTTGTGTGCGCAGGCACATCGCTCCGCTCTGTCACTCCCTTGCTCCCTCTCTCAATCTCTGCAACCTCAACGCTTGTTATTTGCAGGGTAACTCCGGCCAGGTTTTGAGGGCTCGAGTACTGGCTGGGGCTTGCAGCTGGAGAGCCGCAGGGTGTACGGGCGTGTTCAGTGGGCTAAATGCGCGACTCTTGGTCATTCTCCGGGACTGGAGAACATTTATTTCTATTGTTCTTGCAATCGACCGACAAAGTCCCAAAATTTGTCTGGTGGATCGCGATCAATGTGTTGGTGACCCCTGACGTAGTTTATAGTAGGAGTCAACCCAATGACTAATAATTCAAGAGGTCAGAATTTTCTCTAATTAATACACAGTATGGCAAAGGTTTATCAAAGCACTAACCTGACATCCTGACCTCCCAAAACATAATATATAAATAATAATAAACTTTAACCCCTCTCTTATGCAATGACCATTCACACGTAGTCGCAACAATGCCTGAAGAAAGTGTAATTATTTATTTATTGTACCTGTACCACATAAGTACACATCTGCTGCTTTTCCTCCCAGTTTTATCCAATGTGCTAGTCTCTGAAGATCATATTGTCATATAGAGTATGACATAACAAGCTTATTCATTAATTTAAGGCTGAGTATATTGCAAAAACAAACCTTTCTTAACTCCTTTCAACCTTGTTGTGAATATTTACACTTTCTTTTAGGCGGGTTTTAACGGTGCACTTACAGAGTTGCCAACATTTAGCGTTTGCAGTCTAGTACATTCCTTCTGCATGCTCCCACTCCACTTCAACTGACGTATTTCATGTTACACGTTAGTCAAAGACCAAGCACAATCTGCTGCTCTTTGAAGGACCAAAAAAACACTACTTAAAGATTTCCTGGCTGACAAGAATGGTCTGCTGTTTCAGGAATCTGCTGCCAAAATGTTAGTGTACTTGGTGGCCGGTCTGATGTCCTTCACAGGCCAAATTTGACCCGAAGGAAAGAAGTTTAACAGCCCTGCTGTAGTCCATCAAAATACCCGAAAAAGCTGAAAAATCAGTTTTCTCTCACCTCCGGCTTTAGCGGTGTCCTTACACGATTGTCTGAGTGTCAAAGTGTATCATTTCTCTTCCTGCTCTTTATGGAAATACTGACACTGTAAACTGTATTTGCATTTAACTGTTTTCCAAACACATGGCCATTCAGCGTCACAATCATGCCTGTACTTCTGGTAATATTTCTTCTTGGAAGCCACTCCCCTGTGATCATGCAGAATTGCTCAGCCTGATGTTGGCATGCCTGCTGATGGCGCCGAGCTAGCTAGTGAGTGATGCTTTGTGATGCTGGCTACACCCTGTGGACTCGTAGGCAATTGGCTTGTTTCAATGCCGCTTTCTTTCCGATCGGACCATAACACATTGACAAAATAATATCGTTTTCTTTTCACAGTTTAAGTACCGGAATCCAAGATTTTTAGATCAGTCGTGATGTCAAGAGACAAAGGCAATTTTCCTTTGAAGTCTGCCCCAGAATGTGAGATTTAATAGGCAGTTCTGCACATATGATTTGTTTTCAATATGTTTTATTGAATTATTTTTTAACTGCCGCACGGTGGATAAATGGGTAGCATGTTAGCCTCACAGTCAGGAGGTTCAGGGTTCGAATCTCTGTTGGGCATCTCTGTGTGGAGTTTGCAGAGTTTGTGGAATTCTTCCCGTGCGTGCATATCAGGGGATTTATCAGGAATGGACAGGAGGATAAGTACAGAAAATTGATCCAAGACTTTGTCAGCAGTTGCAAGGCAGACCGCCTGCACTTTAACACCACCATCACCAGGGAAATGGTGGTGGATTTTAGGAGAAACAGGACACAACCAGAACCTGTTCTCATTAAAGGTGACCATGTAGAGGTGGTTCACACCTATAAATGCCTGGGAGTGCATCTGGATGATAAAGTGGACTGGACTGCCAACATGGACGATCTGCGCATGATAGAGCAGAGCTGTCTGTATTTCCTCAGAAGGCATGTGTCCTTCAACATATGAAAGAAGTTGCTAGAGATCTTCTACCCGACTGTGGTAGCTAGTCCTGTGGCAGTGCAAAGGACACTGAGGAGGCTCCTTTCCATCATGGACAACCAGCATCCTCAAATGACCAGCATCATCTCCCAACAGAAGAGCAGTTTCAGTAGCAGATTGTCTTCTGAATTACTTATATATGTATATTAGTTAATTTATCAAATTTGATGATTAACTTGCATACAGAAAAAAAATGCATACAGTGTGCTTAAATATGTATTTTTGAAACTGTACTTTTGGAACAGTCTGATTAAGAGCTGTGGGCTACAAACACTAATGTTAAACGTCGGCTGCTGTAATGAGAATGAGCTGTCAAAAGCACGCATGTAATGGCTCCCTTGCTTGCTGGCCAGTTCAAGCCCAGTGGGACACAGCACTGACACACAATTTCTTTCCCACTATCTCTGCTCATGCATGCTTCCATGCTCCATACATCCACTTCTCTAATCTCCACCTACTTCTTTTCTCTGTTGTTGAACTCTGACTTGTGCATTTTTTTCTGTTTGCGCTGCACAAATGACACAATGTATATATTGTATGCCGATAAACCTAAAAGTACAAAACAATCAGGACTCAAAAGTTGATGTGTACCGTCTGGCAGATGCTTTCAGTAACGTAAGACTAGTTCTGTCGACACATCTCCATCTTTCCAACAAGATTACCATACTTCTGACACTTCTTAGAGACATACACATTATATGCATTATATGCTGTAGTAACAACATAACTGTAGCAACAACTGCAAATTTTGTCAATAATTGAGTCTCATTTTGTTTTGTTTCTTACTGGGAACCAAACTACTGTAAAAGCATCCTAGCCAAGGGAGGCTCTTTCATTTCCCATTCGCGGTGATGTTATAATGACATAGTCAGGCTGACTTGAGCGTGAGATTGTCAGATTATGTTGCTTGATTTGATAGTTGACCTTCACATTGAGTTATGGAGAGCTGGCTAGATGCAGTGGATCGCTTTGATTGCTTCAGTGATACATATCAATGGTAATTGATACCTGGAAAGAAGATACCAGTTAAGATGAAGACGTCAAACATGAGATTTCGATAAAGGGCTAAAAAATGCAGATTTTCAGTGACACCATAGCTTCTTAAACTTGATATCCATTCTTAATGTTTCTAACATTCATTGTTTAAATATCCTTTCCAGGACCCCTAACAATCGCAACCCAGGCATTTTTTTTGTAGGCCTTCAGTCTGGACTTAACCAAATTAATCCATCTCTTAATACCACCATTATCAATTATAAATTATTAGAGCTCTCTAGACATGAAATAACAACCTTATAGTCACCTTAACCCTCCTATCACCTAATATAGTAGACATTACTGACAGCCAGTGACCGGTGTGGAATACTACATATCATTCACATCTTTCAATGTGTCTTCTGATTGCCTTACTTTTGTATTTTAG
Source organism: Oostethus manadensis (assembly GCA_024372805.1). NCBI lineage: Eukaryota > Metazoa > Chordata > Actinopteri > Syngnathiformes > Syngnathidae > Oostethus > Oostethus manadensis. The sequence goes on from QODF01000061.1 coordinate 1,382,774, forward strand.
TTCATTTAACCTTTTTTATGTTTGAAAAAGCTTAATTTAGGCAAAGATACCTGCAATTTGTTTCAATATGGATCATTTTCTTCAGTAACAACGGGCGGTATTCAACCACAAAACAGCATGATTTATTTATTCATATATGTTTGTATAAACCATGATAGACTTAAGCCACAAAATTTGAACTGCAACGTAGTGAGGGACTATTACTAAACCACAAAACCCATTTAATCTTTTTATTTTCTAATATACAGTGGAACCTCGGGATACAAATCAAAAATCTGGGATACAAAAATACCTTGATAATTTTTTTGCTTCGTCTTACAAAAATTAATTTGCTTTACGAAAGTTGGTCAAATTTACCAAAACTTGTTTTTTTCGGATTTACCCTTTTTTAAGGCGCACGCTAAGACATACGGTCTACAAACAAGGCAACAGAAGCAAAAGAGTGAGTTTAGATGAACTTTATTCTACTATTTAACAATACACTCACTGTATTTTTAATCGCTCTTCTCCCATAAAACCCATGTTCTGCATCTGACTTGAACAGCTGGGCAATTTCCCCGTCCAACATGCTGGGTTCCCTGTCATCATTATCGGCCGTCAGTCTCGTTGTCAGCCGGCTGTTCAGCAATGATGCCGGCTTTCGTGAAAAGCTCGGCCAAGAGTTAAAGCAGATAATTTAGCCCGGGCATCCATAATCCATTTACATTTGGTGGCGTAACTCTCCCGGTGCTCGGCAAAAATGTTGTTCTGCAGCATAACGGTAGTATACCTACTGGAGGCATGGCGGAAGTGTACGTACGCTACGTATGACGTCATGTTCTCTGATTGGTTTATCGCTGCCAGTTTAAATGCCGTACTCCACTTGGCTGTGTATTAAAGGTAAGAAACTTTTAGAATTATAAATCAATATACATACTATTTCAGGTTTTTTTATTACATTACATTTGTATTACAGTACTTGTTAATAATACAATATTACATGTGAAGAACAGTGTTTTTTCCCATTGTATGAGGGGTCTTCCGGGTCAGTGGAACAAATTAGCCAATTTTCATGTTAAATGTTGCTCGGGTTACAAAAAAATTAGTCTCACAAAAATCCTTTAGGAACAAATACATTTCGTATCCCGGGGTTCCACTGTATTGTCCCCCATACATTGCTCCATTTCTGGAAGCAACTCCGACCATTAAGTAACTTCCACCGGGGATCACTACTGCCTGTCAGTTTGGTGCTCGACCAAATGTAACAGGCGTCAGAAAACCGTGAGCAAATCTTAAATTTGATTGATTATTGGAATTGGCCAGCAGTGGTCCCAGCAGTAGTGCCAGCATTACTGCCCCGGGCCTTCAGACTCTGGGCAGATTAGATCAACATGGCAGCACACAGAAGCTAAAATGTGTCCAAAAAATCTAACATACACTTACTTGGCTATTATTTAATGTTAGACACACTGCTAAATAATGATAATGGACTGTTACTTTTCATAGAACCAATACTACAATTTTAGTTGTAAATGATAGTGTTTAGACCAGCAGAGAAGGTTGCTCCCTAAATCCAGCATCTTAGTTGTAGATTGTTGGCAAAAATGAGCAAGACTATTGAGAAAGTGACATCTCACTGACATGACTGGTCCATTATGACCACGATCAATAAACATTATGACAGAAAAGAGGAAAAATTATTTGTTTGTCATACTCAGATAGTAACCAAAGCATCGCAGAACAGCCCACCTCTTGCTGAGCTGCATAGTAATGAGTCCCACATGCATATTAATGCCAGCACTCTACATAATGTCTACATGTTCTGTCTCCTCTCAGACACCTCCCTGGTATTGCTTAACCCTCCCATGTCTCAGTGCCCAAAAATCATTTGCATTCGCATTCCAGCATAAAGCAAGGGATCTCCCCTCACCCTGGTTCCACCCACGTCATCCACTACCTGCCAAGGCTTTTCCCATACTGAAATTTACATGCCAACACCCCTTGGAAACACACGATGGTGGTGTGTGATCCCCAACAAGATCCTCGTTACCTCCCGCCCACTCGATTGGTACAGTACATGCTTTTGGAAGAACTACAGCGACATCTGCATGTGCCATGGTTACAAAGCGCCACACTCATACCCACCCACTTCTCTGGGCTTCCCCTGCTTGCCCACCATCTGTACCGCTGCTCCCTCCCCTCCCCTGCGGCGCTCATTTTTCAAATTGCTAAACATGGCTAATTGCGTGAGTGTGAAGCTCATTTCATTTGAATATTCTGGCTTTAGGGGGATTTTCTTCTCATAAGGGGTGAATTAAGAAAGGGAGTCTGGAAAAGGGAGGATTCACAATTAGACACACAAGACTTTGTGGAATAAATTGCACTATGGAATTGTTCTCCATGCTCCTAATACTGCAATATAATTGTTTTAAATAAAACTGTAATCTGGCACATTGGATTTGTTTTTTTAAATAATTTTTGTACCGTTTGAAGGTCACATGTCTAAATCCTTATGTCAAAACATATTTGAAGAAAAGTGATACTTAATCCTGAGAGTTGAGTGATATAATAAGGACCAGTTATCATTAACCAGCAGTCAACGTCCTTTGTTATTTGTCAGAGAGTGTGCCTCAATAGAAATTGCCCTAGAGAGAAGGTAGCATGCTTTCATTCTACAGTACTGTCATTCATTTTGTAGCTGTGCTTTGGGATGTGAGGGTTAATGAGGGTTTAGTGAAATATACTGTAGCTACTGAATCTGTGTCCTTTTAGTCCACATTCCCTGCTGCCATGTAGTTTTCATTTAGTGTGGCTCAGATGGGTCACTTGCATCGTATCCTTGCTTGTAGGGAATGTTAAACAGGGCATGGTAATCTGCAGCCTTTTATATAATGACCAGCTGGCATTAAAAAGCCATCAATAAGTAAATTAAATTACAACCATAATTACTATAAATCCATAAACATATCACAAGACATACACCAGTTTTACATAAGCACCATGTTTTTGAGATTTTCTTCGTACAGTTGATAACGCGGACAATTAATCCAAGCCATAAAGCTTCCAAACAGGTTTTTAATTTTAGAAAAAGGACAGACACAGGTTAAGCGTTAGGGATAGATATTGCCTAAAGAGTCACATTTGTTCTATAAATATTTGACCCTTTTCTGTTTCCACTCCCTCACTCCCCACTGCCATTTGCAAGTTTGCCTTAGCGATTTAATGATATGCAAATGAAATATGCATAAAACGACTGCGGTGGGATGATTAAGCACAGAGGACATTAGCAAGTGCCCGCCACTGTCTGTGTTCTCTTCTGCATTACGCTTCGCCCAGGCGCCAACATCATGCGACAATTAAAATCTATATTTCTAAAGGATTCAATTTAATAACACAAGCAAAATCCAGTTAGGAAGGAATGTAGAATCCAAAGAAGTTTCTTCTTGCTCCAGGTTTGTAAGATCCAGACCCAAAAAGCCAGCTGTCTTGATATGTGACGGTTGGCACATTGGAGAGCAGGCAGAAAGAAAAGGTTTTCCAAAGGGAGCCCTTCATGTCATTGGTGGTGCAGCTTCTCTCTGCTTGTTTTTTTGTCAATACTGTTGCAATAAATGGCGTCTGGAATGCAACCAAGAAAGAAACATATCCTCGTTTTCGCCTTTCTTTTCTCCCTCTCTCTCTCGTTTTGCTCAAACTCATATGCACACACTCCACCTCCCCTTCCATTCTGCTTTGCTCGTGCAAGCCCCCCTTTTTTGTAATCCATTTGTGTAATGAAGACACTGCGCAATTAGCATTCCCTGTGGAATAAAATAAAAAGATGATTATCCAAAGTTCATTAGCGTCGAAGATTAGAATAGCCACACCTAATTCCGTGCAAATGGTATTTGTTGCGATTGCGATTATTTCTTTAGAGAAAACTGAAATGATTCCAAATGCTTGATGCCTTCTTTGCTGGTACATCCAAATTCATGCATCTTGGTAGGGCATGCCTTAGTAGAGAAGCACGCACAGAGATGTAATAATCCTTTCCTTTGGGTGACTTCCTTAATTATTCATCATTTTCACAACTCTGCCTCTTATTTAATCCAGGGGTAAAAAATGTTAATGTGAGATGCAGACGGGTATCCTTGCGTGGCTGATGAATGTTTTAATTCCGCCATCCAACTATAGAAAACGAACTTAAGAAAATCCTCCATTGTGTGTCTTTGCGGCAGTGCCCATCCTTGGCTCAGTGCCTGATGCCAGTAGACTTCCCAGTAACCACAGAACCGTTCCTTCGGACCCACAGCATACCCCGAACTGCAAATCGTCCCTGCTGAGACAGCATTGCATCTGCTTATGATAGTTTAGCACAGAGGGTAAAATCCTGAAAGGGTGGAGTTTGTTCATTTCTTTTGGTGGTTGGCAAGAAGGGGTATAAAAAAAGTGGTGGTGATGTGAGTGTGAGAGCTGTAATGAGTTCCCACGGCCTCACTAACCACAGTTTGGTACAGACAGGCCAGCACCTCCCTCTCAGTGCCTCTTGAACTCACACACCTTGTGTCTTCTGCACCCATTCATCTGTTAGTGTGCCACTCCTGTCTGCTAGATGATGTACTGTGGGATCCAGTTCCTTGAGGATATCTGAAAATATTAATCAAATGCAAAAATGCATGCTGCGTCTCTCCTTGCACGCTGCTGAAGTAAAATCCAACTTTCTCTGTATGACTCCGATTATTGCCTGTGAAATGATAATGTTCGCTTGCAAAAAGTGGATTAATCCTTGTTCTTTTGTTCATTATAATTTCTTTGCATATCCATTAGTATGCATCATCTCATTTGCATGTTTTGCCTCAACAGCCGCTATTGAGCTTCAGTTCCCATTTGTTTCCCTGCTCCTCCTCTTCTCTTCCTCAGTCTGGCAGCATATGTTGAAGCAGTGCCTATGGTAAATGTGGCTGCCAGCCAATACAGGAACATATGGAAATGTACATGGGGTTTGGCACCAAAAGAGGCGCCCAGTTCACAGGTTTGCCAGTTTTTGTCTTGTGCCATCTCATTTGTAATTTTTGTTAATGATTATTTGTTTAAGCCACTGCCATGATCAGAAGTGTCACCCTGATTAATGAAGAAAATGTCGTACTAATTAGCAATATCAGGTGTTTTTTCTCTCTGGATTTTGAGAAGCAATGCACGATCCAACAGATCCAAAAGTTGATGTGTCGATTGGATTACAAGATGTAGTACACGACCGTCCCTGGTTGTTTCCTTCATCAGTTTTCTTGCCAGATGTTGCACAACTCCTGTTGGTATACAGGTTAGACTTGCCAAGGCCAAATTATCGCTCCTTGGGCATCCTTACAAACGACAAAGTCCATCGATGCCAATTCTGTGTTTGAAATGCCGTTGTGATTGGCAACCTCCATGTTCGTAATTACTGACAAATTAGCATGGCGTGTCTTGCCCAGATGGTCGACTGGCTGCTTGGCACAGAGCGCTGAGCCTCAGAAAGCAAGAGAGAGAGGTAGTCTGAAAGAGTAGGAGGAGTTTCCTTTTGTGCCGCCGCCACACCCGCAGGTTTATTAAAACAACAAAACAATGCCATTGTTTGTGTTTCCGAATATCACTGTAATTAATCCAAAGGGGTCCCCTTTCATGTTCTTCGCCTTCTTTTGTATAATGGGTACCTTTCACTGGAGGAACACTTCCTGTTTTCGGCTTGTCTGCGATGTGATGTTTTTTTGGGTTTTGTTTGGCATCCATAATGTTGCATGACACAACTTCTAATCCATCTTATCAATCAGTCCGCTCCCCAAAAAATCCTCTGGTGAAGAGCAGTTCTTCAAATGTCCATCAGCAGATGTTTACCAGTCCACGATGCCGGAGCTTGATGAGACAAATGTGTCCTCTGTGGAGATCCAACTTCTAAAACGAGCTAAAAGTGTCTCTTGCTTGAGAGACAAACAGACCAAAACGACGGTGGTGCCCTTCTGACATCCCAGCTCCATCTAAGCACTTATCTTGGAACGCAAACGCAAATCTGGCTTGGTGCTACCACTGAATGGATGGCACTGTGCCAACTTCTCTCTGCCATCAAGCACATTCGCTCTTTTTTTTTCCCTTATTTGCCCATCCCCTTTCTCAATCCCGCTCACCCACCCTCCTCTTCCTTGCTTTCCTTTCACATGCCCAATGCACCCACCTACCACTGCCCTCTTTTGTTCTACGGACTTGACATTAATTAACATGCGGGTTAATTGATTCTTTAAGCTCACCCAGTTCCTCTAGCTGTTCTGCGGCTCCTGACTGAAACCTGGCATTACCTGCGTTTGTGAGTTCTCTCTTCATTGATTCTGCATGGAGAAAGAGAGTGTCCGTGCCCACTGTGGGTATGGTACAATGCGGCAATGGGACTGTGGATATTCCACAGTACATAGTAAAGAATTTCAAGCTGCTTTTTTTACACTGTGGCTGATTAAAGTTAATGCTTCGTCTGTTCATCCCTCGACACACTGTTTTCCTGTCATTCTATTTCTAAATATCTTTTTTATTAAGAACACGTAACATTCATTGTTTTAGATTCATTAGACATGGATCTAAGGCATTGTGACGAGGTTGTAAACAAATTAGCGTATTTTGTCGCCTTTGACAAACATCCGTATATAAGCGTTTCCTTTCTCTGTTTTGATTGGCAGTTTCGTCATTGCCGCATAATAATCTCTGCCACATCTGCTTGTCTTTGTCACAGCTCTTAATTCTGCTCGTTTAGCATGGCGCTGATTAAAAAGCGGAGACAAGGTTTAATTATTTAATACCCTCCTCCCGCATTGAGGAGGGGAATGCGCGTTGCTGTTAATTAGCTTTGCCGGCACTTGCTTTAATTGTTAACGTACAATCGACTCGTTTATGGAAATGTATTTGCAAATCCACACATTAGATACATTACATTTTAAATAATCTCATAACTACAAAACTCTCAATCTAGTGACAATCTGCTTTGATACAAGCTATGCTACCCTTTTTTATTGTTTTTGTTTCATTCGTTAAAAAGCAGCAGCAGTGCAGGCAATCTGCACTATTATGCAAATGATAAGGTATTTGCATAATGCCTTATGTTGAGAATATGCAAATGAACCAGCATAATTTATGAGCGACTGTGCCTGTTTCATAGTGTTCCCATAACTTACAAAGAGGTGTTTCACTCCTTCTCTCCCTTTATCAAAACTAGCATGACGTGCACCACACTCATGACCAGACAGATCTAAACGAGCGTACTCACTCAGACTGTGCTATGATTGGGTGGGAAAAAGTTATGTAAGGGACTGGTGAAGGCTGAAGGGGTTGGCAAGGGGCGTGGAGGTTGCTCTTGGTACACTTGTAGGGGGGTATCCAGAGGTCTCTCTTTACAAGGTCTTTGTAGCATCTGCTAATTCTCTTAATTGACAGAGAAATGAAATTAACAGGCAATGAAAACAAAAGTGGAGGATTTCAACTGGGAGTACCTAGGATTTTTTACTTTTGTCTTTTTTTTATATAAACATTTGTTCTGTACTTTCTTTTTCTTTTTGGTGGATTCTTCTTTGAATGTAATGGAATACACTGGACAGGGTAAGAGAGAGAGTCAGAGTCTCAACGTACGCATGGGTGGGCTTCAGTCAGTCTTCCCCAGTACCCAGGTAGGCCACTTCCAGACTATCCTTGCACAGAGGCTGCATGGAAGCAGTGGGTCAGAGAACTTTATCAGGGTGATGTGTTAAACTGGACACCAATTGTTTGAGCATCTGATTTGTTATCAGTTCTGTTTGCTGCAATTATCCTGTTATCTTGTTTGTGATTATCGGCTTGCTTTGCATAGTGGATGTGATGCTAATGATCCACAAGGCAATAGGAAGAGAAAACACCGGCGACTGCATCAAAAACTTTCAAGTTTATTCTGGACCTCAGTACTGGAAAAAGTTGTTTGTCCAAATTTCCTTCATTTTTCTCCATTGAAAATTTTTTTGCATTATTTTTTTTTTTGGAGGAGAACAATGTTTGCTCCCTCACTCTTGGACGATTTGTTATTGTGTGCCCCCAAAGCTTGTGTGCCCACCTCCGTCTCACCCTTAAGAGCATCTCCTACCTTCTTCTTGTGTGAATGTACAGCAGTGTCAAGCATGTGGAGAATGTTCTTTAGCGTGTCCTTGTTAGTGTCTACTCTGTGTAGCACAAAAGGCCGGGTTTGTGTGAACGAACCCAAACTGAGGAAGAATGATGTTAACTCTAAGAAGCTGTTGGATATCTTCTGTTTCTACTGAAGTACTGTTGTCTTTCCAAGGAACATTTTGAATACAATTCTGAATCCGTGTCACATATTGTGTTTCTGCATTGTATTTACATATTGTATTATAACTTTTACACAACAGTGTTCTGTTGTGTATGTCATGTCATTACAATAATTGACCCATATTTTGCATTACTGTTACTATATTTAGATATAATATCACCAATTTACATTTTGATAGCACAAACAAACCCAAAACCCAATAACAAATAAAATAACAAGCCAAACTTGACAAAATATTGTCAGTGGTATGATAATCCTTTGTTTCTTTTTGCTCTACTTTGTTGTACTCTTCTTGAAAGCCCTGTGAAGGTCAAACTCAAAAAGTGGTGACTTCTGTTCTGTCGAAACCACAAAATTGAATAAGGCAATACTTCATACACAGGTAACACTATGGCCATAGATGACGCAGAAATTGTATTTAGATAGCACGATCTTATCAGTACTTAATGTCTCATAATTATAATACATTCAACAGTAAATTCTGAACACTTGGAACACCTTAAAGCTGGTTTACCATTTTGTAACTACTACTACTGCAAACTAAGTAGATAAATGTGTTAGTTCATTATTAATTAACCACCAATCATTAATAGTGCTGGGCAAATAACTTCAAAAAACTAATTACAATGGAATCTTGGTTAGCATAATAAACCCACTCCAGAAGGTCTGACAGCACCAAAATGGGCATTAATGAAATATATTTTCCCATAAGAAATAATAATGTACTGTAATTTTCGGACTATAGAGTGCGCCAGTATATATAAGCTGCAGCCACTACATTTAAAGAGAAAAAAGATTAGTACATACATGAACCTCACTGATTACATTCCTCAGTTCTACATGTCCGAAAAGGAGTTGGAAGAAGCAGAGTTTATTTAATCTACCCCCTTCTCACATGATTTGCTAATACATACTCATACATACTGTGTATATACTGTACATGCATACACACATACATTCATATGTATACATACACATATTTATATATATATATTACATACATACACGCAGATATCATATTTTTCTTTAAGAAATATATACATTTTTTTCCATCCTCTTTCCTTCCCTCTTCCCCTGTTGATTTCCAGATCAACATATTGCTGTCTTGGTGTTGTATGAGTTCCTGATTTTAATACTTTGTTGAACGTGCCCTTTCAATGTTAATATCAATGTTCGTATTATTGAATGTAATCTTTACGATTTTCTGCAATATATCCTCTTTTATCCTTGTCATGATTATATTGTGTTTAGTATGTATCCAGATTGTTGATATCTTTGACAACCAGCACTCCTGCTTCTCCTGGACCTTCATGTAGCTTGATGTATATTTTTCCGTTGGTGCTCCAAGTACTTTGTATCTTTCCCTGCTTCCTCAAGTCTCGTGCTTTCTTGGCAATTTCAGCGTTGGGTTTTGTCAGATGCTCATTTAAGTAGACGTTTGTGCCTTTCAAGTTTTTTCTCTGTTTCAACAGTGCAGTTTTGAATTCCCTGTTGGTGAACTTGAGGACGACAGGTGTGGTGTTGTTTCTGCCATACAGTGGGATGCAAGTATCAATAATGTTGATATCGATATCTACCTCCTTTGATTGTAGGAAGCTGACAATCTGTTGCCTTGCTGAAGGAACATCCATTCCATCTGGTTCTCCTCTGTTATGAGCTTCCCTATCTTTTGACCCGGGTGTAACTCTGAGCCCTGTGAGGATCACATCATTCATTCTTGAATTCTGATCCATCTCATCCATTATAGTTTTCATTTGCTCAGTGATATTATCCTTTGCTTCTTTCTCTTCTTCCAGAGTGGTGCGTCAGGCGGCATTATCCTTCAATAGTGTCCTGATATCATCCTGTAGAGCATTGATGTCGTTGCGTAATGCATTACTTATTTCCTTGGGTATTTTAACCTCCTTGAGGGCAGCACGCAAAGCAGCATTGTCATCCAATGTCTTGATATCATTCTGCATAACTCTAACGTCCTTGCATAATGCTTTATTTTTTTCCATGTGGTTTTTTGCTTCCTTGAGAGCAGTGCGCAAGGCAGCATTTTCTTTAAATAGTGGCTTTATATTATCCTGCAAAGCCGTGATATCAGTATATCAGTGCGTAATGCTTTATTATCTGCCATAAGGTTTTTAACCTCTTTAAGAGCAGCACACAACATTTTTATCTTGCAACTTCTTGATTTCTTCTTTTAGAGCTTTAGTTTCTTTGCTCAGTGCTCTATTTCCTTCATAAGGTTTATGACATCACCATGGACCCCTAGGATCTTTTCGATGAGACTGTCATTCTGCGATTGAATCTGTGACTGCAAATGCTTAAAGTCTGGTTGGTCTGGTTGTGCTGCAGTATACTCCTTTATCTCCTGCATCTGCATCTCCATCTCCATCTGTCTTAACTTCTTAAAGTCTTGCATACGGGCCTCCCAGAAATTTTCCTCTTCTTCTTGTTTTTTTGATGTACTGGACTCATGGCTGCAGTCGTCCTCCTCCACCACATTTTCTTCTTCTTCTTCTTGTTCCTCCCCCTCCACATTTGGCAACAAAACTGACTCTTGTGATTTTGAGTCCATGTATCCAAGGCCAGCATCCTTTACAATTGTGATGCTTTCTTTGTTTTCTATTTTCTTTTGTTCGGCATTGTTGCTAGGCAACTGCTTCAGTAATTAGCCGGTTAGCTTGGCGTCCTAGCAGCTTTTAGCACATGTAACTCGTTTATTTCAAGGAATCATGTTAAGGTTGAGGTAATCAGCAACCAGTTGCGATCTTGTGTTCTTGAAATGTATTCAGAAAAGCACCAAAATAGTTTATAGTATCCTCAGCAGAGCGCTCGCCTTGTACATCCTCTCCAGTCAACAGAGGACAAAACAAAAATACCTGGAACTTTAATCCATTTGAGAACTTGTGGGGTGACATGAAAAATGCTGTTTCTGAAGCAAAACAAGAAATGTCAATGGATTGTTGAATGTTAAAGAATCTTGGAGTGGAATAACAGCTGAAAGGTGCCATAAGTTGGTTGACAAGTAATATTAGTTCAGTGATACAGATGATGTGTGGATTGCCAAATCCTAGAAACAAAAAAGTTTGTACAAAATAGTTTTTTGTTTGTAAAGTCACATACCCACCCCTGTCAAGTAATTCCCCAGTTCCACAGCCTTAACACATGCATATCATGAAGGCTGGGTCTTGTCTGTATTTTGAGAATCTACTGCACCTACTGGTAATGTGTTTGCCATGTAGCAATAAAAATATACCAATAACAGTGATTAATCTGGTTAGTCGCAATGCACTGCTATTATTTTGAACACTACTGTACTTCAATCTGTATACTTTCAAATATGTGAAAATAATTTGGACTTAGCTTTGTAGTGCTGTTGAGCAATGTTTCGCGAGATTAGATTTCTTCAAATCAAATGTGGAAAAACATTTTGCGTTTTTGTTCTTGCCTTTTATATCAATCATGTTGACGTATTGTCTGTACTTCCATCCTGAAAGCGCCCATTTTAACTTGACAGACCGCCTCAGACTCACAATTGCATTTCCTCCTGTGGTACATTGAGATTTGTAACAACAACACCCACCTACTACAACTCTAGCACGGATTAGCATACCATATCTTTAGCCGGGTATCATTACTTATGTGTCACAATGAAGCAGTAACAGAATAAGACAACAGCGACTAGGCTACAAAATATACATCACTTCCGCAAAGGATGTACAAGGCAAACGCTTCCCTCTTGTTACCTGAGTTTTTAACTATTTGATCACAAGAACCAAACAGCTTGCTGACACCTTTGGCTTGAACTGAGCAAAAGGTCAAAGTGGTTGCCTGGCATAAACACAGCTGTTGTGCAAATGGTGATGACGCTCCTCCACCTGATTCTTCATAAAGCACTGTATTATTTGTGTGCAGGTATGTGCACGTGTCTGATGTCTCCTGCTTCACTGAGCAACTTTCAAGCTGCTTGAAACCGCTCCGTTCTCGTATGCTTGATGAACCATAGACAAGTGCCAGAGGGTAAACATGTGCATGGCCACATGTCTGTGTCCTGAATGGCTGCATTTAGAATGCAACAAATGCCACAGTCAGTGGCATTAAACACATCCACGCATGCAAACACATCTCTTGAGTCTAATGCTGAAATACACACGTTTCGGAGAGAACGCAGCTGTACGAAGCAATTATGTTAACTATTGCATGCAATGTGCACTAACATGGCTGTAAAGCAGTACTACATTATTCAGATTTTGTGGGTGAAGTAATTAAGAGTCTAGTCGTCTATTCATAATTCATTGGTGTTAAAGATCCACAAGTTTTGTTGGGATAAACAGCAACAGACATTGTTGTTTAGTCACCAGTAAAACAATTTTGATGGTTCAAAAAGTAGGATAAGGAAATTAACCGAGCAAACAGTAAAAACATTCATTTTGGATTCAGTAGCCAACCGACGTCTTACTTTTCCTTTCCTTTCCTCCGCTGTAACCGAAGAATTTGGTTGTTTTGGGCACCATAGGTGACGCTGACACAACGTTCCTCCACCTCTCGCAGCCAGGCTGAGACCAGTCCACTGTGGAATGTTGTCCTCCCACTGTTTTGCTTGGCGCGCTCGTCAAAACAGACCACTATCAAAGCTAAAGGTATTGTCAAGTTTTAAAAGTTTTTAAAAATGATGAATGAAATGAAAAGCTCATTTTTAGAAAGGCACCATCCTTCATGATAGAATTATTATATTATTAACGTCGTAATACAGTGGTCTCTCGTTTATCATGGTAATTAGTTTCAGGCCTGACTACATTAAGTGAATTCCCACAAACTGGGATTCATTAACAAATGAATATTTTTGTAGTTAGAGCATTGAAAACCTAGTATATCCATCGAAATACAGTTTTTAACCATTATTAGAGCTCTATAGACATGAACTAACACCCCTATAGTGACCTTGTCACTTCTATTACCCAATATAGCAGACATAATAATAAGCCATCTTAGACATAAGTAATATAAGATGTTAGCATTAATAGGTCCAGCGTTGGGTATTGTCTCATCAATGTAAGGTTACTGACACCTTGACACAGCTGTGGAATACTACTTTACTGCCGCTGTTCGTGGTTGAGGAGAGACTCACAATGCACTTCAGTCAGTTTATTAACAAGCAGAGAGCACATGCAGTAAACATTTACAGAGGAGTTGCTGTCAGCTAAACTGCTAACTTGCTGCTAGAACTCCGGTAACAATACTGAGCTCCCACACGTCACTTCCGCTGTTTGTGTTACGGTTTAGTTTTATATGGTTGTGACCCCATGATGCAGAGACAGGAGCGTAGTGCGGCTGAAAAGACTATAATTGCAGCATAGGCAAGTACAGGTAGTCAGAAAGTTTCATTCCAAAAAAGCAAAAACACATTCGATGCTCAAAAGCTCTCTGCAGACATGCATCACCAACAGCCAAAGCATTGACAAAGAACCATCAAACAAAGATGCTACCACCTGAACTAAATAAGGGAAGATCAAATTAATGCCCGGTGTGTGAAAAAAAGAAAAGTAAAGGCAGATGAAAGAAGGAGCAGGATGAAAAAAGAAAATAAGTCCAATAAGTCACACAGATATTGACACCCCAGTTCTTAAAGGTACACACAAGTCAGCTACTGTAATGCACTTAAAAATAACTTCTTCTGAATGCTTTATAGTTTTATTTACATTCTTTTTTTTCTCTTTTTATGCTTGAAAATGCGTAATTTATGCCAAGAAGACATTATTATTACTTAAACATGTATTTTGTTTTATTAATAATATTAATAATAGTATTCAAACACAAAACAGCATTCATTTATTAATTTATTTTTTTTTTAAACAAAGAAAACTAAGGGCTTGATGTTCAAACTGCATTACTACATTTACTACTATGGGCGGTTATTATCTGGCTGCACGGTGGATGAGTGGGTAGCAGCCTCACAGTCAGGACATCTATGTTCAAATCAGCGTTCTCCCTGTGCATGGGTTTTCTCCGGGTACTCCGGTTTCATCCCACATTCCAAAAACATGCATGTTAGGTTAATTGTCCATCGGTATGAATGTGAGTGTGACTGGTTGTACGTCTGCCCTGCGATTAACTGTCGACCAGTCCAGGGTGTATGGCCTCCCGCTCAAAAGTCAGCTGGGATAGGCTCCAGCATACCCATGACCCTAATGAGCATAAGTGGCATAGAAAATGGATGGACGGATGGTTTTATCATTATGGTCATACCTTTTTCATCTCATCTGGTATCCCTCATCTGCTTTTTAAACAATGTGGTCGAGGCAGATGGCTGCTCCACAGTCTGTTCAGCTGTAAAGCTTTCAAACAAGCAGAAGAGTATGTTAGGCAATGAATACCATAAAACTTATCCCTATTATATCACTTTTTGACTTTCATCTGCTACACAGTAAGGTCAACTCTTCAGACAATGGAAATTAATGGGAATCAAACAAGTTTTTCTTAAAAAAAAACAACATGTTGCTTACCAAATACCTGGATGTCCTTCATTCTTGCTTTTATTGTGGTGTGTTTCTTTTCGTTGTTAAATTTAATGGTGGGTTTCACTGTGTCATGGTATTGATTAGTTTGGATTTTTTTGACATGATCTTGTATGAATTCTTCATCACCAGTGACTTACCTCTTACTTCGTCCCGTAAACTGAGTTCTGGTCGGATTTCGGTGCTGGGGAAAGTAGTTCTGGTCAGTTGCTGGGATTACAAAAATTAAGAGTGTGGTTTTTCGAAACAATATGTGTTGAAAAGAGTGATAAATTTGCATGACAAACACGCCTCCCTGAAAAAAAACAGACCTCACGAATCGCTCGGCTCTACATTCTCTATTGTCATTATCACTACGCGATCCCGCCTGACCACTGTTGTGTATGTATCACCGTGTCGCCATTTTCACTCTATAATAATGTGTCAGCTGTATGTGAGCTTCTTAAAAATAAACACTGACATAACCGTGGCATTTATAAATCAGTCAAAATAAAACAAAAACAAAATGCATGCAGGTATAGTCTACACAGAAAAGTATTTGTAGGACAGAATTGAGCTTTTATCTTGTAATCTACAACTCAACTGTCACGTTTCGCTCGGCGCGGCATGGTGTAACGACCCCGAGGATGGAGAGAGCTGGACGTCAGGACGGTAAGTTACAGGAATCTTTAATCACAAGGCTGCGAAGCAGCAGCAGGAACAAAGCAACGGCACGGGAAGAGGGAAAACTTACAAATGACAATGAGCCGACACCCGACTGGCGCACGCACCTGAACATAAATAGCCAGGAACAGGTGCTCGTTATTAACTAAGTGACTAAACTAAGAAACAGCCCAGAAAACACATGAAAATAAACACAGGAAAACCAACTAAAACGAAACCAAAACTGTCACGAAGACAAACATACAGATCGTGGTGACAGTCCCCCCCCCCCCCCCCAAGGACGTATCCCAGACATCCTAAAAGTCCAACCACAAGAAGACGGGAAGGGTAGCGCGAGGTCAGGTGGTGGGTCGCCGGCAGAACCCCTCCGGGGGTCAATCGGGGCGACAACGCAGGCGAGGCCGGCGAGACCCCTCCGGGGGTCGACCGGGGCGACGACGCAGGCGGGGCCTAAGCAGGACTTGAACCTTGGGCGTTGATGGAAGCGCTGAAACGCCCTGCGCCGTGGGAGGCGCGACAGGAATGCCAGGCCCTGCGCCGTGGGAGGCGTGACAGGAAGGCCCTGCGCCGTGGGAGGCGCGACAGGAAGGCCCTGGAGCCGACGCCCTGGGGGGCGCCACTGGAGGCGCTGGAGCCGCCGCCCTGGGGGGCGCCACTGGAGGCGCTGGAGCCGCCGCCCTGGGGGGCGCCACTGGAGGCGCTGGAGCCGCCGCCCTGGGGGGCGCCACTGGAAGGACCGGGACCGACGCCCGGACCGACGCCCTGGGAGGCACCACAGGAGTGGTTGCGATCGGCGGAATCCTGCAGCGCGGTGCGGCGACCGGCAGCGTCTGGGTTGCCGGAGCCGGCGAAGGCTGCCGAGGATAAGGAGTGGGTGGCGTCCTGCAGCGAGGCGCGGCCTTCGACAGCGTCTGGGCTGCGGAAGCCGAAGAAAGCTGCCTAGGACGAGGAGTGGGCAGAGTCCTGCAGCGAGAAGCCTTCTCCATCTCCATGAGCGTCAATGGCGTCCGTGAGTTGCTCTCCGCGGGGTCGAATTCTTGTCGGCTCATTCTGTCACGTTTCGCTCGGCGCGGCATGGTGTAACAACCTCGACGATGCAGAGAGCTGGACGTCAGGAAGGTAAGTTACAGGAATCTTTAATCACAAGGCTGCGTAGCAGCGGCAGGAACAAAGCAACGGCACGGGAAGAGGGAAAACTAACGAATGACAATGAGCAGCCACCCGACTGGTGCACGCACCTGAACATAAATAGCCAGGAACTAAATGAGGAACAGGTGGTCGTTATTAACTAAGTGACTAAACTAAGAAACAGCCCAGAAAACACATGAAAATAACAACACAGGAAAACAAACTAGAACGAAACCAAAACTGTCACGGAGACAAACATACAGATCGTGACATCAACAATAAATTTTATGTTATGAAATGTTCATGTTTATATTATATCGGGAATAATCTCAGGAAGGAAGTGGATGTTATCTCGATCCCCATTAGCCATGGCATGTGACCTGCTCTCCTCACATATTTCAGTTACCCAATGTCGGACGTCAGTCTGGATCAGAGTACATGCATCCTCTTGTTCCTGTCCCTCAATCTTGTCATCTTGTATCTTTCCGATGTTAAAGGAGCTCCAGAACTGTCATTACCCTCTGCTTCACTTAATGCCACAATAGTGATAGCGCGTATAAGTTCTTTCGCATGCTCCAAGGATTGTGACTTCAGGAGCTGTGCCACTGACCTAACGAAGAAATCTTTAATCCGATGTGTTTTATTCTTCAGGCAGTCCCAGTTGCAGATTATCTTGATGCAGTGTGCGACATCAACCCTTACAAAACCAGGTGGTAGTTTGGCAGCTTGTTTCCCAAGTAAGATTTTAAAGCATTCGTTGATGTAGGTCTTCAGGTCAGGGTGGGGTGTAAAAGCCTTCATCATAGTTTCAAGAATGGGCAGAGAAAAATCACTAACAGACTGCTGCTGATTATTTCACAAGTAATAACGTCATCACATCAGGTGTCTCGTCTTGGTGTCTTTAACAGGACTGAAACACATTAAACCTACATATGTGGTGTATCTATTGTTTGTGTCTTTTTAATATAAAATGTTATTTAAAAATGTATTTTTAAATAAAATTATTCAATATAACACTAATCTCCAATTAAACATAGAAACATCTAAAAAAAAAAAAAAGCAGTCCATTTGGTGATGGATATGTTTTTCTTATGATGTCCACCACACATGAGAGAAGAACTCTCCTGTTGCCTGGACCAAGCTTCTCTCCTTTTAGGGCTCATTCATGCGATAGGCAACCAGCCTGTATGGTCTGGAAAGGCAAATAACATAAAGTAAATCAATGCATACTTTATATGAACTTGAAAACAATGTCATAAAAATAACATTACCAAACATGCAGGAAATTCAATGATACATTTTCTAATTGCAGTATTTAAATGCTTGGCGATATGCAGCCTAGTTGGTGTATTATCTGGACTAAGAATGCAGTATACTCGAGTGAAACTGTAGTTCTATATAATCAACACTTACACTGAGAACAGCTGACTGCGCCGCTTCTTCCAGTTGATTTTTGGAATATGGAAAAAGGTTTCCAAAACGCCAGCATTCGGCTTCCTTGTATTCCGGTTCACAAAGGTATCCCTTTGGCTTTGTGCCAAAAGGAATGTCATCATCATTTGTTTCGTAGTCAGACATGTTTACGTTCACTATCCCAGCAGTAAACGCTGAAGCAGGTGAAGGAAATGTGCGCAACGCTTGGTGTAGTGATAATGACAATAGAAAAAGTAGAGCTGAGCGATTCGTGAGGTCTGTTTTTTTGGGGGGAGGCGTGTTTGTCATGCAAATGTATTACTCTTTTCAACACATGTTGTTTTGAGAAACCAAACTCTTTACTTCTGTGACCCCAGCAACTGACCGGAACTACTTTCCCCAGCACCAAATCCGACCAGAACTCAGCTCACCGGACAAAGTTTGAGGTAAGTCACTGGTGATGTACTACACTGGTGATGAGGATTTCATACAACATCATGTCAGAAAATCTATCAGAAAAACTATCCCTTTAAAGTACTCAAATCACAAATGATTTGAAAGTCCCCAATGAGAGGTGAAAATTCTGCTATGATTTAAGGTATGGTATTACACGCAATGAAAAATGCTTGGCTTTCAAGTATAAGATAATTAATGTGTTGATTCACCAAGAGCTGCACCCCTCTTACCTTTCCCCACACTCTGTTAACCTACCCCTTCTGTCTGCAGTCTTGTGTGCAGCGGCTCTAGTGGCTAAAGGCACTCGTTAAAGTCCATAACTTACCTCATGTTTGAAGCTAATGGGAAGAATACTGGCTGCACTGAAAAATAAATTACATTTTTCACCCCTTGCTCTTACTACCCTCCTAACCTGCAGTGTAATATGGCAGTGGTGACAGAATGCATTACACTTTCTACACATTAGAATTTATCTGTGTTGCACGATGCTGACTGATGCATTTGAAAATAATGTAGTGAAGCTGAGTAATACAGGAACCCCTGCAAGTAATGGACAGCTCTTGCTGGCTGCCAATGTATATCGTTCAACTGGACTACCTCATCAAGTTCAAAGCTGGCGTACAAGCCAGGCTAGCCATTCAGGCTTGACATTAAAACTGTTGCAGTGAAAGCCTTCATTGACACCTAAACTAGAAGTCAGCACTAACACTCAGTGGAGCGCAGATCGAAACACTCCTAACATGGATCAACACCTGATCGGCACCCTTGTGTCTTTTAAAACATCATAGTAGATTTTGAACCAAAAAGAAAAAATATTTTTTTCCTCTTTTGCCACACCAAAATTGTAGGGGCTTTTTCTTGGCATGTATCACCCTTCTTCACAAAATTTGGTGAATAAAATAAACACAAGCAATATAAAAAGTAAGGTGTGTACACTTATAATGCTCTTGATTTGCAGACACACATCCATCCATCCGTCCATTTTCTATCCCGCTTATCCTCAACATGTACACGTTAAACAGCCATCCATCCATTATTAAAACCATAAGCACATTTTCATTGGATTTGAAGTTCAAATTTCAGGTCTTTACAGCAGTGAGCAGAGCCAGTATACTGCTATGGTAGTAATGCAAAGCTAAAAAAAAACACCAACACGGCCCATCTGTTTGTGTGAATAATCTCCGGAGACTGAAGAAAAGATGGGTGGTCCTTGTTTCTTCTCAAATAGTGATGATAAATGGCTCTAACCTCAATCTTATTCACGTTATCAGGCCTGCTAATGGATATAGTTCTACGATTGACTGTAATAGTATGTCAAAATGACTTTTGTGGGGGAAAAAAAGAAAAGAACAACAGTAGTCAGACTTGCATGGGACTTAACATGGATTCCTAATATGAAATCAGAGGAGTCCCAAAATTAAAAGTAAATACATGTGGAAATATAAAGAGACTCAATAATACAAAAATAGACAAATGTAGTAATTTTGGAATAGCATCTTGTCTTTGCCCTTTCCATTTTGCCATTGCTTCTTGAATATTGTCTTTGTTTTCTTCCCTTTTATTGTTGATTTTCCTCTTTTGTCTTTGTCTTTTCCATTTCCTTTTCCGCTTTGCATTTATTAAATGCCTGGCTCTAAATGGAAAAAGCAATGTCATTCATGGGTCCTTCTGCCAGGGTGAATTTTCAATACCTGATCACACGATATCTGCTTGCAGTGACAATGTAGTAGCTATGTTTAAATGTAGCTCTTAGCGTGGGTGACCGGAAGCGAGTGACCATTACGCCTCCATGCACATACTTTGCGCGAATGTCTTACACAATGGAGCTGAAGCTGCTAAGAGAAGCGGCTAATAGGCTGGATGGGACTAGTCACCCTGGCAGAATGCCCCGCCCACAGCATAAGCTTTAGGAGGCTCCACGAATAGACATTACTTTTCCATTTAGCGTCAGGCGTCCAGTAAATGCAAAGAGGAAAAGCAAATGGAAAATACAAAGACAAAAACAATACACAAAAAGCAATGAAAAAATGGAAAAGGCAAAGTCAAAATGAAATTAAAATATGATTACATTAGTAATTTTTGTATTATTGATTCTCTTCATATTTCCACATGTATTTCCTTTTAATTTTGCCACTCCTGTGATTTTATTCCAAACTGTATATCTGAACTTAATAGCCCTATGACAATAATGACAGATGACTGCATCTGTGTAGATATTATTATTTTATTCATTTGAGACCCAAAGGTGATTTTAAAGCATTGCCACAGTAGCCCGGGGACATTAAGGCATATCACAATGGAACATTTTCCAGTCCCTGCATTTCTTTTTTCACATGACTCATTACTGCACATTTTTATTTAATGGTGTTTATATGCTATAATAGCTTTACCAGACAGTGACTGTACGTCTCCAAAGTAATGTCAAGAACAAGGTATAGCAAGAAGAATTCCATCAAGAAAGAGGTCAAGAGAGACAGAGAATGAATAGCATGTGCATGTGGATTCTCCAGCACACTAATAAGTGCAAAACAGAGAAAGAGATGGTGGCCCACAGGAAGCAGAATAAAGCTTCTTCAAAGATACTGTGTGCAAAATGGGCCTGGATCACATAATGATGCCATTTGTAATCAGAGTAGGAATGTCTGTTTTGATATGAAGACTGAGTAAAATTCCCCAGCTGTCCAGAACAAAATGGTTTCTACTGTAAGTACAATGTTGGGGGGGGACATGGGCAAGGGTGAATCCAATTCATCCATCCATTCATCAACATATCTACTGACCTACCTAATCCAATTTCACGGTGTATTTCACTGTGCCTCAGATATGGTCATCACAATGAGAACACTGGAAAGAAGTCAGATTACCTCGAGAAGTTGCAGTCACATATCTATGGACAGCTCGCTACACAAAGGTTTGGTGGGAACTCAAACTGGAGGTAAACAGATAGCAATAACCTAACAGTCTGTCATTAGATGGTTGACTGTGCTATGGCCAGGATAAAAATGCTCCATAGCAAGTCCAATTTGATGTAATTGGTGCGAGCTGATTGTTTACTGAAGTGCACATTTCCAGCGCACAGCTACTATGGCACTGCACCATGTTTTATTTCATTATTTCCTTTATGTCATTTAAGAGGGGCTATCATTTCTAATTTTCCAGACTACATCATCCTATCTGCACAGGCTTGCCTTCAACTGGGCTCATCAGACCCACAGAAGTGCCTTTTCCTTTTGGGAATGGTCATCAATAATGCCTTCCAATTTTAGAGCAGTGAATTAAACCAGTCGTGGATTGAGAATTTCTGTCTGTATTTATTTTGGTGTAACAGTCCTGCTTGCCTGATGGATGTCCTCACACCCTTGGCTTCTGCTTTGATGTGGATTATCATTAAATCCCATGCTTGCCCCGAGTCACCCTGTCAGCATCTTTTGATGTTTCTTATGTTCCTGATAAAATTACAAATAGGGAGTCATTATAATTTAGATTTCTCGTTGAATGAGAAGGGGGGGCCTCTGGCATAAACCCTGAAGTGTCTGGTTGGAAGAAGAATTGGTGCTGATGGCATGCAGGTCAGCAAATAACCCTTACCACATGGAACTTGGGTAAACAGCTTGTTTCAGAGCCATTTGCGTAAAACCCTAGCAGTGATCTTTTACTCTCTTTTTTTATGTTTTGAAAGCAGACATCTGCTCTTGGCTCATTGTATTTGATTGTACATGAAGACTTCAATTCTTTTGGTGTGGATCTGCATTTTTTTCTACTTGCGTTGTAAGAGGCTTTTTAAAGAGGCTTTGTACTGCTTTGCCACAGTAGTAAGAGATCAAAGACGCTTCTTTAATACTGAGCAAATACTTGAACATGGAGTTCAAGTGGCGAGTTTGGCCTGCTTCGGCTGCTATCAGGACATAAATAATGTCATTACATAACTACATACTGTACAATGGCACAGTGGAAACAGGGCTTAGTTGATTTGTGAATGAAGAGAAGTATATTAAGGAGCCAGGGCATGGAGCTTGTACCAGGTACCAATGGATAAAAAAAACAATGTGGGAGGCCTTAGCAGAGGATGCACACAGAATTCCCTTTTCAGACTTCCTGACAAATGTTCACCATTTTTCTTATGTGCAAGCAAAGACATTTCAATTGTCTTGCAAATAAATTCAAATAATGAACTTTCTTGGCTTTTATGTAGTTGAAACTGTAACCCAGAGTGCAGCAAGTAAAGTTCAATGACCGTATAACTAATTGCAGTATCTGTGGTCTCTTAATGCAGATGCCTCACAGTTGTACCGCTGCAGCATTGGAGCTTTGTTAAGAGTATTTATTTGATTTCTAATGATGGCACTTGCACACTGAAGGTAGAAGTCAAGGTCAGAACCATAGGCCCTTAGGACTCAGGACCACGTCTTCACATCTGTATGTGAAGTATGCTACCGAGCGAACTAGTCAGATTCCAATTTATGTATACTAAACTTAAGAAAAGCTTTCAAACTGAATGGGACAAGAAGGATAAAGTACAAAGCCCAAATCACACCACTTCCACATTGAATGGGAGGAGAACTTTTTTCACTCTATCATGTCAGACATCCCAGACTGACTACATGCTGTGCAAAGGTAATGTAATCTACAGTGCAACATTACTGACATCTAGTGACCCTACATATGACTTGTCTTTCAATATTTGTGTACTAATATTGTATTAGTTCATAGACACGCACTAAACAGTGATCATTAATAATTAATTATTGAAAAAACGTGATAGAGTGAGGGAGCCATGTTTGAAATGCGAAGTGCCAAGGAGGACTGTACTCAGTGTAGGTGAGGCACAGTCAGCAAGGCTAAAATGATTGCTCACCCAAGTAAAAACTTTGATAGATATTTTCTATCACGTAATTCTTTGGATTGAAAGCCTGTCCTGAGAAACACCACCGGTTTTTCCTGTGCAAAAATATATTTGGTTGGTAAAAGTCTGGAAAATACTGGACAGTTTTTCCAAGTCTTTAGTTATTTAGGATTTACAGAAAGTGACATTTCCTCCATGTATGTAAAAGTATTGTTTCTCTCACACACTTCTCAGACTTTGTCCATCTTCTAGCCATCCACACGCAATTCAGTCTGGTGGTAATGCTTTGAAAGGGAGAAGCAAAGTCACACTACATTAGTTTGGTGGTGGCTGTTGCTGCAGAGAGCTATTACTCTTCGGTGACAGTATCAAAGAAAGCGGTAGAGTCGGGCTATGCACAGCATCCTACTCTCTCTCTCGGTCGCCATGCACCACTCACAGGAAATTGCCTCATACTTCAGCAGGCAAGGGGTGAAACAGCAGTGACACCAATGCATGTGTCACTTTCCGGGCCTAGGGCTTGGTTGCAAGTGGACGTTGGTGTCACACACAAATGCCGCCTTGGGACTAGTAGAGCACTGCCCTGAGGAGAAGAGGCTGGGCAATACTACTAAAGCTGACTTCTGATTGAATTCACTGACAAAAAAAAAAACAAAAAAAAACAAAGTCTGTGAGATTCTGGGTTTTTATAGTGCCATGGTTGTTTGTGGTATTTTTCCAAGTTACTTTTTTTGGTACGTAGCTGTTAATCTTACAGAGGTCTTCATTTTGAATGCAGTGGTACCCAAGGTCATACCTAATCTGTTCACTTTTTCCAATTTTGAAACCGTACTGACATTGTTTAAAAACAATTCAATTCCATTCCATTTTCTTCCGCTACTCCGGGTCTGGGTCGCGGGGGCCGCAGTCTCAGTAGGGAAGTCCAGACTTCCCAGTCTCCGGCGACCTCTTCCAGCTCCACCGGGAGGTCACCAAGGCGTTCCCAGGCCAGCTGTGAGACAAAGTCCCTCATTGTTGTTATAATTCCCCATAGTAGTGGTTGCCTTATGTGTGTTTGCTTATCTTTTACATGGTGTGCTGTCTTGTTTTGTTTTGACACCACGATCAAGGTCTTGTAACCCCTCTGTTCGTTTCACTGTGCGACACTGTCTACAGTCCTCCCTTGTTTATCACTGTTAATTGTTTCTGGACACAACCTTGATAAGTGAGTTTTCGCAAAGTAGGATTCAATCTTAATAAATAGAATATTTTCATAGTTAAGAGCGTAGTAAACCTGTTTATGACCTTTCTACATATGTTTCTTACCATTATGACTGCACTTTAGACATTAAGTAACACCCCAGAGTCAAGCTTACATGTGTATTAACTAATGTATTAGACATAATTATACAAAAAAGGTTGAATCCAAATTCCACCCCTTAGCCCTTCTCCTTCACATTACTCCTAACCCTTAAAACCAACAACCAAGGGGAAGAAGCCACTAAGAAATGGGACACCACTTGATTTCATTATGTTCTCACCCTTCAGCCCTCGCTGGCTGTGACATAGGCAGATGAGATAGTGTGTGTTTTCATAACAAATATTTTCTTCCTTATGGTAGGCTGCATACATTTCTACATTATTTCAATGTTTTATAACATACCACAGAACAGCATTTTTATAAAAGGAACCAGCACAGTAACAACATTTATTAAAAAAAAAATAAATAAAATGTATCAAATATTCATATGAAATAAAAATGTTACTGAGATTGTATGGAATCATGGAAGTGCCACAATTGAAAGGGAATACATGTGGAAAAATAATAAATTATAAAAATTATACAAATGTAGTTCTATTCTTTTTGGCATTTTGTCATTGGTTTTACTGTATTGTCTGTTTTTTCCATTGGTTCCATACAAGTTGGTGATTAAAAGAAAAGGCAAAACAATGACCCACTTTCTGCCAAGGTGAATAGCCCAAACCTTATGACACGTTTCTTGTTTACAGTGGCTATGTAGTATGTACCTATGTTTAAAGGTAGCTCTTAGCGCAGGTGACCAGAAGAAACGTTAGTCACCCTGGCAGAACGCTTGTCATTGTCTTGCCTTTGCTTTTAGTAACCAGTTTGTGTGGAACAAATGGAAAAGACAAAGACAAAGCAGGAAAACTAACAACAAAATGGAAAAAGAATATGACTACATTTGTGATTTTTTTAATTACTGATAATATTGATTTTCTTTATATTTCCACATGTAATTCCTTTTAATTTTGGCACTCCTGTGAGCCATAGGATTGCATTTTTGAACGTTCCTGGAGTGCTGTATGGTTTAACAGGGATGACTTCAGTTGTCTCAGCATCTCCTGCAGGAATGGCACATATGCTCGATTGATGGGCTACAACTATTAACTCATTGTAAATACAAACATAATGTCAAAAGTATATTAATGGTGTGCTAAAAACAAATATAGAGTGATGGTAAAAAAAAAAAAAATAATAATCCTGGTGTGCTGTCCTCATATGGCCATGTTATTTAAATGTTTAATTTAGCTCACTTCCTGACCAACTTTATGTTGGATACAATAAACAAATATTTAATGGTGGACTAGGGTGGCTAAAAATAACAGCAACCCTACGTCACTCTGATGCACTGTGTTGCGAGTGATTACATAGCTACTATAAAAAGTGAACATCACGGTACACTTCAGTAATGTAGATTCCCCTCGCTAGTGAGACATTTTACAATACAGCTTACAATGAACAATCTAAAGTGGTCGCTATGTCATTGTCTAATCACTTATGAAATGCAGGTGATTGCAGCGAAGTTAGATATCGTCTTAGCCGGCAAATAATAACCAGCGACAACCAACAATTTAAAACATGGGAAATATCGATGTGGTGTAGCAAATTACTGTATATATAACAAAACATCGGTGACGTTACTGTGAAAATCAATAAATGATTGTGTTTAATTACTTATATTTATATGCTCCTTTCTTCGCTTGGCTGTCCTTTCAACTGGAGTGTTGTATCTCCTCCTACACCATCGTTTCAAGTCTGGTGCGACTAGTCTTGGTTTCTAGGATTTCTAGGGCTCCTTAGCACTTACCACTTACCCCTTGATTCAAGGTAAATTGGGACATTACTTGATTCTTGTGACTACAGAAAAAGGTAAGGGCCAAAATAAGAGGTAAAGGGCAGAATTTGGATTCAGCCCAAGTCATCTTAGACATAAATATAATTAGATAGACTCTCACCTTAGCAGTTACTACTCCAGTGTACTTCCAGGTGACTACTGTCTCATCATTGTAATCTTACTGATACCTAGAGACCAGTGTAGAATACTAATCTTCTGCCGCTGTTTATAGTAAAGGAGAGACTCACAATGCACTTTGCTTCATTAACAAGCAGAGAACTCGCAATGCAATGAACATTCACACGGGAGATGCTGTCGGACATTCTGCAGCAATGTTCTACATTGTGAAGTCGCAAAAATTCATAGCGCCACCCGTGACAAACTAGCTTTTAGCTCAGCCTCATTTTCAGAGGTGATGGTGACACCTGTCAGGTAAAGCCGAGTAAAAACGCGCTTCTCTAGGGTGACTGGCCAATTGGTTCAGAATATTTTTCATCCAAATAGTAGTCATACTACAACCTTGTGTTGTCCCTGGATGTTGACAGTATCCAATTGATAATGAAGGGTTTTTTTTTTCCCCACGCAAGCAAGGCTTAAGACAACAATGTATGAAGAATGAGACATGTGGATGCTCACCTTCAGTTCTGTTCTCTGAAATGGTTGCTTCAAAGCAACACCCTTACAAGAAACATTTGGCCTGAAAGTACGGTATTAAATGCAGTTTGAATAAGGATGCTATTCCACTGGTACACAAGATGATGATGAGGAACGACCACTGCATCAAAGTTTGCACAGAGAATAAATCATGTCTCGTTTATATATATATATTGTATAAACTTTCATAAAAATGTTTTTGCTCATTAAGAAGCCAATTTAAACATTCATTGAAGGATAAGTTAAGTAATTACATGAAATTTTGCCACTTCAAAATAAAAGCCCCCACACCCTTAAATGAAAACTGCACTTTTTAAAAATTTTGCCCATCATGCACAATCCTTATGTGTAACATGAATTCATATTTTCCTGTACGAGTTAGTATGAGCTAACTAACATTGCCACTCATTGGAAGGCAACAATTTCCACTACAAAGCCATAAAAAAATAACGTTTTAATGTTTTGGATACATGCTGTAATAAATAATTAACAGTTAATAAGTTCAGAAATAAATATCTCCGAAAAAATGCAATTTGTCATTGAAAATTGCAGATGCAGCACAACACAGTGGCAGCAAAGAGAATCAATAATACCAAAATATACAAATGTAATTATAATCTTCCATTTTTTTTGCTTATCCCATTTAGCCATTGCTTTATCTGTATTGTCTTTGTTTTTCCATTTTATCATTGAGTTTCCTGTTTTGTCTTTCAATCAATTTGTCTTTGTCTTTTACATGATGGCTCAAGCTGACGACAAAAAGCAAAGGCAAATGGCAACCTGGCAGAAGGACTGTGGTCGGGTCATTCTAAATGCAGCTATTAGCACAGGTGACCAGAAGAAATTTCCTGGACAGGAAGTAACATCACTATCACACCACCATGACATTCTTTTCAAATGTCTTACATGATGGAGTCCATATGGAAACTGCTGAGAGAAGCGGCTAACAGCCTCGATGGGACTAGTCACCCTGGCAGAAGGACCCGCCCACAGACTACTTGTATTGCCTTTGCTTTTTGTCATCAGCTTCAGCCATGTGATAAACGCAATGATAAAAAGCAACTGGAAAAGACAACTACAAACTATATAGTGGTGATAAGGTGGTGATCCTCCGTGAATCACCACCTTATCGTGGTGGAGGGGTTTGAGTGCCCGAATGATCCTAGGAGCTATGTTGTCGGGGGCTTTATGCCCCTGGTAGGGTCTCCCAAGGCAAACAGGTTCTAGGTGATGGGCCAGACTAAGAGTGATTCAGAAGACCCTAATGAAGAAAAGCAAGAGGAGTGACTTGCTGACCTCGACTGTGGATATAGTTGGTCGGTAGAAGGAATACTTCAAGGACCTTCTCAATCCCACTGACATGCCTTCCGTAGAGGAAGCAGAGTCTGAGGATACGTACGTGGACAGTTCTATCACCGTGGCTGAGGTAATTGGGGTAGTTAAATCACCCCCCAGTGGCAAGGCTCCGGGGGTAGACGAGTTCCGCTCGGAATTCCTCAAGGCCCTGGATGTTGGAGGACTGTGTTGGTTGACACGCCTCTACAACATTGCATGAAAGTCAGGAACAGTCAGGAACCGGAGGGTGTGTTCCAACTATAGGGGGATCACACTCCTCAGCCTTCCTGGGAAAGTCTACTCCAGGGTGCTGGAGAGAAGGG